>JBAWJX010000009.1:0-459450 GCA_037356095.1 Xylaria sp. Z21 | reverse complement strand
TTAATAAATTATATAATATAATAATATTATAAATTATTAAAAAATAAATTTTTTATTAATTAATTAATTATAATTTAATATTAAAAGTTTTAATATTTATAAAAAAAGTTTTTATAGCTTTTTTAAACTGTTTTTTATATAACTTTAATATTTTGTAATATATAATAAATTAAATTAACTAGATTAAAATATAATAGCTTAATAAATTTTTTATATTAACGTTTTTTTTAATAAAAACTATAAAAAATAAAAAAATAGTAGTTAAAAAAAAAACTACTTTTATAAAAATTATCGCGGGGGTTTTAAATATTGGTTTTTTTAACGCAGCTGCGCAAGCCTTACAAACTAGGTTTTTAGTTACCTATTATGCAACAGCCAGCCTTGGTAGAAGTTTATTTTGTGCGTAGATTATATAGCAGTCTGTAAAGCTTATTCTGTAGTTTTAACAGTTAGTGGCCATTTTGGTAAATAGGCGTCAAATTTCGTCCAAAATTTCGTTTAGCATTAATAATATTAAACTATAATTAAAGCACTTATATACTGTTTAACTATATAAAAAAAAGGGTTAGTAAGGCTTTAAGCTTACTAAATAAAAAAAAAACAAAAAAAAAACAAATATAGTTTTTTTTATATAATAATTTTATTATATATAAATTTTATATTAATTAATATTTAAATTAATATATTTATAATTTTTATTTTTTATTTAAGCGCTTATAAGTTTTAAGCTTTAATAAAAAGCCCAACT
Source organism: Xylaria sp. Z21 (assembly GCA_037356095.1). NCBI lineage: Eukaryota > Fungi > Ascomycota > Sordariomycetes > Xylariales > Xylariaceae > Xylaria > Xylaria sp. Z21. The sequence continues at coordinate 458,702 of JBAWJX010000009.1, read as the reverse complement.
TAACTATACATAAGCGCCTATAGGCTTTTTATATTCCACTAGGGTTATTAAGCTCTTGGCATTAGGCTGGGCTTTACAAAGCCTAGATCAAAGTTCAATTCAGCTACTAATTCTCTTCAGGTTTTAAAGGCCCTTAACTACCTAGGCTTGGTCTGTGGATCCCTAGGGATGGGCCCCCATTACAGCCCTGTATCGGTAGTAGTCCATGCCATCAGGCAAGTAACAGCAAGGCGAATTCCAAAATACACGTGATGTGTGCAATCTGTTTGAGGACGGAAAATACGCAAGGGCAGGCCCACAGTATCCATAGGTCACGTGACAGTGCAACTTCAAGTTGTACGGCACTACAAGCCCTCCCGAAACCCCTCGTGACCTACTCCATCCAATAGCCTTATATAACTCAGATGGGTCTTGTTTACATAGACGTAAGGGAGGCCTAGACGCCCCGCACCACCTGGTAATTCCCATGATAAATAGCACGTAATCCTGAAAAGGAGTCTGAACATCTAGAGCCTCAAACCCTTCGCATCACTCCGAGGCCCTACTCTTGATTCCAGATTTTGGTGCTGAGCCCGACTTTTGTTTTCAAACAGTCAAGACTATGGATCGAAGTGACATACCGTCGGGCTGGAAGGAGGACCAGTTTCCCAAAACGTACCTTATCCCGGCTAGGTTGAAGCGATACCTGGATGAAAAAGTTGGAACAGATAATTATATCCCAAAGGTAAAGTTATAATATAAATACTTTAACCCTTCACAACAAAGATTGTCAATGCTAAGTAGTAATATAGATAGAGGCCAAGTACCATATTTTCACGAAAGAAGGTCTTACTTTAGTACGCGCGCTATTAGCCCGAATTCGATATATCCCTTTAAATCAAGCGCTTATAGTCGACTAGGAGCAAAAGGAGGATATATCACAGATACGATGGGCCAGGATACCTACATGCTAGTCTTTTACCACTCCCGAGAACGAGGAAAAAAATACTAATAAGGGATTAGGGTCTAGGGATAGAGGGGCTAGATGTCCTCAGGATTTTCCTGCAGGGAAAAGCAAAGATACAGCGCAGTCATTAACATCTATTTTGGCGCGCCTAAAAGATACACCTCCTTCCTACAGTATAGGGCAGTACAATGCTATAGGGAGCGCGTCGATGTCCCTTTCAGCCCCTCAAGAGGATACGCCTCCTCCGCCTTATAGTGTAGAAGACGATTCCGCAGGGAATACATCAACAGAGCCCAAAGGCTCCAAAAACGATATAAAACCAGATCGAAAAGACTAAAGTTACCGAGCAATTTGTATCTGTTTAAAGTCTCTGCAATAAGAAACTCTTCATCTCCCCTATTGTGTTAAGGTTAATAGTAATCGATATTGTAATTGCGTCCCTGATTACCACTAGTCTAGATGTCAATGTTGCTGTTTCAAAACACATAAATCACTTCTGGAGATTTGACTTGGGTGTGGAAGCTCATCGTATGATTGGAGGAGACCTAAAAGGCCATGTCACGGAACTAAACCAAAGAGAGGGCTGCACGGGCCTTAGCCCAGTCTATATAATCTACCCCGGTAGATTAGCCTACTTAGCTAGATCTTCCCTCCTTGTGCAATAACAATAAGTCAACATTGGCATCACCAACAGTAGGAACTGCGACATCAGAGCTGACACTCCTGCAAGCACACTATGACGGTGGCTTGGTGTTCAAGGGCTTAGATCAAAGTTCAATTCAGCCAGTAATTCTCTTGGGGTCTCAAAGGTCCGTAGTTCTCCCTGACTACCTAAGTTTGGTCTGTGGGTCCTTAGGGATGGGCCCTCGGATAAGAACGCGTATTGGTACTACATATATTGTGGCTTTCGTTGCGTGAGATGTCATACGCCCCACACCACCTGATGATTCCCCATGATAAATAGCATGTAATCCTGAGATACTAGACCCTTAAACCCTTTGCCGCACTTCGAGACCCTACTTTCGTTTGCCGACTTTTGTGCGGACCGCACGTTTTATCTCCATATGATTGTTCACACTCATGATCACCGATCTGGTGGGAAGGTGGATGTTGTTTCCCAGTCGTTCGTTCTGTCGGACGTGCTCGACTTATTCCTCAGAGTAAAAGTCAAGACAGGATACACAGTAGAGGTAATACTTTAAATCCATATGGGAAAGTTGATTGATATCTAAACCATAGTATAGGTGATTAATGGCAATTTCTGCATTCGTACCAAGAAAGGTCTCACTTGGGTATGTAGCTCTAGGGACCAGAACTCGATATATTCCTTTAAATCGAACGCTTATAATCGACTAGGAGCAACGGAAGGGTATAGACAATCTAAGACGGCCTAAACCATGTAAATCCTAGTCTTCTACCATTTCCGAGAACAAGAAAAAGATACTAATAAGTGATCAGGGGGACGTATACGGGACTCTCTAGTACGTACTACCATTACCCGAAATTCAATAAATTCCCTTAATTGAGAAGTCATGACTTACTAGGAGCAGCTAGCTGAGGCAGAGGGCCAGGATGGTGGAGTCGAGAGCAGCAAGACCACACGTCCCGCTTACGGTGCAGGAGAAAGCAATGCTACGGAGAAAACATCGACATCCACTTCGGCGCCCCCGGAGGATACATCTCCTCCTCCTTACAGTATAGGTCAGTACAATGCTATAGGGAGCACTTCGATGTCTATTCAAGAGCCCTCAGAGGCTGCGCCTCCGCCTTACAGTTCAGAAGGCCATGCTGCAGGGAACGCGTCGACAAAATCCAAAGAATCAAAAGACGATCAAAAATCAAACCGAAAGAATTGAGGCTTTATCTAGTTTCACAACATTAGGAAGATAGTTCTATAGCAGTGGTTCCTAGGTGGTAATGGCACGGGGAATTGTCACGGTTAAATTATCTACCTAGCCAGCAACACTACTGGTACTGAAACAGAGTGGGTGTTTAGGCTATAGGAGGCTGAGGTCCTATCAGTAGCAGAGAGTTCGTTTTTTCATTATTTTCTATTGTTCACTTAGCTAGGTACGCTTTAGTTCTATGTCTTAGAATGCAGGCTGAATAGCTAAACAACTTCTTGAGAATATAAGGCTTCTAGCTCCTAGTTGAATATCCAGAAGTGTCAGGTGAATGCGTTTAGGCCCCTATAGTGTAGCATGTGTGTATTACACGTAATACATCAGATTTTCCCAGGCTGCCGATTGCCACTACTTGGATAGTTCTTCAAGAATAGGCAAAGCTATGTAGTTCTACTCCTTTTCTTTTCGAAAGCTATAAAAACTCCACCAATAAAGATAAAATTTGCTCTTATACGTAATACTACCGCAACGAATAACCGCCAACACAGCGGGAGGTCTCTCGACTCGAGATACGAAGATATGAACTAGCTGACGTTAAGGTTAGGAGATAGATTTTTAGAGAAAGTGTACCCCCCGTAGGTAGGGTCTGCTTGAGTCCTTCCCTCCAAGTTTCATCCCTAGCCTCCTAGCTGAGACATGTTAAGATGTACCAAGCTCATTCCTTGGAATAGAAAGACTAGAATAGAGGTCTACGAATAGGGTGGGAATTCCTGATCGAAGGGGAAAGGGGCCGAAGAGAAGAGGAAAGCATAGACCCTTGAGACCCCTAGAGTATTATTATCTGAATTGAACTACTGTTCCAAGACTTCCATTAGTAAGCCCTTGTCACACCAACGCATCAGTACTCGAGGGCTCGCGCCATCTTATGCACTTCTTCAACCTCTGGCTCGCAATCCTAAACATAGTTGAACCGCAATCGATTTGAGAGAGCCTTCATCTCTTTCGCAACGCTCCTAGAGAATATCCAACTTACCTGGCTTCTGCACTACGCGTGCGTTTTATTTCAATATGGCCACCGACTCTCAAACCGGCTCGTCGTTACCATCGGACTGGAAGGAGGTTGGGTTTGGAATATCAGACGTCAACCCCGACCGACTCGGGGCCTACCTCGATAGAAAATTTAAAGAAGGAGGTTGGAGATTGAGAGTAAGGGTATCTACAATACGAATGCTTCATCACCCGTATGCTCATATTCAATAATGGTATAGGCAGCCAGAGCCCAGTACTGGATTAGCACGAATAACGGCCTTACTAGTGTAAGTACCACCAATAGTCGAGATTCGATATACTCCTTTGAATCTAGCGCTTACAACATACCAAAGAGAAGTATCTGAAATAAAGAATATTAGAATAACAACCACTGGTCCAGATGGAAAGGGGTTGGCTGAGATGGGCTCTCCAGTACGTACTACTATTAGCCAGGATTTGATATACTTCTTTAGTTCAAGCGCTCACAACTAACCGGGGGTTTCCAACTGAGGTGGAAAACCCGAATCGCCCATCCGAAAAAGGCGAACCCCAGTCCTCCCCCACCTCCGAGAACGAGACGACAGATACTCAAGGCGAATTAGAGGATGCGGAACTGAGATCTCGTACGTACCACTGCCAGCTGAGATTCGACAATTCTCCAGAGGGCAAAGCTACGGGGAGGGCGTCGAAATCCATTTCGCCCCCCCTGGAGGATACACCTCCTCCTCCTTACACTGAAAAAGAGTAAAATGCTGCAAGGAGCCCATCGCCAGAAACTAAAAGTTCAAAAGATGATTCAAAGCCAGGAAAAATATTGAGATTTTATCTGGTTCATAACATCAGAGCAATAGTGCTATGGCAGCGGCTCCTAGGCGGTAATGGCACGGGGACACTATTGTGGTGGTCAATCTACAAAGTGATCAACATTACTAGTATTAAGAGAGAGTTGGTATCCAGGTCACAGGAAGCTGAGGTTTTATTAGTAGCTAGGAGTTTGTTTTTGCGTTGCTTTCTATTTGATATTTAGCTACACTCTATTAGTTCCAGGTCTCTTTCTTAGGATGCAGGCTGGGTTTTTGAACAACTTCTTGAGAATGCGAGGCCTCCAGCTCCTAATTAAATATAGCAGTGCTATGCGAATGTGTTTAAACCTCTAGAGCGCGACAAGTGTGCATTACACGTTCTCGATACATCGTGTGCTAGGCTGCCGATTGCGACTGCCTAAGTAGGTGGGGGTCGGGATATAGATTCTTAGAGGAAGTATGTAATAGGATAGGCCGAAGCTGGCTAATCATGTACCATATCTATAGCTAGGCTAGGCAGGGCCTACTTAGGTTCTCGTAGTGGCTAAACCGCATGGCTTGGTAGGATACCCAAGGCAGGCGGGTCAATAGATCTCCTTCACTCTCGGCCAGAAAGATCCTAAGGGATGGCTGCTTTAAAACCCTTTCGTAGCCTACTTCTCTCAGAAACTTTCCTACAAGTCGAATTGCCTCAGCTAGTACTAGGAAGGATCTGGAGCAGGTCAGTAAGGGAGAGGTAGGCTGGCCACGAATGATGCGTGATTAGGCCTCCAAGTCAAATCCCGCACTAAGCGCCACTGCATGAATACTGCAGGTTGCAATCCTAAGTAGAGTCGAACCAATCTAACCAGAGCCATATCTTCTTGCAAAAATTTGAGGTAATCCTTTTCTATCTTCGTAACCACCACACGGCGCGCATCCAATTTCCATATGGCTAGCAAGGCCCAAATTAGTTCATTACCGCCACGAGGCTGGAAAAAGCATGCGGTTTCCAAGTCGGTTAATGCACACTGGTTCAAGAGTTATCTCGAAAAGAATTACAAAAGACAGTATAAAGTGGAAGTAAGATTTTTCAATACAATCTAGCATTGGCATAAAAGGTTTTGCTAATGTTTGAATAATGGTATAGACGTCAGAACCCCTGAATTATTACATTAGCACGCCGAATGGTCTCAATCTGGTAGGTACTACTAGCAGTTGAGAATGGAAGGATTCTCTTGATCGAGCACTCACACCCCACCAGCCAGGCTCCAAGGAAGTGAAGCAGCCGACCCCTTATTCCCTCAAACCTAGCGCTTACAGCCGACCGAGATAAACAATCCTAGGAAGGGCGTCGAAAACCTTCACCCGAGCCTTCCATCGCTTCTACGAATACGGCAAAATATGCTACAAAGGGGTCAGGGGTGATCAAGCCGAGCTCTCCGACATCTCTCAAATTGACATTAAAAAAGATCTCTTCGAGTAAAACCAGTTGAATGGTATAAATCTGGGTATTCTTGTTCTATAAGGATTCTTAACTCTATAGCAGACATGCTTATGCGGCAATATACTGTTTAAATAATAACACTGTAAACATGTATAACTATTATGTTTCAAGAATACGAGGTTGTAATAAGCGGCGAAATAGTACCTAGAGCCATGTATCTTCGCCCTCACAAGTTCACGAACGTAATGGCACCTTGCATATGTAGGTAGGCTTTTGATGATACTATTCGCATCATATTAATTTGACCCGAACAGGCAGTTTTAGTACCGGTGAGTGGAAATAACCACAGAGTGCAGGCGCATTTGGCCCCTATCAAAATATCGGACGTTCCAGCTGCGTACCGGCATGCTGAAGAATGCTATTCTGCAGTTCTCGCGCCCATAATTATAAAAAGCAAAAACAACTCTCCAACCAACTAGCACATGCCTTTATTATGCGGCTACATGTAGAGGCATGCCCTGCGGATATAAGCTAAACACTTAAACAAGCTACGCCTAAGATTAATTTCCTTATAGAGCAATGCTTCTAGATCTGACTATCTAGCGCTAAAAAGATGCACAGTTATAACTCAACTAGATACTTGACAACAACGAAAGCTATTCATGTTTCCACGCGCCCCTCCTTGACAAGTACCAAGAGTTCATGAGCCTAACATCATTTTGCGTTGTTGAGAGTTGACTATTGTGTTAGGGATTGAGGCTAGGCCTCGCCCCAGATAGCATATATGACCCGGACCCCATACACTCCTTCGGAGATATTTCTTCCCTCTTACAAGCTTTAGTCTTGCATAGACCTACTATAATATATTGAGACTACAGTATTGTACCTGACCTACTTCCAAGATCGTGACATATTGCTAGTCGCATATTAGTGGCGCAAGTCGAACAAACACTTGTTGTGCTAGTGAGGAGATACCACCTAATTTTAGGCGCACTTGGCCCCTATGGATGCCTATCTATGCTGCATGCTAAAGAATGCCATTGTACGGCGAGCGTAGCCGCAATTATGAAAAGCAAAAGCAACCCTTTAATCAGCTGGCTCCCTACCCGTCAGACACATAAGCCCCTATTACGCGACCACGTGTGAGGGGCACGCACTTCGGACCCGTGCTAAACACTTCAACGAACCTGGAATAATTAACGGAAACCACCGTGAGGGGTAATCTAAAGCACTGTCTCTCGTACTTCCCTGCGATAGCCGTGACTTGCGACTTTTGTGGCCTTAGATAATTGTGACAAAGGCTTATTAAGCAGTGTTTGGAACAATCAGCTAATAGTTACCCGGGGCCTCAAGGGCCCTTTTGTAAGTTAAAAGAACCCTCTGGCTGCGCTCATGGCGCTGGCTTAGCTTCCCACTTTCGATAAGGCAACATTCCTAGATCTAATCATTCAACGTCGAAAAGATATATACTAGACTCGGAATTTTTGTCGAGCGGCACTCATCATTGGTGTCGGTAATGCAGGGTATCTGGACAAATGAAAATGTGCTACTTTCATTTTTGAAAAGAAGGCTTTTACGCGAAAATTCTTCAAGAGGCAACGGTGCGTCCTCGCCCCCGTTCCCAGAGACAGGGATAGCTTCCAGCACTATTTACCCAGTCAGCACCGTAAGTTGCCTTTCGTTCGGAGTGTGTCGATGGTAGATACTCCGCCTACTAACAGGCACGGCTTAAAGCACAGCACTTCTAGCGGGATATGGATAATCTGTATCCATTCAGATAGCTATGACTTCGGGAAAGAGCTTCGTGCTCTCTTTTTCAACACGAAGTCTTTGTTCGTAACAAACACTCTGTGGGGAGGGGCTGAAAGGAAAAGCTTCTAAATTAGGAAGCATACATTGGAGCGCTTTGGGAGTTTTATTTTCTAACCACCTTGCGGTTACTCGCCGGTTACTCATTTCGAGTTCGAGATCCAGATCATATTATCCTATTACGTACATTATGTTGTTTCCCGAGGCTTATGATTGATATCATCTGACAGGCCTTTTGAGCCTGCCTCGCACAATAGTGGCTGCTCACCGTTAGTCAAATTAAAGCCCGCTGTCCTAGACTACATAGATACAATATTTGTGGTAACGACAGTACTCCGAGTACTTCGTCGGCTCGGATCTAATCTATTCTAAGATGTTTGTTGTGAAACCTCACAGTGGCAACAATTACCTCAAAAGCTTGAATAGCTGTATCACAAGTGCCGGTCTAGGCTGCACCATTATCGTGTGATCGGCATTTCTTGGGAATCAGTGACGCAGGGTCGTGCTACATTCGTGGATTCTGGGAAGCCATCGAGAAAACGAGACGCAAAGTACAGGGGAGGGGGTAACGCGAACGATTCTACGTATTGGACAGGTTGGAATATTAGCTCATGTGCCCAAATCATGATTTCATGTAGTCAAATTGTTACACCGCATAAGTGCCTACACTATTATCCATGCCTAGGAAATATCGAAAACGGGGTTCCTCACGGCACGAAACCTCATGCCATTTCGCAATAGTCTCGTGGGCTCGTTATTTAGGACTTGTACTTCTTTCAAAGGACTTTCATGGATTCGATTCAGGAACTCTTGCCATATTTGAAGTTTCCTTATCGTTTCTCTTCTATTCATCTCTTTCCTGTCTACATATTCTGACTTTTCTCAGTGATTTGGTACCCGTATTACCCTGTAATTATTTCATAGTTATTTGCAAGCGCGTGACTTGAAAGAATATTAGAACTCTATAGTACGCACCACATTGACTTGTGGAGAATGCCGTATCCTCCGGATACCTGCACCGCTATTCAGACATTAATTTAACTCTACACACGGAGTCAGAGCGTTTGTATTGTAGACAATCTTACTTCCACTGTCCACTCTTCCTGCATCGCTCCAACTTCCTCATTGAGACAGTCAACAAGCAGCTGCGGGCTGACGCCAAATATTGAAACTATGGCTTCGTCCCGTTCGGTTGCCGGGGGTGGGGGCGATGCTTCAAGGCCCGGAGAGTATTATATGGAACTTGAACGAGGGCACACCGCACCGCAGAAATCAAGAAATCGAAATAACATTATCTTGAAGCATTGCAAAGTGAACTGACTAGACTATACAACTATCATTTCTTTTTAATTGAAGGTGTTTTGAGAATCATTTACTAGATATTTGCTATATCGAAGGAGGACGCTAGGTGGCGAGAGCCACATGCAGATCGGGTGACTTTCGTCACAGCACTAGGTACTCGGGCTAGAACACCTAGGGTACTGACGCCTAGTGTAATACAGTGCGCAAATACCGGTTTTTTCTGTACTGCAATTCAGCCATGGATGCCTCGGTAAAGCCAGTACATTACATGTAAGAGACAACTTGTCTTGCGGAAGGTGGGGAAGGGCGAAAAGGGGGGTAAGAGAGAAAGAGTGCCACTGGCATTGATACGATCCGCAACCCCAATGGAGACTACATGTTTAGCCAATGCATATTCAAGTTGATACAAACAATATGAAGGATTTCTAAGTACATAACTGTCCATCCCTTCCGCGCTAGAAGATTGTACCTAGAGGTCTATATAGGCGTAGTTCGTTAAAGTGTTCGTCCCGGATCCAAAGTGCATTTCCTCTATGTGTGGCCGCGTGATAGGGGCTTGTGTGTCTGACTAGTAGGGATTCAGCTGATTGGAGGTTTCTTTTTGCTTTTTATACTCACGGTTGCGCCCGCTGTAGAATGGCGTTTTTCAGCATGCAGGCAGGCGTCCGCGTGTTCCATGGGGGCCAGGTATATTTCTCATCACCGGCGTCGTAAGTGTCCTTTCGGATCACACTATCATCATGCGGATAGCAATCATCGAATGTCGATGGGGCAAAGTGGCGCTGCGCTCATGGACTCTAGGGTGCTATCTCATAGTTCCAACTGTGAGTGATGTCCTCGATGCCTTATTGCTATTGTACAAGGAGTAATTCCATTCGAATTAGTGCAGTCTATCCTGTTAATATCTAATTGCACGCTGAGCTAATGCTCGTGTGGTATATCTGACAAGAAAAGTTATCGAGAAGGGGAAAGGGAAAAAAGTTAATTACTTTGTTTAGAAATATTGGCATATCGGCGGCTCATCGCAATCTTTTGTGCCAAAACTACAATAGGTATATATTTCTAACGCTATAACTACTTAACCTATGGACCATTCCTATATAACCATTGCTCTTTACCCTGCAGTCTTCCTTTCAATCTTCATGCGGACTGAATGACGGTACGTTCCTTAGAGTCCCCGTGTTAGGTCAGTTGGACCTTCCTGGTGGTGTTCATTGCCAGAACTACGAGGAGATGTAGAAGTACCGCCTTTCATTGTATTCTTCAAGTCTTTTATTGTAGATATTTGGTCCTAATAATTCGTAAGCGTTGGTTCAAAGGGATATGTCGATAATTCGGCTATAGTAGTAGGTACCCTAGAGAGTCCTTTCTTTGTCTGAATGTAGTACTGTCCTCTAGCCACCTATTTTATGAATGACATATTAGCAAAATCATTCGCGCGAGTGATAAGGTATGTTATTCTGGAATGCTTTACCTTTACATTGTATTTCCCATCGCCGAATTGACCATCTAGATAACTCTGGAGCCTATCTGAGTTGATGTACGATATTGACAGAACATCTGACTTCCACTCTGATGACGAGTCGGCTTGAGTGTCGCCGGCCATATGGGATCAAGATGCGGGGGTAGTGTAGAAATGAGCGGGTACTGAAAAACTCAAGTATGACCCGGAAGGATTGCGAATTACGAAGAGCCCAAGTCTTTCGTGAATCGAATACAGTAGCGTTGCAAATATGGTGAGGTTCTGGGAAACAAATGTTTTTCGATTACCTTCGGAATTCTTGTGCTGGTTATCGTAGTGAGGAGATCATAAGGTTCATGGGAGTGGCGGCTTACCCCCCCTAAGGGCATTAGGCATCAACGCAACACTGCTGATAATGTACTCAGCCAATTTCGGTAATCAAATCCGGAGTTAACCGAGTCTTTGGGGGCACCGTGTTTGTGAAAAAGTTGGAGACAGAAGACTAATACGGTTAAGCGAGCCAGTGGCTGCCTTAGGTAGCCTACATATGTTACTGTGGCTGCTTTTCCTACCCAGGCATGTAAGCCAGTAGCTGAAGTAAATGATCGTTACATGGGGGCCAACGTATACCTACATACACTCGAGAGAGATTCTTCTCACCGGCAGGAATAGAACTGCCATGGGCTCCCCGCCCGCAAGGCTACATCTAGGATATTTATTGATTGAGAGATCCGCACTTTGATGAGACACACTCAATTTATACTTGTCTTTCTCATCGATTTCACAATGGATTGGGGCAACAATTTCGAAGTCTTTGCGGATTTCTATGACTTTGTTTGTGGTAGAGAGGCTAAAGACCCTGAGCAGCATTGTCTAGTCTGGAAAGACTATGAAAATGCCGAGGTCCGTATCAGGGTTTCCTCTCCGATCTCCTTACTAATTATCACGCGGGATAGGGAAGAAGGGATAAGGGTGAAATTAATTTCAAACTTGAGGATGATGGCTGGGATACATTAGCCACAGTTAAGCTTACGCCGAAATGACTCTATGAATAATGAGCTATACTAAATATTTATATATAGAGCTTAGGTCGTCCGCTGAAAGGCTCGGACTCAGACCCGTCGCAAAACTTAGAGTCGTCGTGGGACTCAACACGGCTGCCTAAAAACGGCTGCTGCATCCTGTATGGCTCATAACCGCTAAGTATTCCATCTTTGGGCTTCTTCTGCTAACAAAATTAGCTTCATTCCTCGCGCTGCTGACGTCTTCGGGTCGTCATCATACTTCAACAGCCTTCCCGTCATGGAGGAGGACTGGAAGGATGTTGTGGGTTGGCTCCGTATCCCCAAATATTATGCGAAGGTAGTAGAAGAGAGTGGGGTTTCATCGTCGCTCGTCTCGACATCTCGCACTCTTGACGGTGGCGAAACTGTGCATATGTCCGTAGGAACAACATCTATCGAAGGAACGGAGGGATTCGCCTTCGCTTCAACACATGTCGAATCCAGAAAATTTACTTTCGCCATCATGGTAGGGTGTACAGAAGAACAAATTACAGACGTGAGGAATCTTGTGTCTTCATCTGAGGATTCAAGTCGGCATCCCCTCCTCATGCTTGGTATCTTTGCGGAGCTTCAGCTGAGCCGACTCGTCAAAGTATCAACTGCCCTGGAGCGTACCTACTATGTTTTGAAGGATCGTATAATAAAGGGATTAAATGAACAAGGAAGTTACTTTACTTCTAGTGACTGGGCGATAACGAGGGCTCTCGATACTTACGACCGGGTTCAATCCGCTCAACAGGAGACTGAGGCATTCAAGTTTCAGCTTAAAAATGAGTGTATACCCAAAGCTAGCGAGGGCAACGAGAACGAGACAGTTAACGGATTTTCCCAATTTCTTCTTAACCGGTTTAAGGACATGGGCCCCAGTCTAGATACCTACGCAGCTCAATATCGCCAACTTCTCGAGAATATATCATTCTTCACAGGATTAGTACGTTCAAAATGAAAAGAATGTCAGAAATAAGATGATCTTATATTCATTAGGTACAGAGCGAGTCAGCTAGGCTGGAGGCCAGGATTAGTCGCAAGAACGCTAGTCTCGCAACTATCATTGGACTTGTGGCTTTATTCTATCTGCCCGTAACCGGAGTCGCTGTATGATCCAACGTTCCCATAAGAATCTACCCCTTCAAGTCGTCAAAAGCTAATAAACGAGCAGACGATCTTGGCGATGCCAATATTCGGATGGACAAACGACTGGAAGAATTTGCACCTCGAGTCCGTCGTGGCAAATAGCCAATCAAGCGGCAATGCAGCTGGTCCGGGGTCAGGCAGCGCTACCGGCACAGGTCTACCTGTTGTATCTGGCTACATATGGATATATGCCATTGCTTCCTTCGCTCTTACTTTTATTACGTTAGGCCCATTTGTATACATCGCTAGACGAGAATTGGGCTCATGGCTGCGGCATGTTCGGGGCTTGATGCAGAACTGGGCAAAACGTGTTTGGTCGCGACCCAAACATCGTTTGCCATCCTAGCTCTTACGCCCCTGTGCAAAAGCCATCCGGCCTCCTTATCACAAGATATTGGATATTGCGCTGTAATCCTCAAGCTACCGCACCGCTTCAGGAATACTTGTACAAGTCCGGACCCTGCGGGCTCAGGGATGAGAGGATCAACAATGGAGTGATTTTATGCTAGGGATTCTATGCTCTATTATTTTTAGTTGGAAGTAGATACTATCTCTCTTGTTCGACGGCATTTTTAACCTGTTGTGAGTTGTTGGGGCAAAATGGCAGTGTGTACAAGGGCTTTTACGGGGGCTGAGGTCTGTTACTCTGTATCTGCTATAAGATTAACATTCGGTCTTAGAATTAGAATATTTCTAGATAAATTTCTAGAAAATTTTGACAGTCATTTTGAGCAAGCCCATCATATCTTCGAGCAAGTTATAACAAACTGGACAAAGACACTTTGTTTCGGCAACTACTCATATAGATTAGACAATTGACGAGACAGCGATGGCCTTTGCGGATTAGGTAGGTTCTAAGACCATGCCCCTGGCGGGCTTAAAAAGAGTGGTGGACTACTCCGTACCTATACCAGAAATGCTGCATTGTAATTAATTGCCTCAATATATCATAACAACACCCTCGACTACGTATTATAACTCGAGATGGTTTTAAGTTCGAGCAACAATGTTAAGTATCGACGCTTGTTCCAATTGCGAGTGATTGCAGTGCTGGTGCTTAGGGTAGGAAGAGCAAATAGCGAGGAGTATTTAGTAGGAGGGGAGACCAGCATTTACCTAAAGCGACACCTCGCAGGTGCCTGAGGTCTTAACTAGCGATAATACCGAGCAGTATTTAGCTACCTATTAGTTAACTGGCTGGATTAGTCCCCTTTTCTTTCCAGCCCATAGATGCAATTTATAATGATGCCTACATATTATCCTTTCAATAAGACCTTCTAAACCTAGCAATGAGGGCAACTTGTTGTTACTTGGGGAATTAATTGGTGGTACGCCCGCGATAAATTGTACGATACCTAGACTTGTAGTTGATGTCCCGCCCGCTGCATAGGCCGCTTCTCCACTACGCCAAGGCACTAGAAGCACTGAAGAATACCTATCCAAGGTCATGGTCTCGGGTAGGGATAGGCGGGCCTGTCTATAACAATACTTCCACCTCCTAGAATTCAAAAAACGCATGACAAGATTTAACCATTCAACCCTTCATAGCTTAATACCATCACGTTGATATGAAAGAACCAGGCTTGTCAATTTTTTGCCTTCATTTCGAAACCTAGAGGATGCTGATGTACATTCCATAAAACTCATACAGCCATGATATCATATCTAAGCAAAAATACCACATCCCGATTAGGGATTACCTGAATACCATTTTACCCATTACCTCCAACTTAGAAAATCGCTCCGCCCAGTCGGATGGCGACCGACTTGTTCTGTGTGTAGTTGGCCAGCGCCGCCTCGCCCAGCTCGCGACCGATACCGCTCTCCTTGAAGCCACCGAAGGGGATCTGGTGGTGTATTAGGTTGTAGCCTGCGCCAGTGTTAGTTCAGTTCAATTGTTCAATTAAAGCGAACAGAGAGGATAGGTGCGACGTACAGTTGACCCAGACGGTGCCTGCCTTTAGGTTACTGCTTACACGGATGGCCGTGTTGAGATCGTTGGTGTGAACAGCGGCGGCGAGACCGTATGTGCTGTCGTTGCCTAGCTTGATAACCTCGGCCTCGTCCTTAAACTTGGAGATAGCGCAAACGGGTCCGAAAATCTCCTCTTGCATGATCTTCATGTCGTTGGTGACATTGCTGAAGATGGTAGGCTTGATGAAATAGCCCTTGGTGCCGTGGCGCTCGCCACCAGTCTCGACCGTGGCACCGCTCTTCTTGCCCTCGTCGATGTAACCCATGATGCGGTCGAATTGAAGCTGACTGACTTGAGGGCCCTGGAAGGTCTTCTCGTCGAATGGGTCACCAACAGTGTTCTTCTCCGCACGCTCCTTGAAGGCCTTGACGAACTTGTCGTAGATACCTTCTTGCACGTAGATACGGGAGCCGGCGCAGCAGCACTGTCCGTGGTTGTAGTAGATACCGAAGTTGACCCACGAGATAGCCTGCTCGATATCGGCATCGTTGAAGACGATGTTGGGGGACTTGCCGCCAAGTTCTAATGTCACCTTCTTCAAGTTGGAAGAGGCGGCGGCCTTCATGATGGTACGACCGACGATAGTGGAGCCAGTGAAGGCAATCTTGTCAACGTCCATGTGGGAAGAGAGAGCGGCACCGGCGACTCTGCCGAAACCGGAGATGATGTTCAGGACACCAGCGGGGAAGCCAGCCTCCTTAACTAGGTTAGCGAAGACGAGGGCTGACAGAGGAGTCTGCTCGGCAGTCTTGAGAACGATGGTGTTACCCGTGGCCAAGGCGGGACCGATCTTCCAGGCCAACATCAGTAGAGGGAAGTTCCAGGGGATGATCTGGCCGCAGACACCGAGCTATATGAAAAGTTCCGTTAGTCAATTGACTTTATAACACTTATCGTACTATGAAAGGCACGTGAACTCACCGGCTCTGGGATTGTGTAGTGGAAGGATTCGTGGTTGACGTCAACGGTGTTACCGTGAATCTTGTCGGCCCAGCCGCCGTAGTATCGGGTGCAAGCGGCGACGGCGCCGACATCCCCACGAGCCATGCTGATGGACTTGCCATTGTCTAGAGACTCCACGGCAGCTAGGAGGTCAACGTTCTTCTCTATGAGATCGGCAAGTTTCGTCAAGTAGATTCCACGCTGCTGAGGTGTAGTTGTGCGCCATGTTGTCTCGAAGGCCTTGCGGGCTGCGGCTACGGCGACGTCGACATCTTTCTCGGTAGCTTCAGCGACAGAGCAGATAACCTCCTCGGTGGCGGGGTTGATGACCTCGAACGTCTTCTTATCGACACCCTCTACCCATTCGTTGTTGATGAACCTGTTGGGGCACAAGGCGGGATGGTTAATGCAAAGGACATAGCAGACAGCAAGCCAACAGGCCAATAGCAATGATGCGTCACTTACAATCCGGTGGGCTGGGTGTACGGGCCAGTAATTGGCGTCTTCAGCTCAGCGCTTAGAGGCATGCTGTCGATGTGATAGGAGGGCGATGATAATTGGGGTACTTTAAAGAGGTTGACCGCAGGGTAGGATCGTCTCAAGAGTATTAGGTAGGTATTCTAGAAATAAATGACGATGAAAACTGACGAGGCGACTTTACAGAGACTGGAACCGAAGCTCCCTTTATCTTCGCGACATACTGGCTAAAGAGAGGGTAGTATCGGGGTACCAAGCGGGGTAAGTGGCGCTAAAGACGTTTAGAGGAGGGGGGCGGATTTCCTACTTCGGTAGGGGTGACGGGCGCTGATTGGCCCGCCGGTAGATGGGTAGGGTGTAGACAACGAGTCAAGTCAACGTTGTCGTATTCAACAAAGCCCCAGCAGCCCACTCTATCCGTGCAACGGAGCTACGGAGTTCTGATCACACGCTTCTCCCCAGTTTTCTTTCTTGGAGAACCATCTTCTGGGTGCCTTCCAGGGACAAAGCTAAACAAGGTGTGCAGAGACCGGCGTTAATGCAGAGTATTTTTACGGATACTCCATTCTCATACAGGGATATTTCCATATTGTGTAGACGTCGAGGTTCTCAATACCTAAGTACGTGTTGAGGTAATACTGCCTTGGAAGAAAAGAAACTATTAGCAGATCCAAAAGAAACAGTCATGCATATTAGAGATTGTCTTCATTATCAAATCATCTATCATGCAGACCGAAACGATCTACGATAGTAACCACAGGTGGCGCACTGACACCTAGGTACTCGTCTTGGCGTAGCAAAGAGGGACTGCTCCCCTTTGTCGCATTCAGATATGCGACCTTGCGGCGTTACTAGAGTTCACTAATCGCGCCGTGGACCAGGAGGATAGGTATCCTACAACCAATGGAACTCACAGGCAGCCTCATAAATAATACCTACCTAAGTAGGCACTGTCATGGTCCCTAGCTGTGTTTAGCTTCAATCCAACGGCACAAGGGAACTTTAGTTCAGGGACTAGCTAACACAGACTACCTAGGTATCAAACAAGGAGGGGCGAGAGTAATACTCTGTAACGCATCAGGCTCTAAGTTACTTAGTATTCTACCCCGTATTTACTCGAAAGCTTACAGTACACCCCACGAATGAGGCCATAACCAGCCAGGGACCCCCGGGTAGGTAGCTGTGTGGTTTGCATAGGTATTTGTCGAGACAGCGAGAGCGGAGGTGATGCATAGATACCCTCAAGAAAAGGGGGGAATGACAGCATAAGCGCATAACCATGGGCTATTAGATGAATAATCAGAGCTCAATGCCAGAGGAAGACTGAATTTGCGTTATTATTGATAGTAAATTAAGAGTTCGTTCTGTATCTAGGTACCATTGTAATACTTACTTGGCAATAGATGGCTATCAAAGGGTTAGCGTGGAAGGCGGCTAGACTAGAGTGAGGGGCCGTGTTTCCCCGCGATGTTGAGGTCATCTGCTTACGACGCGAGCAGCCCGAGGCAACGCCTTGTCTCACCAACCTATAAGCTGAAGCCACAGACCCTAGGCGCTCCAGACACTCCAGACGGACAAAGGGAAGCCTCGACCTGGCCATTTAACGGCTGCTTTTATCTCCGATCACATATCGCCGTCTGCAAGCGAATAGGTCTATAAGCTAGACTAGTTCCCAGCATTAGTATTCTTATTAGTAAACGCTACATCAAACCCGAGCATGGAGTTGAGTTGATTGGACCGCACACCGCGGGGTGCTTAATAGTGCTAATGGGAGGTGCCGTTGTTGGTTGTTAGATTAACTACCTACGTAGTCGATCAGCACCTTACTTGGTATCCTTTCGCCCAGCAGCGGATACCTATCTCAGACAAGTGCTCGCTTGTCCAAGGGCGATTATTGATTCGTCTAGTCACTGATCTGCGGCGTCTTACACTAACCAGATCAAATAGGAGGCTGAAACAAAATTTTGTATGTGGACATAGCTACCTAGGTAGGCAAGTATGGGGAGATTGGCGCGACACTGTATAAAATATCTATCGGTAGCTCTATTCTCCTCTATGTATGAACATCTCTGCTCATGGAGGCATCGCTTTTAGATGTATTTGTTTACCTATATCGGGCAAATATTTATACGATCGGTAGATAAGTAGATAGGTAGGTACTCTAAGACTTCCAGAAGCTAGCATTCTCTCGGGAGAGCAAGGACCGAGATCATACGTAGGTAAACTTTGAGTCGATCTACCTACAGCATACATCATTGAATCAAGGAAAGAGAAGAAGAAAGAAAAATAGAATAAGTAGGGGAAGAAGAGAGAAACGGCCAATTAGAACCCTATTAAATAAGCCGCTGATGAAATGACAATAGGTATGCGTATGAGTACTGAGATCAATGATGATGACTTTGTAGATGTAAATCACCACTGTAGTGACGCAATAGGCAATAGAGAACACTCTCTACGGAGTAATAGGTACGATAGACAAGTTGGAGAATTCGATTGATCATCCAGCAGGAATATCGACGAGCTACTATAAACGTATACTCATTAATAAATCACAATAAACCGCGACGTATAGAGGTGGGAGCTATACCTATGTAGGTAGCTCTCCAGGCAGCTTGTATTAGTGCACCGAGTAAATAGTTCTGAGCTTGCGATAAGCAGTTTCTATAGGTTGTGTATCATATCGATAAGGACTCTTGGGGCAAGAATTGAGGGCAAGCTCATCGGCGCCCCATCTAATTTTTCCCCGACCTCAGCATCGTCATCTAGCAGCATTGTCGACACGGGGACGATTGGAGGCGGCAATTACGGTCAATTATTATAAATACCACATAATATGAATTGTTCCAAGTTATAAATTGAAACATGGCCGATGTTGAAGCGGCCATCGCTGCTGCTATGAGCGCAGCTGCGCCAAGTGCCCCGCCAATGAGTGAGTACTAGAAGACAACCTATTCCATATTCCACTCCTCCCCTCCTAGACGGGTCGGCAACCTATTGTCGCAAAGTAGCATTTCTGCGTCGATGTGCGCCCATATCCCACCTCTGTCTCTTGGGATGTCCGTGTATCTGATCCCATGGCATAGGCCCTGTCATCAAGACCGAGCCCTTTCACGGGGATGCCATGGTTGTCGACTGCGAACCTCCTTTTTTGGCACAATCACCGCGGTCGCCCCTAAAGCGATCCCGCTCGCCAGACGAAAACAACCCCGCCAGTAGCGATGGACATCGAGACGAGAAACGTTTGAAAGTAGAGCCCGCGGCCGATGATGACCTAGACGAGATCGCACGAATGGTCCAGGCCGTTCAGGCGTCTGTCATGAAGGAGTTCCTTTCAGCGCCAGATCCTAGCATACAACACAAACCCGAGGCTGAGCCACGACATGAGTATGAGCATGAGCATGAGCATGAGCCCGAGCCTGAGCCTGAACCCGAGCCCCAACCTGAACTCGAGCCTAAGCCCAGACCTCACATAGAGCAGTCGGACGACATCTTTGAGACCACAGAGCACGAGCAGGTTAGCATCGAGTCGGCTATAGAAGCCGCCTTGGAGCAGCAACGATCGCTATCTGCGGATGTAGAGCCGAGGCCAGACACTCTGTGGAACAATCCGCGAGACTATACTCGCAGGAAACACATCGTTCCGGCACTCGGTGCCTTGGTCAGTGCCAGCAGTCCCGGATTGATTTGAGAAGCACAGCTGACGTCGCAGCGAAGGCTGTCGACATCCTGATAGCTCTATCGGAGCAAACACTAGAAGATACAGTAGCCACTTTTGGCAGCGACCCCGATTCTGATATAACCAGAGAATACTGCGTGTTGCGAAGCGCATTTGAAGTACAGCGCAGACAGCTATTCTATCCCCGAGAACCACCACGATTCCTCGACGCCGGCGAGCTCGGTATCAAAGACCAAACAAGAGAGGTGATCCGGATTACCAATCTCGCGTCAACATGTGCCAGTATATTTGGCACGAATGAAATAACTTTAGAAGAGGTCAACAATCACTTTTTAAAGATATTCATCCCGGAAGGCCGGGGGTTATCCCACGACGCGGCTGAGCTATATTTGGGATTGAAAACACAGTTATTCCTAGCTGTTTTAGAAGGCGATCTGGAGAAAACTAAGGAACAGTTTCTTGAGGAGCTTTTCGTAACAGATGTTGAGCATTCATTGCGAGCTCGCCGCCCTTATCTCCCCTTAACAACCTCCGAACTTGACTTCATCGCCAATTCGAAAGCTCGCAAAGCCATGCTTTTAATCGCTTCTGCGCCTGCAGATAGTATTCGTAAGCCCCTCACATCTCGTTGGAACTATTTCGGCCATATTGACATGCATACCAGACGCCCTAAGCAAACAGTTCACATATGAGGCCTTTCTGGATACTCTTAGCACGTATCTCAATGACAATATCGACAGTATCCAGGCGCAAGTGGCGGGGCGAATTGACGACAAGGCCTCTACTGAGAGCCCTCCCCCCGCGGATAGTGCGGACAGTAGTGCGCACGATCTAACAAGCGAGTTTGACTTGAACGCTGCCATCGCCGAAGCGTCGCGGGCGGCGGCACAAGATGCATTACAACCTAGTGTTAACGACACGGCTGCGTTCGATGATTTATCGGCCTTCCTCACGGAGAACGTGTCTCGGGCTGTTGAACAGTCGAGACAGGCAGCTGCTAATGTAGAGTTACCCTCATCTATTGCCTCAGCTGCAGAGAGTGCATCGAGAGCTACGGCCTTGGCGCTAGAAAGCATTGCGAGAAACCAATATCACCCAACAGCATTACCTCATTCATCTAGTACGTTTAGCATCCAACCGCACTCTCTAATCGGGCTAACTGATGGACTATAGATCAAACCCAGCCTACCACTAATAACCACAGTTATCAGCCTCAACAGACGCAGACATCTTCACAGTATTTCCCTTATCCACAACAGCAACCGCAACCGCAGCAGCAGCCAACAACCAATATGCAGCCAAATTATCAAACTCCAAACGACCACTTGCCTCCCAATCAGAGCGACTCAACACCGGCTCTTTACGAGCGGGCTCGACAAGCTGCTGCCGCGCGATCCTCGACCCACGCTCGACGCGAAGGTTCTCAATCCACCCGCCGGCCGTGGAGCCCGGAGGAGGAGAAAGCACTAATGATGGGGCTTGATATGGTGAAAGGCCCTCACTGGTCGCAGATTTTATCTCTGTTTGGCCCTAATGGCTCAATCAGTCAGATACTCGCAGATCGGACCCAAGTTCAGTTAAAGGATAAAGCCAGAAACTTGAAGCTTTTCTTCCTGAAAACTAACTCTGAGATGCCCTATTACTTACAATGTGTTACGGGGGAGCTAAAAACTCGGGCTCCTACCCAAGCCGCTAGGAAGGAAGCGGAAGAAAAGGCAAGGATGAATTCTGAAGAGCATCAGGCACATATGAACGGAATCCTCACTCTTGCTGGGGGCTTGCAGAACAACACAGCCCAGAGATCCAGCTCTTCTGGGGCTGTTACGAGTAGTGCTGCACTTCATCAGCAGCCATCTCATCCCCATTCGCAAGCACCAGGTCTATCGCGACAGCCTTCCCAGCCCATGGTTTCGGCCCAGCCGCCTCGCCCGGTTATACCGGCACCCCAGCCAGTCAGTTTGCCTACCCTGACACCGACCAGCCAGCAACAGCACGTGCAACCAACTTTAGCACAACAATCCGTTTCGCGGCCTGAAGTTTCCCCGGTAGCCCACCCACCACACAAAGTAGAAGAACCAGCTCAGCAACAACCCGAAGTTACCGCAACACCAGAGACAGCAACTCAATCGGATCACGGCGGTTTGAGCATTGAGGATCAGGCACTTCTTAGTCTTAAGGCCGCCATGGATGTGGAGTCTGTTGCCGCAGCCCAATCGGCCATCGAACAACCGACTACAACATTTATTAAACAAGAACATACCGAACACAATGGTCCACCAATAGCATGAGCCAACGTACACGTTCCCCCTCTATTTTATATATCATCCTAGTAGGCGTCGATTTCGGTTATTCAGGTAGCGTGGAGGCGTCCGTGGTACATGTCAATGGTTTTATGTTTGATACCCAAGGTTGGAGTGGCTTACAGGCTGGTTGGAGTGTTGGAAGATTAGGCAAGCACGGGTAT
The DNA here is from genome assembly GCA_037356095.1 of Xylaria sp. Z21. NCBI lineage: Eukaryota > Fungi > Ascomycota > Sordariomycetes > Xylariales > Xylariaceae > Xylaria > Xylaria sp. Z21. The sequence continues at coordinate 436,349 of JBAWJX010000009.1, read as the reverse complement.
GAAGGGAATGAGTGGTTCTAAGCTCAGAATGAGTTTTGTGATAGGTAGGGGGTACTGATATACGCTACTCAATAAGGCGGACTCATCATCCGCGAGACGCGCGAAGCATATCGGGTCTGATGTATCTTGCTAGTCCTCGCGCTTTCTAACAATACACTACCTCATACCATCAAACCAATGCTATACGTAGCAGCTCGAGCTAGGACCCTTTTTCTTCCCGGAATACACGCCTATGACTTTGAAACCAAGGACGTAATCCACACATCAAATACCGAATCATAGCATATAAAGGAAGCTTCGTTTCCCATCGTGTCCGACGGCTTTGCAGGCCGATCCTCATGTCTTTCAGGACTTACGAAACCCCAAACTCTAGCCCTTAACCGACCAAAATGTAAGGACGATTAGCGATCTCAACGATCCCCATATTTTCCATAGATTCTACAAGGCTACTTCTATCTTTTCATGAACGGTTTTTGTAACACGAGGGCAAGTAATACATCCAGGGTTCGTTCATGTACAGACTATTCAGGGTAGGCGGGGTCATGCCTACTACAACAGATGCCTCAGTCGCTACTTGATACAAGTCTACACGAGCGCGTTCCCTGTTGACGACAGCCTAGCCAGAGAATCAAAGGAAATGCTACGGCTCGACAATAACTTCCTCCTTGGCTATATTATGCAATTCATTCTCAAGTCCAATGAGGGTGGTTGATCAATCGCTAGGATTTCTGCTTGCCCCGCCCCGCTCCTACGCCAGGAACACGGTAAGTGGGCGAGAAACCATAAATGCGCGGCCGACAACTACAAACGAAAAAGATCCGATGGTAGAATAATGACATTATCTAGTGCACCTAGGTTAGTAAACACCCGATACATTCAATACACCTATAGCCGCCCCCGCGAACCATGCGTCGATAGAGGACAAGCGCAAACGGACGAAGGGAGCGCGCCTCCTAGGGTCAAATCACGATTACTATCCCGGTCACCTGCCCGATAAGATATTTGTAGGCATGTATCCCGGCTGTTCCGAGTAAACGGGGCTGTCGCCGGTCGGGTACATACTCTAAAACAGGCGAAGCGCAAAGAACGCTACTCGCAGACTTACATACCTACCATCTCATCGCGGACCTTTACTAAAACACGGCCAAGCCAAGCCAAGCCAAATAAGCTATTAAACAGTCAACGGTTGGAAACACAAGCTCCATTTATTCAAGTACTCAACCCCACGAGTCTCTAGATAGATGAATCCGGGGAGAAGGAGAGGGAAAAAGTGGTGGAAAAAAGGAATGCTTCCTAATATTGTATAAAAGCCCGGTACTTGCTTGCCTGGTTCCCCATAGTAAACCCCGACGCCAATGCCGCTGGCCCGAACCGCCGAGCCAGGATGGGGAGCAAAAAAAGAGAGAGAAGGCAACGTTTACGCCGTCGAACGCCGATGGGAATCCCATGTCCCGTATCTGCCTACATACATACATGCCCGCTGTCTTTCATGATCGTAAGAATGAAACTTCGTGTCTAATCACATCACAATACAATCCCTGTCCTTCCCAGCCCCTCCCGGGCTACCGCCAGCAGTGACGGAGGGTGTGGATTGACGCGGTCGGGCTGGCGTGCTAGGTCCGGCACTGTCTTGACTCCTTAGGGTCGAGCTTCTCCTTGGATTTGGAGTCCTTGGGTTGCTCTCTGGATGGCTGGGGTGGCCGGCTGGCGGGAGGTATGGAGTCGACTTTGCAGCTTGTTCGTAGCTGGGGGGCGCGTCATCTAAACCATCATCCGCAGGCCGGTGGACCCGGGGAGGAATTAGGGACCGAACTTGCTGTCCGGGTCTCCCACCTCTAGCCTGTGCACCCCCTCTCGCTGGCTGGCTAACGGAGCTACCCCTAGGAGGTGGCAGGCTATGAGAACTGCCTCTAGCGGTACTACTTATAGAGCCGCCACGAGTTCGGGATCCAGGATCATCTCTGCCCTGCTGTTCAATGAATTGCTCTGATAGACGGCTTTCTCGACGCCGGGCGGCCTGTTCCGCACGATGCCGCTCTTCTTCCTCTTCCTGGAGTTGCAGGGCCAGAGCCAGGTCCCTATCTTCTTGTTCGTGTTGCGGTGAAAGCGGTGCAGCATCCGGCGCTGGCTCACTTTGTCGATTGTTGTGCGAGCGCCTATTCTGCACTGTTCGCCAGCCATCCTCGCTCGATGTGCCACCGGCATCAGCGGAGTTGTACCAAGCGTCACTGTCGCTCTCTGCCCGATGAAGCTGGTTACCGCCAACCACGCGGAAGTCCCCGGAAAAGAATTCTGCTCGTTCGCCCCTAACGTCAGCGAGCGATTCCCATACCACCTCATCATGAGTAAAGTAGCCGGCATCCGTAACAAGGGTAAACAGCTGGAGGGTCTGTGGGTGACGGTATAGAGTAGAAAAGTGGTCATTGCGGAACAATATCGAAACCTCTCCAGGTTTAATAGACTTGGTGATGACATCGAGGCCCGATGGTGTTAGTTGGGTTGCTGTCGTGGAGAGAAATGTTTTGATAATGATGAGATCTTGATATAATTGTTGTTCTTCCTCTGTAAGCCCCGTCTGTGAATTGCTCAGCTTGTCTTCTAGCTCTTCTTCATGAAATAGGAGGTTTTGAGCATCGTCATACGAAGAAGCACGAGTTTTCAATGCGTCATATACAGTATCGCTCCGCGGAGGGAGCCACCCATGAATGAGAGGAATCCTAAATGTGGCATAGAGCTCCATATCTCTAGTGTTCTCGAATGTGCCGGGAATATCAGCATTAGAGTCAAATGACGATGATTTTTTGTGAGCAGCTACCGCTTCGGGGGTAGGTATAAAACGAGGGTTGACGTTCATTCCGGTATGTAAGCCTTGCAGAAACCCATAAAGCTCAGACATGTCCGGTAAGGGCGTGCCTGATTCCATGTGCCGAGAGGTCATAAGCTCCTCCACAATCGCTTCTAGAAGGAACCTGAGGCTAATGTGCTCACGAGATGCAAGTGTCTCAACTAAGTTCGTACTGGTCTGGTCAGGGTGTGTCGTCAATGTCAACGCATTCACCAAGGCAACCAATGGACAAGGGCCGTTCGCATTTTGAACAAGAATAGGGGACTTTCGGGGGTTCTTGGCTGCCCTCAAATCATTCCAGTTGATGTTCTTGATCTGGTAGGTCTCCGACATATTCACATCGCTCGGTGATTGGCGACGTGGGGGTTGCGGCGGTGGAACTTCTGCTACTGACGTCCTGGGTGGTAGCGCCGGTGGCTCTTCATTTTCATGAGGCGCAACTTCTTTCGTTGTGTCGTCTGCCGCGTCTGCGAAGTTTTCCCAGGTGCTCTGTTTAGAGAGGCTACCTGGAGTCGGCTCTGACATGGGTTCATGGTCAACCAAGTTCCAGCCATCGATGGTCTCAGGTGGAATATCCAACTGGTGCTCGGCCGGCTGCTTGCCCTTATTGCGGGATTCTTCCCCTTCCCAAGGATGCCCATCACCTAAAAGATCATTGACAGCCGCGGAGTCCACGGGTGCGGGACTCGGGGACAAAGCTGGCTGGACGCTTGTAGTAGATTGCGTGGGAGTCACACTAGAAGACTTTGGTTTCAATTGAGATCCAGAGCCCCAAACATTTCCATCAGGGTCCTGGTCAAGCAGCGACGGAGGCGTTCTCGTCTTGTCAGAGTCCTTCCTCCCATCTAGGGCCGGTTGCCACGGGTTTGTACTATGCTCCGAGGGCTCGTATACCTCAAGTAGGGAAAACGCCTCGGTTGGCGGATCCGGCGCAACAGCAGGCTCTTCAGGTTTCTGTGGAGAATTGCGTGCCTCTGCGCTTTTTAGAGGTTTACGTTTGAACGGATTGGTTTCGGATCGTCCAACACCAGGGCGCAAGACATTTGGGACCTCCTCCAGCTTAGCCTGTGGCCCGCCTCCGAAGGGTATCTCTACATCCTTGTCGGCCTCGTCCCACGGGTTGTGCTCGCTCTGCTCATAGGGAGAGCCAATGGTGGCGGCGCCAGGTCGCAACGGATCTGGAACCTGTTGAGGTATACTAGCACTCTCGGTATTACCGGTCTGTCCATGCCCCGTCGGTGTCTGCTCCTGTGTGCCCCATATCCGTTCCGAATCGACTTCCGAGTCGGTAGCCGACCACACTTCTATGCGAGGATTATCGGCGCCATTGGTGTTGTTGGGAGAGGAATTCTCAGGGAGGGACTTTCGCGTCACCATAGTGGAAGACGTCGCGGATATTGTGGAGGTCGCGAAGGTCGTAGAGGCAGCTTCGGTAGCGGGAGGTGGAAGCAACAGCTCGACAGGTTATATATGAATGTATAGACGTATAGACGTAAGACCTATTAACCACCCAAGCCAATATACGCAGCAGAAAACGAGAAAGTACGTCGCTTGGATTGAGGAGAAAAATAGGCACCCCGCGATTGGACGTCTATCAGCTTAGAGGCCTGGCCTCATAAGAGTTGACAGTAGATAGGAATGAGAGAGCCTGGGGAGGTTGCGTCATCACGGCGGGCGAGGCCCTAGGTAGCCGGCTAGGGTCGCAGGCAAGCTATCTACCCTCTGTAAGGTCGGGACAGTAATAATAATTATGATAGATAGAGGTCTTGTTGGGACAATGAAGGGACGTGGAGCCCCACGGTACTGTATGAAAGACGGTGACAGTTGCAGGATCCAGATAACTTAAAAAAGTGTTGTGTTTTGCTGAGTTTAACTTCGAATTTATGTATGAGGTGCCAGGTCTGCACCTTGCAGGCAATCAGATGAACCGCAATGTTGTCACGACTCACTCGCTGTAAGTGCTGTACATTGTACCTGCGGGCTCTGTGGCGGTGCACCGAATGCGCTAGAAACTGGCCAATGGGCAGGAGTCTTCAACGCTAAGCAGGCCATTTAGCGGGACGCCTTGTGGCGAACCCAACGAATATGGTGGCTAATACAGAGTAATTGCCTCTAGGCAGCAAGATTTGAGCACGAACAAGCAGCAGACAGACCACATATGCGTCTAAAGTTCCGGGCCTACTTATTACATATGTAGACACCTACTCTAAGTCGGGATAATTGAGGCAACCTTATGTCAATGCCAAGCTTATCCTCTTCTAGAAAAGCGCGAAGGGGTGTACGAAGGGTTCCACACTCTAGAGTCTAGTAAGTACAACTTCAGGTTCAACGGAACGTTACTTAGACAGGTGGTATTAAAGACAATCCCTGAACGAGTGATACAACATCGTTCAACTCTAGGCCACACGAGTAACCAGTATCGTCAATTCTGTGTGTTTTCGCAAAATTACATGTATACTAATTAGGAACACTCTCGAGACTACCATCTCTTCCCATATCAACCTTTAGTACCCAGTCTTGCATGCCCCCCAGATCAAGGAGCTTGATTGAAATCATAGGCATTGCCAAAAGCCCGGTTGAGATATCTGTCCATGGCTTGTTGCTTCGATACCCAGTCGACGGGGACCTCTAGGCCGAGTTCCCCTCTGGAGTCCAGGTCCTCAAGAATAGGCTTGACATCGTCCGCGAATTCAAGCTTCATAGGGTTCCGGTACCAGCTCGCGAAGTGGATTTGAGCCAACATAACGCGTACATCCCCGCTCCTGTTCGGCATTCCTGCGTGCCAGAGTCTCAGATCGCGGATTATGATGCTGCCCTTTTTGATTTCTGGTTGGACCGGAGGTCCGTGACTGGCGACCCGCTCTGCCAGGACATCCTCCTTTATGCGGCCGCTGGCTCGCTCTCCATGTGCACCCTCCTGGGCTTCAATCCCACCGAGGCCCGTGTGTGTGCCAAGCCATACCTCAGTCGATCCATTGTGAGGTGTCATGTCTTCGGAAATTGGGTATCAGCTATTTGCGTTTCTAACAGCGAAGGAGTATAGATAAGACTAGGAAAGAGAATTACATACCAATCAGCGGGATGTTGACGACTAGAGCAAAAGGGTGCTCCGGATGGGCAAAGTCAGCATCCGCATGCACCGGTTGACGTTGTAGAGAGCCTCCGGGAACCGGTGGCAAGGCCGAATTCCCTGAACAAAAAGTCCACTTAGGCCGGGGCCCAAGTACAGAGGATGTGATTTGGGTTGCGATAGGATCTAATCCACACAAAAGTTTAGCTCCCAAGCATCATGAGAGGTTACAACAGGGGCAACGCAACTCGTGAAGATAGATGGGTAAAAGTATTCAGCATAGGGCGGCGCATCCTGCTGGATATTGCCGACATTGTAGTTGAACGGGCCGTCCTCGCCGCGAGCTTGGAGAATGAGAGCATCTTCCACCATCTTGTTGTTTAGGCGGTCTAGATGCTCATGCGGTACTACATCTTCGACGACTACTAGACCATCTCGATGAACGCTGCGTACCGCGATTTCGAGATTTCTTTCATTCAGTTTTTTATTTTTGACTTCTTCGGCAGATGGACGGACGATTTGCGGTAGACGTTGTGTTGAAAGTGGTCTTCGAAGGGCAATAGACCTTTTGCCAAGAGCCAAACATGCGCGAAGCTGGACCTGACCTCTGCACATTGTAGCTGACATCCTGCTCGACTAGATACTAAGTAACATGAATCATCAGAATCATAGTAATGCCAGACTGGATTTTTTGTGTTCTCAGGCAATCAGTCGAAGCTTTATAGACAGCATCAATGTTGGAAGCATGATTTCCATCCAATGAGAACGAAACCCGAGCTCGGGTTTCGTTACCTGTGAGGCCTATTTTAGCGCTGCGTGGGTGTCATGAGCTGACCACGATCCCCCACTTCTACCCCAGAATTAGCCCAGGTTCAACCACGGTTCCCCCTGCGCCTAGAGCTATGCTCTAGGGTAAATGCTCTTCTAAACATCGCTCTTGCATACGCAGCCAAGGTCGTTCCTCAAGTTCATAGAGCACGGGAATAAAGCAGGTCCCACTTCATGACACCGGAGAATGGGCCGTCCAGTACTGTTGTAGATCAGAAATTATTTGTTGAATCGGCCAACCAGTAGTTTTCTTAGAAGCTATGAGATGCCGTAATATCTCTTGTTGAGATGCCTCATTCCGTATATATTTCGCGCCTATTTTTCATCCCAAGTAAGCATGAAGCTAGACCATTAAACGGCGCAAGAATAAGTTTTCTTTTGGAACTTACAATAAGAAATAGGACCAAATGCATTCACAAGCACAGACGGCTCGTTAGAAGTAAACGCAACGCCGCAGACCTCGAGGCCAATTTGCTCAAGGAGATCCTCCCTAGTAGTAATTGTGCCTACAAGGAAACCCATTCTCAAGGCGAGCGATGCCAAGTCATCGACTTGCGCGGCAGTCCGAGCATGCAGTGCTAACACGGCAAGGGACACTAAACAATAGTGTCGTGATGCAGCTAGTCAACATTAGTTCCAACTCGATTTCATAAGGACGAATGATTGTGAAGGGATAGATTACCATGGCACTCCCTCAACATGTGCACAGTCGGGAGCTTAAATAAAGAGTGGAGTGTGGCTCGTGAGAAGGGCTTAAAATGTGCCGGCAAGTTTAATAGCCAATCTTTGACGTGAGACGACATGGTCTCCCAAGTATCCCCCGGATTTTCGGCAGTAGACCCGATAATAGCATTGATGATACGGCCAAGGACCAGGGATATAGCATTTAGATGGTCTTGATCGGACGAAATATTGCGGAGTGCAGGGATAGGATCCAGATCTATCTTAAGGGGGCAACTCCCGATCAAACTGAAGGTAACATCTTCGCGCAGATAGTTCCAGAAACCAGAATGGAGAAGACCTCTAAAAGGGCGGTCAAGATAACCTTTGAATTGTGATGCTAAGGAGAATGCGCCCTTCAGATGTCGATTAGGATCACGGCCCTCTAGATAGCACAGTCTATCAATAATCTACATTAACTAGAGCGTACAATTGTCCAACTCACCAGAGAGAATCTCATATGACCTCAAGAGGCAAGTAGCTGCCAAAGCTACACCTCGCTTGATTAATACATCCTCCGGGTCAAGATCGATCAGGTAACGGATGCATCGTGTGTGGTAGGTCTCGGCTATAGTTCGTGCGGATGGGGCCGTAGTCTGGCTTGTTACCATCGCAGATAGAGCTATGACGGCGGTGAATAAAAGAGGCTCATCTAGAGCGATCGTGGGAACTTCTGTGCTGAAGCAGCACTGTGAATCGCTAAGATCATACCACGGTGCGACATTGCCAATGTAGTGACGGAAGTAGCCTGCTAGCTCGGACGATTGTAAAGCCCTACGGGGCTCCTCGTCCAACGACGAGCTCCTCTCTTCACATCCAGATTCAAGTCAGCAAATGTTGGGTCCATTATCAATTTCCTCGCTGTGTATAACCAACCTATATCTGCGTCTTTATAGCTCGAGCGCTTAGATGTTGACGCTGGCCTCCCGGACCGGTCGCAGTATCGCTGTGCCTTCGAGCATCGCTGACACACAGGGAAAGCCTCATCACCTACACAGATTATAAGAACCTATATAAGCACATCATTGTGATCAATGGTTATTAAAGCCTAGTATACGTACACTTAAGTTTACGCTGCCGACAAGTATTGCTAGTATCATAGAGTATCAGAGAATAGCCCAATTTTAGCTCCGGGAGTGATTATTCTTCATAACCAAGAACTTTCCCCTTACCAGGCTACAGTTGAAACTGTTAGCATTTAGAAGAGTATAGATCTCTTCGTCAATTAGCTTACCTGCACCCTTGTACTTCCGAGGCATGTTTTGAGCCTGACCGGTGTACCTTGATCAAAGGAGCACCGAAAACCGCATCTTGCAGTCTACGCGATAGGGCTAAGACACCCGCGGAGCTACCTTATCGATAGCTGCCCGCCACCCCGATTTTGAACCCCGGCACTTGCTCGCTCGACAAGCCCGAATCTGTGGAGTAAAAGGAGTATACGGGGGATAAAAACGGTTAGGCTAGGCTTACTCCCGCCGCTATCATCTTACTTACAGGATGTCGTATTAGCTAACCGTACCCCACGATCTCGCGTCTTCCAATCCATTTTAATTACTGGCTCAACAACAACAAAGCTTGACACGATCACCGCCCTCACTTATAGCGTACAGATACATCTGCCTGTGCAGCACCATCCGTGTCATTATGGCGCTCGTTGAAGGATGGCTCCCCGCGAGCCGCGAGAATTGGGAGACGTTGATGTGGTGGTGGCGGTTCTACCCAATCGTAAGCTAATTGATCTCTAAGGCCCGATTATCTCATCACAGTGTTTACTCACCATGTTCTGCAGCTCGGCTCCATGCAATGGCTCTCCTCATGGTACGGCATGGGCAAGACGTCCGTTGACAGCAAGCTCAACATACCGGGGCGCATCGCGTGGTTCACCATGGAGGTGCCGGGCTTCATGACGCTCCTCTACATCATGACCACGCTGCCGGCGCAGCACGGCATCGCCGACCTGCCGTGGCAGAACAAGGTGCTAGCCTCGCTCTTCGTCATGCACTACATCTACCGCGCCGTCTTCTTCCCCTTCCTGCAGCCGTCCATGTCGCCCATCCACGCGCAAATCTGGTTCATGGCCGTCGTCTTCCAGGTGTGCAACGGCACCGCCATCGGCTGCTGGCTCGCGGCCTACGGCCCCACGACGCAGGCGCAGTGGGCGGCGCAGGGCTTCTCGCCCGCCCAGTTCGCGCTCGGCCTCGCCGTCTTCTACGTCGGGCTCGCCGGCAACTACTTCTCCGACGAGGAGCTGCGCGAGATCCGCCGCACCGAGCTGCGGCGCCAGGACAGGCTCAAGCAGCAGGGCAAGACCATCCACAAGCACTACGAGGTGCCCCAGAACGGCCTCTTCAAGTACATGCTCTTCCCCCACTACTTCATGGAGTGGGTGGAGTGGACGGGCTACTGGATCGCGGGCGGCCTGGCGTTCACGCCCGCCCGCTGCTTCCTGCTGAACGAGTTCTTCGCGATGCTTCCGCGTGCTGTCGCCGGTGGCAAATGGTACAAGGAGAGGTTTGGCGAGGACAAGATCAAGGGGAAATACGTCATCATTCCTGGCGTTTACTAGGCTGGTGCCCTACCTCTGCCGCTTGCTCACAATTCTGCGATGGCCTGGGCTCATGGCATGAGCTAAGTTAGCCATAATCCTCGGGAAAACCCAAATTTTGTATAGCTAGTTTTATTTTGCTAACGAAAGAACTGTCAATTGGGAGCGATGTGTCGAATACTAGAATGGGCTGTGTTCCGGGTATGCGGACCTAATTCCTAGCCAATAGTTCGAAGCAAGATAACAAACCCTAATATCATTAATTCTCCGTTTTCCTAGATTGAAATAGCACTCAAGGTCTAGCGAACTGAGATAACACTTAGGTATGTAGGATAATAATGCTCCATAGGAGGTGTTGAACTCCCTTGATCGGATTATAAGTATGTTGAGCATCTCATTTAGAAAATAAGATGTTGTTGTCAAATATTGTTAACAATATGCAAATTTTGATTAAAGCCTTAACGCACCACCAATGCTCTTCCGTTACTGTATATACATTGATATTTTCCATGCTTAAAATATAAACTTGACAGAAACGAATATGATCAAGCTACAAAAAGCCCAAAAACCTACCCCAAAAAGATCTGCTTAGGTATATCTAGGGAGCGTACGTCTTGAGCACTGAGTTGTAGTACGTATACCCAGTACCGCTAGGAGGCTCAAAGCTGTAGATGTAGTCACCCCACCAGGGGCCAGCGGCCCACCACAGGGCGCCCTGCCACACGTCGCTGTTGGCCTTAAGGTAGTTGAGCAGGCCCGTGACGGCGGCCTGGCACTGGGCGTTGGCGCCGCCGGCAAACTCGCCGATGATGCCGATTTTGCCGTTCTGGCGCAGCCAGGCCGTGGCAGCTGTGACGCGCTCCATGCCGATCGTCGTCGACACGCACGCGTCTGACGTGCCCGAGCCGTCCGAGTCGAGGTACTGGTGCATCTCGTAGATCAGCTTGTTGGACGGGTCCGTCAGCTGCTTGAGGTTGTCGTTGGTCGTGACCCAAGTCCATGCACCGCTGTACGAGTTACCTTCTGCGAAGATGTACTGCGACGTCGCGCCGGCGGCGCGGATGGCGGTGATGGCGGCCTGGTTGAGGTTGAGCACGAGCGTCTGGTCCATGTCGTGGTACTCGTTGTTCGTGTCGAAGATCACCTTGTTATTGGACTTGAAGGCCGTTGCCACCGTCTTCCAAAAGCTGCCGAAGCCCGCTGTGTCGGTGATGATGTTGCCGTAATAGCGCCCAAAGTTGTGGGGGTCAAGAATGGCATAGCCGCCTTTGCTGGTGATATAGTCCACCGTGGCGGTTAGGTTCTTCAGGTAGTTGGGCTCAGCGGTGCTGGTCAGTGTGGTAGGCACTAGACGCTCCATGGCGAAAGCCACGCGGAATATATTGTAGCCCTGGCTGATGAGAGTCTACGGTCTCTAGTTAGAACCTAGTCGTTGAAAGCGAGAATATTATTTTGGCCTCTTACCGACATAGCCGTGTCATCTGGGAAATAGAAATTCGTGCCCCAGACTCCAGGATAGACGCCCTGTCCAAACTCGGCGACTGAGAGGTTGATTCCAAGCCACTTGAACTTCCCTGCACTGGAAGTAGACGTCGGAGTGGATGCCGTCGTGCTAGACCGTGTCGAGGTAGTCAACGTGGTACTAGGTTTGGTGGTAGTGCCGGCGGTAGTGGTGGAAGCGGTCCCCGGCAAGCACTGGGAGTAGTAGACATTCCCATAAGTGCAAGTGTAGCCCGAGACACACGTTGTATCTCCAGTCCAGCCGGTGCCTCCGCACTGAGCGTAAGGTCCGCCGGCGGCCGTGGCCAGGCCAGCGAGCGCGCTGTTGAGGATGAAGGACCGCATCTTGACTCAAGGCTCTAGAGGACCGAGTTGGAATTGACTTGTCAAGAGTGAGGCTCTCTTCCCTCCTCGGCCTCCCCAGGCAACAACACGTTTATTATATACTTCCTTCCACATCACCTGCACCTCCCTTACCCATCCCCTATAATTACCTTCCTTAGTTGTTAGGTAGTCAGCTAGCACTCAAAGGAGGTCGTCAGTCCATGTCTTATTTTCTAGTATGCTCAAGACTAACCAATAATAGGAAGACGGAGGCTAGAACAAGTGCCTAAAACAGCAAGCGGGTTTCCGAATTATGGGGCGACGGCATGGCGGGTAACGATCCCATCACGTCTTTGCGCTGTAGGGCTTATTGTTCCACGAATAGCTCCTCAAAATCGGAAATGTAAGGGGCGCTGGTTTGACAATAATCGAGATGACGAGTTGAAAAAACCTCTTATTTGTACTAGAGTTCTAGAAGTTGTTGTCGTCATCATTACAGGCAAATGAGAGTGAAATCTGGTAGGAGCATACCTGTACCTTATGGATTGACTATACGTGCACGGTGGATGGTACCTAGCGTGCTTGGCCGAAGTAATCTTTGGGGGCTTCTGGCATGTGCTTGCCTGGATTTGTGGATTGTATCCCCTTACGGCATCTTACGATGGTCCGAACCCGGCGTGAAAGCCTCCGTTTAGACATGGTCGGCGCTCCACCACGCGGAATGCCTGCCGGGGCTCAGACCGGGCTTGGCAACTGACCCTCTAATAAGAGATAGCGTCGTCAGACACGCTATTTTCACCGTCTTATCCGATTCGCTAATTTCTCTTCATATTCCGGTTTGCTATTCAGGCCTGTTGTCGGCGCGCATCACGAGCGGTATGAAGTGATCTAAATGTTCTATTCGATTATTCTATGATAGATCTTATACATCTAGTGGTATCCTAAGACTCTTAATGCCTGGCGTCATATTAGAAACTCATAGCCTTGACTGGTGGCTGTACTGTACTGCTATCGTCTGTTGGTGTCGGTGTCGTTGAAAGAGGGATAGCCCCTGTGATAATTGGAATTGAAGGCCTAGCCAAACTGCCTGTTACGGCTGTTGAAGGGGTGCGCCGAGATCGCCATGAAGCTTCTCTTGTCATAGCCAGGGCTGGCCTATTGCTTTGGAATTTGGTGCCATGTTGACAAGTGCAGCCAGTGTTGACCAGTATGGTAACGAGATTGTTGAGGACGTAAGCTTCCACCTTGAGCTTGATGCTGTACACCAGTGGCTTGTAGGTGGTCTGGATGTAGAATAAGTTTGCGAGTTGGACGATGACTAGTTTGATAGCAGTTAGCGTCAAGACTTCCATTAATATGCCTTCCGTGTTAGATATAAGACATGCCGTGTCAGATAATAAAGTCAGATGTAGATAGGCGCGGACGGTGTGCTGAATAAGACAGTTTACTTACTGAGGGATAAATCCAACACAACCACCAACACGAACAACCCAACAAGTTCGTTGAGCAGAGCCCGAACTTTAGGGCCCCTGATTATCATCATTGGCTTTAGCGTTCGTCTCGACGCATACACGTAAAGCCCTGATAAGACAGACTCTTCTATAGCGAATGCCACTAGTTGCACTATCTCTATCACATCAAACGCAGCGGCCGCCCGGGTTTTCGTACGGTCTTTAAAGCTGATAACGGCGTATAAGGTGGCTGTCGGGACCTGGAAAAACAGAAACATACCAACGACCATAAACAGCACCCAGCGCAGTTTTCTTGGGTTGCCTATCACGAGATGCAGGCGCGAATACAGCATACAGGCCTGGCCCGTGACCATGAGCCACCACCCAAGGTCGACGACTATAGACGTAGGCCCCGGGGGAGCGATATTGAAGTATCTCAGGAGATTGAACACCGAGAGGATCGGGATCCCCGTGTTCGCAGCCACCATGCTCCAGAAGTACAACCCGCGGCGGCGACGGAACGTGCGAAAGATGATGATGTATATTTCGAAGCTGTTGTAAATGGCAACGGCGAAGAGTCCCGCGATTATCATTGCTGTTTTCAGCGGGATCTGGTGGACAATCGCCCCTGTCTCGCCGATGTCGCGGGTAGTAAGCCTTGTTTCGCCCGGCATGGCTACGGCTGGTGGCGGCATCGTAGATAGTTGGTGATCGCGGACGGTTGCGGATCAGAGGGTCGAAGGAGATAACACTATTATGTTATCGAGATCCATCCGCTCGTAGTTATCATCGCAAGATGCGAAGTAGTGATATCTCGGGCCAGGGTATAGTGATGCTCACGAAGACGAAATCCTAGGAACTGGATGAAGTTATTTCGGTAATCAATGGTACGACATGCCGTCCATTGTGTCATGTACAAGAGTATAAACTGCCAAACTCGTTCGATAATAACGTGTGAGGCAAAAGTCTAATTAAACTTCAAGCTAGAGGCGAGGTTCCCCAGTTGCCCTCATTGTATTGGATCCCCCGTCTCTGTAGTAGAGCTTCCCCCGGGTTTCCTCGGTAAACGTTCGTCATTCGGAAAGTGGGAGACCAGCACGAGTCAGTACGTGCTTCCATATTCAACCTGGTATTTGTTGTTTGTTCTTTGGTTTCTGGATGAGGGTAACGGCCTTGACTCTCTCGTGAAGTTTCCTGTCTCTATGCTTCTAGGTCGTCTAACTCTATTCTCAATATTATTGAGGCATCGGTGCCCCAATTATATGAGTCTCCCGCTGCCTCGTTAACGAATATCAGAAACCATCGCAACGTGATCGATACGATCAGCTACTGAATAATGTCAGCTGATACTAGTGTTTGTGGAGTCCTCGAGAACCCTCCATAGTACATACCTAGGTAGTTCTGGTTGGGTGGTGGGTGGTTACCTGCACATGTGTGTAGGCAGTCTTGAGGGAAACATATAATATGCACACACGAAACAAGTTCGGTCGGGTTGTTTGAGAAGCAGACGGGTTTACCTCTATTAAAAAAAAAAAATCTGTTGTTAGTTGCTTCAAACATACTTGAGTAGGCTTGGGCCGTAATAAGACAAGTACTCGTATCAAATATATCGAGGTTGTAGCTTGCTACATAAGGTATGGAGTGTGACGTAGATAGAGACCGTCTCCGCACAGTGACGTCCCTGTTCAGAGGAGAGACTTGTATGAGCATATCAGAATTTGCCTTCGTCAAGCATCAAAAAGTCTTCGTGGCTCAGTTGGCTAGAGCGTTGGTCTCATAGAAATATGATCCAGTTACACACTGGGCTATCCAAAGGTCGTGAGTTCGAGCCTCACCGAGGACAGATGTAACATATTTTATAATTTTTGGCATCATCATGATGCAGCTTATCGCATTTTTTTCTATTTTTCATAACACTCCTGAGGTGAATGGCCGAGACCTAGGCACTTCCTTATCAACGCATGAGGATAGCGGGGTTTAATGTGGCTGTATTGTTTAGCCACTTTTCTAATGAATCAGGGGTTAGGGGCTGTTGTTTAATGAGACATGATGCCGTGAATATTTCTTTTTCTCGGTCAAAGGTACCTCAAATTGCATTTGACCGCTATTCTTGATGTAGTGGTTCACAGCCTCTTGCACCTATGGAAAGAAGAGCGGCTTCTTGCATCAAGGGAAATGGTGTTGTTACTGTTTAATTTAATTCTGCGTTCCTCTGATCAAGTATGCGTGCTGCAGGTGGGTTGTCGCGTGACATCATTCACCTATCTAAGTATAATTCTTCAGCACTACCAGAGCATCTAGGTATGTGCCACATTCAATGTAACATTCCTCTTTTTTAAGTGCAGCCATTTCCTAAGACATTTTAAGGAGGGGAAAAGGGCAGCCCAATTTATAATGATAATTTATTGCGTGTTCTATACATTTACAATTTTCAATATTCTCTCTCTGTCATATAGGAGGTACCTATGTATTTAGTGATAAGTTCAAAGTTCTTAGTCCCCACCAATTACTGTACCCAGGGGCACTTGCTGTTACAAGGTATCTTCTAGTGAATCCTTTGATTAGGTATAGCATTTCATAGACAAGTTACAGAGCAGTGCAATAGATTATCACACTCATTCTAGCACGTACCTTCTACGAAATTCGAGTTCACACCTAGGAGGTAGCTTAGAGAAGAGGATGTACTATGGAGGTGGTGAATAGGGAGTACAAGTACCTACTAACCGACCTTGTATTATGATGGCGCACTGGCCATCCACATGCCTACCTAAGGCAGGCAGGTAAGCTAAGCTACCTCAAGCTTAGGTGCCCAGATCCAGCCAGTAATACTGCCGTATTCCGTACCGCAGATCAGAACACGCACGCTACGGCGCCAGATGCAGGCACATGTGCGGGTGCTGGCGTAACTGGCGCCGGCGCAGGGGGGAGGGAACCAGACGGGATGTTTTAAGTCAATCCTGGGGGCAAGCAGAAACATTCGAGTTGCCAGTGGATTGTAACTTGGAAGTCGAGCGTGCTGTTTGTTGGTAGTCGCGGGTGCCATACATTTTGCCATCACTACTTGCGTGAGTAACAGCTCGTACCTGCCCAACTTGCCTGCTTAAACTTGCCTTACCTCTTCTCTTACGTTGCGGCACGGAGTACCCATGTGCCTATTTCCTCTGTAGCAGGACAGACTACGGCTAAAAAAAGGAACAAGCAACTTGAACCAAGCCAGCAAGCAGCTCAATTTTACTTCTTCATGCTTGCGCTCTCCTCTTCCGGACGACCGTCAACTACCATACATCCAACTGTAACACTAACATCGCATACCTTCCTTTTCCCCGACTCTCTCTTTTGACTCTTTTTGCGTGCTGCCCTTCATTAATCCGCTCATGCGGTCGACAAATCCCTGACGCATACGCTACTACGTTCAACGTAGCATTGTCTGCACCCATCCCGCAACACCGACTTGTCCATACAAATTAGATTAGACCATTGGTAATGGCAACGACGCCTTGAGTACAGCATTACGCAAGCTCCCTTTTTCCATAACTCTTGATCCCAACGCCGATTTTCTGAAAGATACTCCAACCCGGTTTCCTGGTTGTTCATCGGCTGGCGATATGTCGACCCTTGAGGAACCTACCGCCGGGACAGGCCCTCGTCTCGATGATTCGCCAGCGGCTTCGGACAAGGAGACGGTACGTAAATTAATTACATATAGGCACTCCACGAGCCACTTCTACTCTGCTTCGCTGCATACAACACCCAGGACAACATTTATACTAACCCTCTACTTATGTTTAGGACACGTTTGAAGATGCCATCGATACGGGATCCGTCCGATCACTGACAAATCGCAAAGTTTCCCAGCCAAAATCTTCACCTCCGGCTGGGATTGATGCCCCCAACGCGTCCGATGCGCCAGAAAGCCCCGTAAACATAGAAAAGCCGAATGGGCACCCAGGAGATGAGGCCGTTGGGACACAGGATGACCCGAATGGCACTGCTGCCACAGATTCGGCCAGGACTTCCAGGCGACTTTCGAATGCTTCCCTAGACAATGTTGATCTTGGCGACGGACCCGCGACCGAACAATCGAAAGGTTGGTTGCACCTGAAGGATTGCTTATGTATCAAATTCATAGGCTAATATTGGAAGCAGAAGAGCAGCCAGCTTCGGCACCACAAAAACAGCCCACTAAGAAGCTTTCCCTTAGCAACATCACATCTTCACTTCCGTCAATGCCATGGTCCCCTTCGAATGCCGAATCCCCGCCGAAAGCAAGTCCCATTCCACCCGCTTCTACTACCGTGCCGCCTCTACCACCTCCTCCCGCGCGAAAGATCACAAGCCCCTTTTCTTGGCTGTCCAGAAATTCTGGCCACAAAGAAAATGTCGCGCCGGTGCCGTTGGCTAGCACGGGCTCACCTAGGCGGAACACAGCAAGCTCAATAGCCACGCTGACTAGCAATCCGGAAATGATGCTAAGCAAACTAGAGGAAGAGAACCCATCGGCAGGTGCCAATGGGGGCAATCGCCCATCAAGAAATAGCTTAAGGGATAGATTCAAAATGGTGCGCTTGCGGGAAGAGGCAGGGATATCCTTGACCCCAGGCGACGATGAGCAATCCCAAGGCACTGTCGCGAACTTGATTACTCGATCAGCTACTATGAGCCTGGGCACGGAGGGCGCTGAAGGAGCAACTGCCCAACCACCAGCGTCACCACTACCCCCAAGCGCGGATTTTAATTTGCCCCCGGGTACAGTGTCTGGCGTCTCAGCCGGTCCGTCTGCCATGGCTGATAGTCCAGTTGACTGGGACCTCTGGCAATCTGTCGTTTACGAGGGACCAGCCGCTGTCGCCCGAACAAGTCCCGAGGAATTGAATCGGGCGATTGCAACCGGCATACCCAACGCTATCCGTGGCGTGGTTTGGCAAGTTCTAGCTCAAAGTAAAAACGAGGACTTGGAGCTGGTCTATAAGGAACTAGTATCCCGAGGAACGGAGAAAGACAAAGATAGAAACAGCAATAGCACGGCGGCTAGTATCATTAGTGGTGGTAACTTGAACGCCGAGAAAGAACCCGCCACATCATCTGCATCTTCCACGAAGTCTGGACAGTCTGGTGGGAGTGGCAAGCGTTTACCAAGTACGCCCCCTGAACTATCCGAAGCTGCTCTGAAGGCACAGGCACTAGCTGCTTCCGAGAAGAAGAAGAAAGAGAAAGAAGATGCGGCTGCCCTTCAAAAACTCGAGAAGATTATTCGGAGGGACCTTGGTACCAGAACAAGCTATTCGAAGTATGCTGCCGCTGCTGGTCTACAGGATGGACTTTTTGGCGTATGCAAGGCTTATGCGCTTTTCGATGAAGGCGTTGGGTATGCACAGGGCATGAATTTCCTGATCATGCCGCTGCTTTTCAACATGCCTGAAGAGGAAGCCTTTTGCCTCTTGGTACGCTTAATGAATCAGTATAAGCTCCGAGATCTTTTCATCCAAGACATGCCAGGACTCCATATGCACCTATATCAATTTGAGCGCATACTAGAGGATTTGGAGCCAGCCCTATATTGTCATCTGCATCGCCGAGGGATCTCTCCCCATCTGTACGCAACTCAGTGGTTTCTTACTTTATTCGCCTACCGATTCCCACTCCAATTGGTTCTAAGGATATACGATCTTATCCTGTCTGAGGGCCTATCCGCCATTCTTCGGTTTGGTATAGTCCTTATGCAGAAGAATTCTTCGACGCTCCTTGGTATGTCGGACATGTCGCAATTGACTGTTTTCCTGAAGGACAAACTGTTCGATGTTTACATTGATCAATCACCGAGCGCTGGAAGTATTCTCGAGAACGGCTTTTTCGGCAGCTCCTCCTCTAGTATTGATAAGGAGGTATACCGAGCCGATCAACTAATCCGTGATGCCTGTGAAATAAAGTTGACGCCAGAGCTCCTCAAAACTTATGCTACCGAATGGGAGGAGAAGACACGCGCAGAAAAGGAACGGGAGCAAGAATTAGAACAGCTCAGAACCGCCAATGTTAGCCTCGCCATCAAGGTCCGCAAATTAGAGGAACGAATTGAAGTGAGCGATCGTGAGCAAGCAGATATGGCGAATGACCTTATTCATACCAAGGTGGAGAACGAAGAATTAAAGGACAAGAACGAGAGTCTTGCTGGGCAAGTCAAGGAACTCCGCATTGTGATTGAGAAGCAACCCGAGGAGATTGAGCAAGCTTGGAAGCCAGAGCGGGATGACCTCATGAAGCGGAACGAGAAAGTTCATCAGGAGAATGAGCGACTTGAGAAGGAGTTGGCAGAACTCGAGGAGCAACTTGTACAGACGAAGATGCAGTATGCGGAGGTAAGTGAAGAAGAAAAATATTCCCCGAGATCGCTCTGTGGCATGCGCTAATTATATGACAGACTAATTCTCAGCATGAGGCACTCAAGAGAAAATGGCAAGATCTTAAACGCCAATTTGCCTGAGGAGCCATGGTAGTCTATGCTATCGAAAGTGTCAACCCTCCCGTGATTGACACATGTTTATTACCTATGAAAGCTTCACTTGCTTACTTCTAGCCTTTCAAGAGCTGAATTTGGGCAGGAAGTATTGCTTCACCCACGAGAACTGAAGACATGAATTGAAACGACGGGAAGGGAAACACATTAAACAGGATCCAGCAATTGGATGTGGGCAAAATGACGTCTTTTTTTCTCTCGTCCCGAGGTTTTGTGTCACATATTGGTAATCTGCTTGTATGCATGCATCAGGACGCGATGGCACGATGTTCACGCATACCCCGGCGTTGATGTTGATGAAGGGCAAGGGCTTCAGAAAGGTGCTACTTGACTGAGTATGGCCATGTTTTATCTCGATACCACAATGCATTTTCCCGAGGAAAGGAAACAAGGGCGAAGAGCGGAGAGTACGAAGGGAGCATAGCTGGGGCAGTGCCTCTCATGCTCTCCTTCACGAACAAGAGGGAGATGAGATGATGATGGAGAACTTTGTAGAGAACATAAGTGAAGGGACGACAGACAAGGTGTTCTGTGTTTGCATAGGTCTATAGGCTACGCTACACTATACGAATACATGAGCCGTCCAATGTCATAATAAGCATTCCATCAAAATCAACTGACAGCCCACCCAAGACTACTCACTCGTACGCGGTGTTAAAACAGCACATAAGATACGTAAATAAGGTAGGCTATTTCAAGACCTTGATCATCACGAGCCAATGTTACGGCCGGCACACATACACAGAGATAGTAGCATATTAATTTTGTTAATTTCAATCAGAAAAGAAAATTCATCATATTGCCACAAACGCCTCTTCGGCGATCTTTTATTGATCTTAACCTAGTAGAAGCGATCCCTTCCCAATGCTGAAAACGACCAGAATCCGTGAACACCAGTTCCAGTGCGGGCAATATCGCAATGACCCCATACTCATATTCATGGCAAACCTTCCAGCCTCGGGGGTTCTTTTCATCCTCTGCATATCCCTCCCCCACGTCACGTAGTAGCAGATGCGGATCGCATCTACTTGTGCAGCTTACGCTGGTAGAAGGCGAGCTCTTCGCCCTCTAGGATGTAGCCGTCGCAGCGGCCGCTCTGGCCGGGTCGGCTGGCAATAACAGCGAAGAGACGACCGGCCTCGAACTGCTTCTCGATGGCGGCCTCGACCTTGCCCTGGGCGGCGAAGCGGGCGGCCTGCTTCTTCTCGACGGAGCTGCTCTTCTTGACGGCCTCCTCCTCGGTCTTTCCCTGCTTCTGCTGGCGTCTGCGGCCGATGGGCTGGCCGTAGTGGGCCTCGTACCACTGACGGAAGGGGGCAGCGTCGATCTGGACGACGGCGGACTTGGTCAGGGTGTTGGTTCGGACCAGCTCGTTGTTGGAGGGGTGGTAGGCGACGACGATGACACGGGTCTTGCGGGTGCAGCCCTCGGAGGCCCAGGCGAAGTTACCGGAGTCGAGGCGTAGGGCACGGTACTTGTGGTTGCCGCCGCGAGTGCGGACGGTATGGATTCGCTTGGGGCCGATACGGGTGTTGGCCTCCTGGCGGCCGGCCTCGAAAGCGCGCTTCTTCCCTGGTGAGGAGGTCAGAACGTATGGTCATGCGGGCGGCGCAAGGGCCTGCCCCATAATGCATACGGGCTTTCGATATGAACCGAGTGTCTTTCGATCTTCCTTTGCAGGAAGATGAAGAGGACACGCGGATTATTTCATGGCGGGGACGTACGGTAGTAGGCTCGCTTCGCACCGGAGGCGGAACGCTTGTGGCGTGAGTCTCGTGAGATACCCATGATTGCTGTTGCGAGAAGAGAACGTCTTTGGTTAGCGGTGGATTATTGTGTTGTGAGGTGGGATAAGCGACGAGAAATCTGCGACGAGAGAACACAGATCGCCAGCAGTAAATGCCAGCAAGCCAGAGCGATTATTCGGAATTGGATGCGACAGCAGGTAGAACGGCCACTTACCTGATGTCTATTGCAATCGACCGAAAAAGGCGTGTGAGTTGGGCGTTGGGCGTGAGAGGGATGCGGCAGGAAAAAGTTCACGAGAAAGGAAAATGGAGTGGTAGTGTAGATTAGTGGTGCTTCGAATTTGCAAATCGAGTGTGGGCGGCTTTCGCGAAAACTTCGGGAGCAAATGTACCTTTGTACCTAATCTAATCTTTTCCCCATATCACTTAATCCACTTCGCGCTTTTACATAGGGCTGCCGTTTAAGTGAGTGGCCTGTGCTTCGATTATAAGCCTTTTTCCCGTTTAATTAATTCCTTCCGCAACAACAGTACCACCGACAATCGCAACTTACTCGTTATAAGGTACTATTGTAATGTCCAACGCCTTTATTTTCACCCTACTTTATATTCGATACCGTTTCTCTACATCTAGTTACCGCCACCATACTACGGTTCCTTGCCAATTCTATAGCTTGATGTTCCGCGGATTTGCAGGTGTAGATATTATCTAAGCCGGCCAGTAGACGCAACTCATCAGCGCCGAACACTCAGCCGGCATTAGGTATAGGAGTCGTGAGACTCCTCCCAGAGATTTCATAAAGAACAAAAAGTCAACAGCTTAATTGTTAAAAGTCAATTCACAGGTAAAAATACAGTATGTCAGCTCGGGTGGCTATGATCACCGGAAGTCCGCGTATGGCTTGGCCAGTGCCACCGCTACGTCTCCCCTCCTCTTCGATCCCGAACATCTACCAGTTCCACTGTTTCCTCTTCTAAAGGTACAGTTATGAAAATCAAATATCTATCGCGAATAAATGCGTCTTCTTCCTTCGTAATAAGCTCCGTGCATCAAATCGCCTGCTGCCTCAACATCTCCAGAGACACTGATATATCCTTTATGACTCCCTCCTTCTTTAGGCTATATCAGCGATTATAGCCCCCTATTCGTATTTCTCTATTCTATTCACCCATTCGTACGTTCGTTCGTATAAACAGAGCATCACCGGTGTCGTCGTATCCAGGAGGATGAGGATGTGTAAGCCATGACGCACACCATAAATTCTCAATCTTCGAGGATCTGGTATTACCAACCCTTTGACTTTACATCGCTGCAAAGTCATCTATCCCCTCGATGAGCGACCCGATAGTTTCATTCACTTCGGATAGCTCGAGTTCCTGAGCCGGTTCGTCCACCTCTGCCTCTTCGTGCCCCATCAGGCAATCGAATCTAACCCCCCTGACAGCCCAGTCGGCAGGCCTGCGGAACGCCTCAGGCACACCGGGCCTAGAGAGCGGGACGTCTAATCCCGTTGCTAACGAGACGAGATCGTCATCCACTCCCTCGGTGAGAGGAAGTGGCAAGCGACGGCGAGGTCCCACTCTAGCACAGGCAGCTATCTTGAGCTCCCGGTTACTCGGCCAGTTGCTGCTTGCGGAAGAGGATAGAGCAGCGGCCCACATGCTGGGCCGCGACAGAACCGGCGATAATTGACTTGAGCCGCTTGCATGACCAAGGGCGCTTTGCGGGGTGGTGATAATACCAGCAAGCTGCTCCATTGGTATGCCAGCTCTAAGGCCGGCGCTAATCTTCTCAGTCTGTTGATTGAAACGCTTCACCCGCTGTATTGCCACGTCCACCTTCGAATTAAGAGTAGCAAGCCCCACAGCAACCCACTCGTAAACAGTCCGCGGCCGGTACGGCGATTCATTAAAGCCATAACGTGCCATATTAGCATCAATCTCGGGCCAGCGCCGACGCTCCACCTCCTCCTCGCTGGTCCAAGTTTTGGAGGAGGTCCACTGCGGTAGTTTATGTTAGTAACCTCCATTTTTAAGAGCAATTTGTAGCGATTCTAGAGATATTTGAAGCACGCTTTCTAGCTCAAACGCGGAATTTCCCGCTGTAGAAAATGGCGATGGTTAGAAAGCAACTGCGAGGGTCTACTTACAGCGTTCTCCCGCTGCTTAGGGCCGTCGCCTATCCCGAAGCTAATCGGAGCTGCTTGGTCATGCGCCGGAGACGTTGGGGCGTGCCCCACGAGAGCGGCATTCTGTGCCCGTTCACGGCCGGAAGCTTCACCTTCGTCTTCGGCTGTTCCATCGAAACGCTTACCACTGTTAAAGATCAGCAGTTAGCGAATGTCGTTTAGTATGAGGAATAAAGAGGGAGCGACAACAGCTCAAAATTGAAATCAAGCCCTCGGGCCCGAGTTGTAGTTTGCAGAGGATGCTTTCGGCGCGGTGCCTTCCGAGTTCCTTAGAACGGGGCGCCTTCGAGGGCGAGAGCCCCGTACGGTCGGACACCGAGCCTCTGTAAAGCTCCTTCGACGAGTCGAGTAGTTTGGGAATGCTGCTCTAAACGGGAGGCATATTCCTCCTAAAGCTAAACATTGGCCAGACACCGACAGTGCACAAGTAGATTAATCGAAAGACGGAAAGCGGTTTCAGGGGCTTGGAGGAGCCATACGGGCATGAAACCGCTAGTTAGGTCTCCCTTTCTCCAAGAGTATCGAAAGGGTAGAGAAGATTCCATAATACTTACCCATGGGAGAAGGCTTCGATCTCTGAGACCAACTCACTATCGCAAGATCTCGTGGGACCAGTATCTTCATCGCCGTCATTAGAGTCCGCAGCATCCGAGTCTCCTTCGCTATCATCTGATATATTACGGGCGCCGGAGGCGTAGGTCGCATGATACTCGTCAGTATAACTAGTCATTATGCTTACAAGGCCAGCGCGGGCGGCCTTCTGCATAAATGCAACCCCAGTGTGTTCCTGAGCCATGGCTGCGGGGTCAGAATAGCTGCAGTTGTGGAAAAGCTGCGGTTGAAATTAATTTCTAATTGATGGAGTGTGATG
This sequence comes from Xylaria sp. Z21, assembly GCA_037356095.1. NCBI lineage: Eukaryota > Fungi > Ascomycota > Sordariomycetes > Xylariales > Xylariaceae > Xylaria > Xylaria sp. Z21. Next base: position 411,748 of record JBAWJX010000009.1, on the reverse strand, counting down.
TGCGTAGTAGTGAACGAAAGAACCCGAGATGCTGGAGCGATGCGAGGTCAATTAGCTAGTCGAAGGTATCAACATCACAGATGCACCTTACCTTTTATTATTAGCAGGCGGCACAGAATACACGATGTTTATTAATCTCTAGTATTGATTGGAAATATAGAAATATGAATATTTTGGAGCTCGACGTCCGATTCTTTATGTGTCGAGGTGTAATATGCGTAGGGCAGGCTTGTAGTGGGTGAAAAAGATGGGAAGATGAGAATGTATTGCTGGTTGAAGGCAATTGTGACAAGATATCAATATGTGTAAAGTAAACAAAAATGAGGATGTAAACAGGAAACAGATAACTGAGGACCATTGGGGAGCTGCGGCTTTTTATGAGACTACCTGAGGAAACCTTATTTTCATCTGATCTCCTGAGAGACGAGCTCTCCCAACCTCATAGATTGATCGAACCATAGTGGGCTAGGTCTAGGAGGTAACTTTAAATAGCTACCATGGCAACGGCCTACGGGCCAGCTATAGCCAAGTTCGCTATCGACGTTTACTTGTTCATCATCCAGCTCGGGAATGTGGCATGAAGCGAGCAGCTTGCTCTGAGTAGAGTAAATAATATAATGTATAATATCACATGCAGACGAATAACATAGGCGACCGCTATGGCTTTTACCCACGTATATCGTACTACAAGTTAGATCAAGATAGAATAAGTGGCATGAATTTGTTGCCCTCGAGTAGGAGAAATCCACAAAGCTTCCAAACTATCTTTGTCAAGCATGTAATGATGTGAACCCTTTGTGTGACTGCTAGTAAATAAAAAACCTACCACCTGAGTGATAATGGTCATTTCTATTTTCTTCATTATTCTTACTTTATATCTTAGTCCCCTATTCCACGTAACTCTAAGCATATCAACGCAGGAAAATACAACAGACGTGAGAACACGTAGTGCCTTACTCACATCTCTACCTTAGAAAAATGAACTCATCAAAATACAGTTCACCAATGTTCACAGTCCCGCCATTAACATCTATCTCAACGCAGTTACTGGATGATTTCTAACTCTATTCATGATACCTCTTTCACATTACGGGACGCTCAGTCAACAGTGGGAAACCACTAGCGGTATATAATGTCTGGCCTCTTGATATAAGCAACTTAATTTTCTCCTTTTTGTGTATGTCTTGAGTACGCAATATTGAACCATCGGTGCAAATGGAAAATGCCTCTTCTTGTTTGGAAAACCACCCGGCTAGGTTTCTAAATCTAGCCAAGTACAGGCTCGAAAATAAACTTAGGTCCTCTAAAGCAGCTGAAGCAGCAATTACAGGTGCGTCCTTCAGTCTTCCCGGTGCTCTTCCTCATGGCGTCTGCGCCTACCAGGTCCGTTTCTTTCAATGCGGCCCGCACAGGGTTGGTACAGCGTTCCTGCCACGCGTGGAAAGACTTGGTAGGATGGGGGAAAGCGACGAACGGGGATCAAGAATAGCGTGACCCGAACCGATGCTAGTGCTCTTTTTGCTGCTTACCAGCCTCTTGACCAACTAGCCCAACACCGCTGACACGGCCGACGATGTTGCTCGCTGTAATCCGCCGTAGCCTGCAGAGCCCTGTCAAACAAGGGGCAATCGACCGGCCGACAAACCAGTTGTATGCTATGTTCTTACCACAGCACCTCCGGTCCACGCGTGCTCGCATCAGTGCGTAAATACCACCTGTCCGTGGCCCGCACAGAAAGCATAGCTGTAACACAACCGGCCCCTTTTTCCAAAATCGGAAGGATTGGCTGCACTATTTGGGATAGATAGATGGAGTCAGAATTCTCCATTTTAAAAATGGGGTCGGCTGATCGAGTTGGGGTTGAGACATGTGGGGGAGGACTAAGTACTGAGTGAATCCCCGTGAATCCCCAACCCGTCTTCTATGGAAGTAAAATGGCTAGAGAAAGTAGGAGGGGTTTCCTGTTAGGAATTGCCATTCTTTAATTAGATAATTGTAAGCCTACTGTTATCGGAAAGCTCGCCCTATATACATCAAGACTCGCTGTCGCCTCCTAAAATAATCGAAGCGAGCACCAAAGATCCCCAAGAAACGACCCTGAGGGAGCATCGCAGCGTTGCATTTGCATACCCTACAAACTTGGTGGCCCCATTAACGCTACTTGGGGTCCAGGGTCAATTGGTTGGGCGAGAGGAGATGGCAATGATTCCATTGGATTCAACTTGAACCAGCTACCAGACGACATGGTCAAACGAAAGCTGGGCTATCAAGATGATAGGTCCTCCGCATTCGGAGTTTCATGCAAGGTCCTGCGTTTATTACACTCGATACGTGGTGCTTATACTCATCTATCGTCGTAGCCGGCTAATTTTATAAAATGTTATACAGTGCAAGATTTCTCTCCATTTTCTAGGATGCGATTGGAAGGCCTCTTGTTAATAGTCTCCAACCGATGAATCATATCAACTAAAAAATTCGTGTTCTCAATGACCATGATGAGCTCTTCGTCAAGGTTGGGATGAATTCAATGTTCTCCAACGACAAGCCGATGTCGTTTCATAAGGTGTTCCGCGGCCGCCCCCGGAGACTTGGGGGTAACTTCGTGCCACGAACAAACACCGACGTTGTAGAAGTAAATCATAGATCCGTTCCGCTTCGGAGCCAATCTAAGACCTACTAATCAACCCAATATAATTCAATCGTAGATTAATAGTAACTTGTTGTCATCATCATTATAATTTCCACGATAATTTAGCGCCTTGAAAACAGGAGCCTCATATATTTCATCCCCTGGGCGAAGTCTCAAAATAAGCATGAACGAGATTACTACGAGATCCTTGGCGTCAACCTCTACCAGTCGTACTTTGGGTCGCCAACGCCGTTTCGGTCGTGGATTCACCAGCATCTCACCACCAGATAGCACGACGCCTCCATCAGATACATCGACTTCCACTTCCACTTCCACTTGCACACCAACGCCGACCTCAGATGAATACCCGCCGTTAACAACATTATTCACTCCCGACCCTTCATGCGCAAGCTTTTATATGTCATACTGTCCTGATGGTCCGCCCTATTCATCCTGCTATGCCGAGGCGTTCCCGGAGGCTACTTGTTGGGATGGGTCCACCTTCAGGAACTCTCTATCATGTTACCCTGAAACCGCTCATGGGAATTACATCTTCACTTACTCCCCTGGGTATCTCTGTCCTGTGGGGATGACTACGGTGAACACCGTTTCTGTGACGGATGGCGCTTGGTGTTGTCCAACGTAAGGGAAACCCTAAGTTCTGCACCATGAGCAATGCTAACAGTAAAGACCTTAGGGGGTTGACTTTAGCGGATGGGCTTTGCAAGAAAACAACAATTAAAGCAGTATTCTTGTATACCAACTCCGACAGTTGTGGCCCTGCAACAATATCAACTTATGGTAGGTGGATCAATGATGAGGGTGTAATTATGATATCGGCTGCACCGATACGCTTAATTGGGCGGAAGCTTCCCACGACGACACCCTTTACCTCCACGACCTCTTCATCTATCGCGTTCCCTAGGCCAACGCAAACCCGCGAGACTTCTTCGTCTACCATGCCTCCTGAGCTCACGCAACCCGAGACCTCTTCATCTACCGTATTCCCTAAGCCAACGCAAACTTCCGGTCAGAACGGCATGCTGACTAACCAAAGCTCACTGTCTCAAACGGCTAAAATAGGTATTATTTTGGGAAGCAGCATCGGAACCGCCCTTCTTTCCATGGTCGCAGCCTTTTACATCTGGAGACGTATCAGGGCAAAGGCAGTGATAAAATTACAATCTAAGCAAGTGGCCAAGGAGGAACCCGACGAATACCCGGACAAGCCGGAATTGGAGGGTAGCGAAGCCTACGTTTACACGGCTAATGCAGAGCTTGACGCTGCGGCGATGAGAGCTGAACTTGAGGGTAATCTTAGGGAGCCTTGTGGCGATGGCGTATACGTGTCGAAGCCAGAACTTGAAGGGACTATCGGCACGGAGAGAAATAGGGGCGCATATGTTTGGAAGAAACCGGAATTAGAAGCTACGTCAAAACCACGCACTTCGACTGCACGGCAAGGCATTGCTGGGTCAGAAACTATGGCTTCAAGTGCAAGAGCTGGGGCTAACATCGCTGCGCAATCAGATATCTGACGAAGATGATACTTTGCGCATTGGTTTATCTTCTCGTCTCTGCGCCGCCAGAGGTTTTAAACGTAAAGAGGAGAAAGGGGTTAGGGAGGTTTGGCTTCCGCATTCGATTCCGATCAAGGCTCCGATCCCGAGGCGCCTAATACAAGGAAAGCATAATGAACTTACATATGACCATTTATATGACTGGAGTTTGGTCGTTGATCGATCAGCTTAAACACTCTTTTATACCTTAATATTTAATATTCTAATTTATTATACAAAACTTTATGTCACGGATAAGTGGAGCATTATATACCGTTGTTGCCAATATTGCAATAACGGCGTCGTTTTTGCATGACACTTTATAGAAGCCATTGAGATCGCGGGAAACAACGTATTTCTCAGCCCTCTCACCATCTACCCTACACATGGTCCTCGCGCGAATATTGGTTGAAGATATCGCATTAACATGGTTTTATACGAGTGTACTATGTTGCACGCCTCCGTCAGCTCGGGAAACCCTTGCATTGAGTTAGCTCATATTAATCTATTACCTTTAGTTACTCGAAATCGAAAACAGCATATGTAGCTCAAAGAGTTGAAGTCGCGCTTAGATAGTTAATCATGGCAAGAATTAGTAATAACGGATATTTCAATTTTGAGTAGCTATATCAGACAACGTTAGATTAAACACGAGACCTGTGAAATAATGAGGACAAGGAGCTTTCGAAAAAGACATGTCTACGTCACAGCCACAAGCCTTTCTACTTTAGACGATATGTGCAATAAATACGTTGTCAACACTAGCCACGCCTAGGCTCCTTGGAAGATGTAGAAGAGGCTATATTGTCCCCGTAGAACGTATGATACACAACCTAGACTAAGGAATAATTAGTGCAATGTGGGACATACAAGCCGTTCTAGAAATACTCAGACTGTATCAACGACCCAAAGCCTTGTCGATAAGGCTTCAGGAATCTAAACTCTCGGGTGCTTATTTGTGTAACTGATCAACATTCATACAAGACGCCATTCCAGTAGGTAGGGGCAGCCGGTGAAAACGCAGGTCACTCCATTAAGTTAAGTAGTCCGTATCGAAATTAAAACCGAACCACGACATGATTATGGCACGACACAAAGTTCTCCCCTCTTTTAGGTCACAGCCTATCGCGCAACATCGAAATGTGGCGTATGGGGGTAGCTTCTGTATCGCCACAAGGAAACAAGCGTCTAACGCTCATAAATAATATGGAAAGACGCAGTCAGCTTATGCGGAGAATCTGGCTTCGCTAGAATGGATTCCGTGGCGGGTTTCTGCAGGGAGGGGCTGATCGTAGGTAATATGCTCATTGCCAAGAGTGCGTGATGAGTTTTCAGAGAGCATCATACCATACCCATGGCGTATACCTATGCGGGTGTTCTTCCACGAAAAAGCTTCTAGAAGACTTCAATAGCGTCTATCCTGGGGATTACTAGGATATCGAGGACGCCACCCTATAAATGGGATCCCGTAATATGCATGTGTTGTAGCCTGCTGGTGGGACCGCTAATGTCTTATTTGTGATGATTACATTATCTAGCACATCTTGATTTTAGGGGAGACGATGAGCCAAGAGTAACTTAAAAGGCCGAAAGTTGAAGATCAGCCCGTGTTGATGTCTAAGAATACTGTCGGCTGTACACTGCGTGGTGTCAATAGAGCTCTGGATTGGGTACTGGTGAAATAGGGGACACATGACGGGTGTGATCATCCATCGCCAGTTTTACGGTTTTACGACCAACTCATGACGAAAGCTCGGCTCGGTCGGAGAAAGGCGAGACAGGCGAGGTAAGGCATTCTTCCAGTTGGAGGCATTCCCATTTATGTACCATGGTAAACCGAGGTTTCATTGGTTTGGGGCGAGATGCACCTTGATTTCTGTCAAGACCAATAAAACGACATAGTTCAACAGCCACTCCCTTGCGCCATTGACTAATATGGCATTTATCCAATCACCAGTTGTGGGATGTCACCCAGTTGGTAGCTGCAGGCGGGAACCACATGCACTCAACTGTGTGGCACAGCACTTCTAGACATGGGAGCTTCAAATTAACCGGGGTATGTAGAAAGCATTATTAGGGACCTTTCTATCCCGCTTCTATACCTACTAAGCTAGGGAATAGAGGGAGAGGCGTCATGATCTTCTGCATGATGCCTGCTCCCGCGCACTTGATAGGGGGTACCCTAGATCTTGCTTGAGGGAACCAAATCTGCCCTACTACCGTTGGCTCTAGATTCTAGCTTACAGTACGCACAGATTCTACGATGTATAGGAGCAGGGTGGCATTCCGAGGAGGGGATCGGAGCTGAACGCCGCCAAGCCCTGCAATGCGACTTAGTGAACATCTCATATGGGTGAGACGAGCAGGTTACGGGCCGTTACCAACCGGGTTTTGTCGAATGATTCCGCTTGGAGATGGATTTTCACAGAGACTATGGTCTTGCCACCAACCATGTTGAATAAGTAACAATACCTAGGGAGAGGACAACGTCTACTTTGGCATTGCAATACTGCTCTTGAGTCGTATAGCTTCCAGTACGAAGTAATAAACTCCTTGGCACGTATTAGTTAACCTTATTTAAGGAGGTACGGCCGGATGCTTAAGCTGGTTACGTACTGTAGGCGCTTGAATTATTGGCTTTCGGACCGTTCTGGTCTTCTAGAAAAAACAGCCAAGAAGAGAAGGAAAAAAATAACGAGAAAAGTAAGAAAGTCCAACAAGCACGTGCCTATGTGAACGGCGCATGCTGAAAAGCCAAGTGATGCTACACAAAGAGCCACGACTAACCCGAATTAGTGCATAAATCACGACTTAGACTTATCCTCCAACTCGGGTCGTACGAAAATCTAGGGCGATGACAAGTGGGGGCTTTAAACTCAGGGTTATTGCATCGAGGAAATGCCAATCAACGAGTCGAACTTTAGAATCGCTTTCCGGAAGGGGACAACGATGTATCTGATATTTCTGATAGCCCCGGATAGCCCTGAGAGACGTCGTCCAGTGGGAGCCGTCAAGCGGGACCACGTGGGGGAATCGACTCTTCTCATTGGCTATAGGGAGTGAGCCTCATCCGGGGTCAGCTTAACAGAACAGGGGCAATGCCCTGTCAGGATCCACTCCTGCCCAGACCTTCGGTACCTAGGTACGGCGCTAGGTACACTAACTAACTAACAACATCGTCTACCCGTCCGTCTTATCTGCCTACCTCCTACATGTATTATAGTACCTATTTCTATCGCCTGTAGTTAGTCTGCATGTATGTATGTATGTCAGACGGTGCGCTAGGTTAGGAACATGGTTTTCTCGCTACCCCACGGCCCATGTCCCTACTTTGGCAGGCCATGCCATGGTCTGTATTGGGAAAGGATATGCAGCAGCAATTAAGTTGTGCCTTACATACATACCTAGGTACATACCTACTTTAGACGTACAAATATCTCCTTTCGAAATAGCTGCATCCGAATTCTTGTTCAAGCAACACAAAACTTCGCGATTCTGGCCCGAAAACTTTGCTTTATGGCAAGACATTCGATCGGAGGATTCGATCACGGCCCCAAGAAGGCTTGGTCGGCCGAGAACGTGGGTTGGGCTATTGGCTGACAGCTCGCGATGGACAATGGCCTTCCAACTGTCGGGCTTGGCTGCCTGTTACCGAACGCCAGCCAGAGCTTGGCAAGCAGACTCACTTCACTACCTTCAACTAGACCCATGCAGCTCCGGTCCTACCTATCTCAAAGGCATGTGGCAACGGTGGACACCGCGCCGGAAGCCCACGTTTAGTACGCTACGTGCCTAGGGTAGTGCATGTCCTAAGCGGGGAAACCGATGGCGCGAACGTTGAGATGGGCCATCTGAAGGTGTTGCGCATATGAGGTGGAGAGTATAGGGACCCAGGTTCGACGGCTCACCTACGCTACCTGGTGCAGTAGGCATTGTCCATATACACCACACGTGTATCTATGTACAGTACTATGTATGCGCCCTGCTGGGGGACATCAGGGTCGCAGTCTGGGCGAGGTTTGAGTTTTTGTTAGTCGCGAGCCTGCTTCTCTTGGCCTTATTATGTTTGCACAGCTGGGTTCTCTCTAAATCGCATATAATACCCGCTGACCCTCGGCTACTTGCTGTTCTTCTCTCCTTTCCCTCCTTGTCTCGATACCGCCCGTCGACTCTCTCCCCCCTTCGACGTCCCGCATATACAGCCGACAAGATGTGGCCCGCTCTGCCTCAGTACAACTACATCTTTGCCATTGGCACACTCTTCGCCCTTCTTGACGCCTACAACAATGGCGCCAGTGAGTGCTCCTCGCAACCCCGTGAGCCCAGCTGTAATCATGTATAGCTGACGTGTAAATAGACGATGTGGCCAACTCCTGGGCTACCAGTGTCTCCTCCCGGTCCATTTCGTACCGCCAGGCCATGCTTTTTGGCCTTGTCTTCGAAGTCCTAGGTGCTGTCACAGTCGGCGCCCGAACAGCCGACACCATCAAGAACGGTATTATTCCGGTAGAGGCTTTCCGGGGCGATGCCGGTGTCCAAATGCTCGCTTTCACCTGTGCTCTGGTCGCTGCCTCTTCCTGGGTCATGTGGTGCACCAAGAACTCCACTCACGTTTCGTCTACCTACTCGCTCATCTCTGCCGTCGCTGGTGTCGGTGTTGCTGTTGTTGGTGCTGACCAGGTCAAGTGGGGTTGGAACGGCGGCAAGGGTCTCGGTGCCATCTTTGCTGGCCTGGGTCTGGCTCCTCTCATCTCTGGTGGCTTCGCAGGCATCATCTTCATGCTTATCAAGGTTGTTGTGCACATGCGCAAAAACCCCGTCCCCTGGGCCGTCTGGACCTCACCTGCCTTTTTCTTCATCGTCGGAACCGTTTTGACGCTGTCCATTGTCTACAAGGGATCGCCCAGTCTCGGTCTGACCAAGAAGCCTTCATACTGGCTTGCTGGTGTTATCCTGGGTAGCGGTGCCGCTCTGGGTCTCCTCTCTGCTATCTTTTTCCTCCCCTACGCCCACACTGTCGTCATTAAGAAGGACAACACTCTCCAGTGGTGGGAATTCCTAAAGGGCCCCCTACTATTCAAGCGTCCTTACCCCGAGGGAAATGAGCAGGCCAAGGTCCGCGATTACGCCGTTGTGCAGAAGGACGAGGACGAACAATCGACCCGATCACCCGAATCCCTGAAGGAGGGCGACAATGCCTCGAACACCGATGAGAAGCAGATGGTAGTCTCCGAGGTCCAACAGAAGACCTACCAGCAACTTCTGGCGGAAGGTGATGCTAAGCACAGGGCCAGGCTGTGCAAGAAGCGAGGCCCTATTGGTTGGGCTATGCGCACTCTGCGCGACAACCCCATGGGTGCCGGTGAGCTCTACGAGGTGAAGAATATCAAAACCCTGTTTATCCGCCTCCCCGCCATGGTCGTCGTCGCTCTTATGTACGGTTTCTACTACGATATCCACACTGCTCAGCACGGTGTCCACGGTACTCCTGACGGCAAGCGTATGGAGCGAGTCTATGCCCATGCTGTCAAGTACCCCAACGAGGTCGAGCATTTGTACTCTTTCGTGCAGATTCTGACTGCCTGCACCGCCTCGTTCGCTCACGGTGCCAACGATATTGGAAACTCGGTCGGTCCCTGGGCCGTCATTTACTCCGCATGGAGCACCGGTGATGCGCTCAAGTCCAAGGCCACCGTGCCCCTTTGGCAGCTCGGTGTGCTAGGTGTGACCATTTCTTTCGGTCTTATCACCTACGGTTATAACATCATGAAGGGTATGTCTGAATTACCTCCCATTTCTCTTCGTTCCGACAATGGAAGCTAACATGTGAAAATAGTCATGGGCAACAAGATTACCTACCACTCCCCTAGTAGAGGTACCTCGATGGAACTCGGCGCCGCCATTACCGTCCTCATCTTCTCGCAGTTCTCGCTCCCCGTCTCTACCTCGATGTGTATCACCGGTGCGACCGTAGGTGTCGGCCTCTGTAACGGCACCGTCAAGGCCGTCAACTGGAACCGAATCCTGCTCTTGCTGATCGGCTGGATCCTCACCATCCCGATTGCCGGTACCATCGGCGGTGTCTTGATGGGGCTCTTCATTAATGCGCCGCATTTCATGTCCTAAGGCGTGCTGTGACACCCCGCAGGACTGTATCAAGATAAGTTCACACTTAGGGTCAGTTGTCGCCGCGGCTGCAGTAACAGCGTCGTTTTTGCAGTACGCGTAATAGGATTCTACGAAGGGTTTGGGTCGTGCAGGTGCATGATTACATCCTGAAGTTTTGAATCGAGGTTTTTTTTTTGGCATAATCTACTATTCTGAGATATCCACCGCAAAGCATATAGAGTTAAATAATCTAGTATCGCATACTATATATCACAAAATCACTGAATTACACTTGGGTTTTGTTCTTGTAATATTCCATTCCGCGATGCCCGAACAGTACCACAAATGATATTATCTACACTCCCTTTCAGCGAAGGCTCAATTCCTTGCTAGAGTACCAGAAGTTCAACTCTCTTATTGGGAAGGATGTGTGGACTGCTTCATAGGTCTTGATGTTCGGCACGTCAAAATACGGGATATTCGTGATATAAGGTTTTATTCCTTCCATGTGTACGCATATCCAATTGTTGAACCCGTCTGTCCTACAACCACTGATACAGATGGGATATGAAATGCGCCGCTAAGTGAAACACCGACATGCTACGATCGCTAAATCTATCTATGTAGTTGATGCTGCTGTCTATTGGCTTGCGCATCTTATACCGCTTCGCTGCTCCGTTTAACTCTGGGCGCAATTGCTACTTACTTCGGTCTCATTCATGTTGTATTTGGCCAATCTACACTGAGAACAAACGCAGGTCACACCATCCGACCAGCCAGCCAGCTTCTGAACTGGAGACTGAGGAGCTTGTCCCCCCTTCCTTATATCTACTTGAACAGGATATCGATCTGGTTCCGACTTTGTCTGCCTGCCAAACCCAACCTGTCTCTGTGAGTCTCGGGCGTGTCCCACGACGCTATGCCCTGACGGTTCGCCGAAATTTCGCCTCATTTACACTGTTCATAATGTGCAGATGCCAACTTCCATATCCCAGGTATCTGCTAGAATAGCTACTAACTGCAACTGTTTGTCAAATAGAAAAGAAAGAATACTTCATGCCTTTAATCTGATGATTGTCACTACTCTTAATTTAGAGGAGTGGCTAGACATGAGGATGCGAATGAACGAGACATCCCGCTTTGGAAATGCTGGTCTTTCGGATGGCCTCACGTGCGGTGTCTTTAGTCGAAATCATTTGAATGTACTCGATGTCAACAATCGAGACAATGACCGATAAGGTGGCCGAACATGCCCATTTTGTTGTTCTAACCTGACTATACGTCTTAGGTACAGATTCTATACTACTGTATAACATACAAATGCACTTCTAAGCATCGATAATATTGGCTGAGTCAATCTCGATATATCGTAATAATGAATTTGTCATTGTTCTGGTTTGGGTACCGAAAATTACGACGGGAAAACCGACATCCCAAGTTCCGCGGGAAAGTCGGATGAGCATATTACACTGATGAGACGAAACGACGTGAAAAGCCACCTAGACGAAAGAACTATCTGGAGCCGTAAGACGATACTTATGAGGTATAAGGGATATCTTCGGGATATGTCAAGGAGAAACACAAGGAAATAATATTATATAATACTTATTTGGCTTTCTGGGGATTTTAACGCATAGTGGATTATATCGTTCGCGTAAATGGTATAGTTCGGGGGGACTTGTGGTGTGATGTGAAAAAGGTAACAAGTATGGTATTCACACAGAAGATACATACATAGAAACTATACATTATTCATCTCAACTCAGTCTGTTGGGGATTCTTCTCCTCGACCCTTCCACTTTTGAGCCTACAGCTGTGCTGGACCTCTCTGGTTTTGCTCTCCTACCTATGGGGAGGCGGTGACGTAATTTCCCATATTTCAACATCCAAATGGAAAAAAAAAAAGGAAAAAGAAAAACAGCCGTCTCGCTGGGTATGCAAATAAGGAATTCTACGAACCAAGTGTTCGTAGATGAAGGTTTGAAGTAATATCAATGATTCTCTGCTTTGTTCCTCTACGCAGCCGTTGGTCCATTCATGCTGCCAAGCTTCCATCCTGAGAAAACACATATTAGGTTTGGCTAGCAAGGTAGTTTGCAGCCTAGAAATCCCTCATTAGTATCAAAACCCTCAATATCATGCCGGAGACTTCATCCTACCCTCTCTAGATTGTAATCGTATTTCTCTAGTGCATTCACAGAATCAGCTCTCGAATACCCCATCCCCATCAGATTTTTCACCATGGGGTCATCATGTGTGCCTTCGTCTGTTAGTGCTCGACCGGTAAAGCTAGGGCGTTCTGGGCTCATGTGATCTTCCGTTCCTGTCTCAGCTGTAGAGTCTTTTGGCGGTGGCAGATCAGCGAAGAGGGCGTCCCACTCGTCGTTATTTGGCGGCGTAGGATTTTTGGCAGATCCAGCTGCAGTGGAAGTATTGGCCACAGGCGTGGCACTAGCTATATCCGTTGAAGCCGAGGATACATTCCCAAAGTCATAACTACTTTCGGTACCAAACGTATTCGAGGCATTCGTTGATTCGGCTCTGGGATGGCTGGGAGGCGGACTACTATCGAAGACGGGGTTGAATTCGTCAAGATTTGACCTTGAGACGTTGGCGAACTCATCGTCCGCTGAACCTTCCTTTGCATCCTCGAGGCCCTCGAAATCGTCGTCTAGTTCGTCAAACGCGCTTTTGGAGGCTACAGGCGCCGTATTGGTTGTTGTAGAAGATGCGGGGGCAAAGGGGCTCCCTGATTTCGTAGGCGAAGGAAGAGATGGCGAGAGTTTTGGGGGTTCGGGAAATGCTGAAAGATTGCTGAGGCTGATTGTAGTTAGGTTAGTACGATTTTTAATTTACCACATGTGTGAAAGCGACGTACTTTGAGGGTTGAGGTGTATGACTCTTCCCAGCAGTGTCCTCTGTAGTCGAAGCTCCTGGTGAGGCGGCAACTGATTTTGCGGCGGTTGGAGAGGATGGCGTAATATCGCCGTCACCAGCCGTTTCGCGAGGCGGCGAGGTAGTTGTAAAGTCGTCATCAAAGTGGTTGCCTTCATTATCTGAATCTGACTCATCTCGCTCGAGCTCAGAAATGGGAGGGAATTCCGCGTTGAAGCTGGAGAATACATTCGAAGAATCCTTTGCTACCTTCTCCTGCGATTTATTGGAAGGATTGGAGAAACTTGCGAACGCAGAATCGAAGTCCATCTTAGCATTGCCTGTGTCTTTCATTCCGGTGAATGGATCACTGTCTCGATGATTATGAAACGTCGTGATCGGAGCACTGGGTGTTGGAGCTTCGTCTGAGAATGCACCAGGGGCTTCGCCATTGGTTGAACCTGTTTCCTTGGACTCGTTGTGGGCAGATGCCAGGCTGAGATTGGCATCAGAGGCCGAAGTTGCGCTTTGACCCGTGACGGTGGCCTCAAGAGCATTAGGGAATGGTGATGCTGCTAGGCGTGGTGGTGCTGATGACTCGGGCGCCTCGCCAAATGGCATGAATGCAGAGCTTGGCTGGCGAGATTCGGTAGTCGATGGAGGATCGGCGTTCACTGTCCCCTGACGGCTAGCAGTGGGCGAGGAACCTACAGGTGTACCGAACGATCCGACACTAATTGATGAATTTCCTGTGTTTTGTTTCTTGAAGCTGAATGGGGGAGTTCCAGAGTTGAGGCTGGGACCGAAGCCACCAAAGATATCATCAAATGATTTCTCGTTGTAGGACTTAACAGGAGGAGAAGCGAAAGCACCCATGATATCAGAACTTCCCGTGCGTCTGAAAAAGGGGTTATTAGCGCTTGCAGTCGACGTAGCTGGACTTGCCACTTGAGCAGGAGCAGCTGCTGGCGAACTAGCGCTGACTTGACGGGCTAGCTCTTCATTGCTCTTCGTGAGGTCTACAACTTCAGTCTGCATTCTGTCACGCTCGCCTTCTACAGTTGCTAGCTGCTTCTTGTTGATGGCTACGAGACCTTTTTGCTGTCGAGCCTCGGACTTCAGCTTCTCAATCTGCGGTTTCAGCTGCGCAATCTCTGAGTTGACACTGCTGATACGTTGCTTTAAAGTAGCATTTTCTTGTTGATCGCCTTGCAGTGCTTGTGAAAGTTGTCGATGCTGGCCAAGTAGGTCTTGGTAGTTTCCGTCGATCGATACCATCTCGGTTGTGAGTTTTCTCGTGTCTTCGCGGATGGTTTTCAGCTGCTCCTCCAAATGTCGTACTTCTTTGGCCTCCTTCTCATACGCAGTCCGTAACTGTGAGAGCCGCTGCTCGAAGTTTCGTTTCTGCTCGCTTGCCTGGTTGATTTCATTTTGCGTTGTGCTCCGTTGTCCTTGAACCTGTTGCATCTGTTTCGAAAGAGAGCCAATTTGGTTCGAAAGGTTGGCCAGTTCGGCGGTCTCATTTGTAAGCTTCTTGCTGATTTCGGGATCGTTGTCTCCGAGAAGGTCTTCCATATTGGATGGTTGTAGTCCTCTAGCGGCTTGGGAAGAGGTACCGGAGCCTCCTGTGTCCTGAGCAGTTAAAGTTTTGCCAAACGAAGAAGACGGTACAAACGGTCTGAATGTATTGCCGGTTGGTGAGGATTGAATGGGGGATACTGCTTTCGCGCTGGCAAAGCCTTCACCTGCAGAGACTCTAGCTGCTGCTCCCGTACCTTGAGGTGATAGTGAACCTGGTGCGGGGGCGGGGCTTGGTGAGGCATCCAGTCCGAATAGGTCCTCAAGGGCAGATTTAGGCTGTGGTGGGGGTTGGAGAGGCGCAGGGGTAGGCGTGGAAGCAGGAGGAGCAAAAGGCGAAGGTTCCATACGATTTCGGAAAGATGGAGGAATGAGTGTGGGAGGGAGGGATGTTGGTAGAGGACCGCTCTTGGTCCGTTGTTGGCGGATGAGATACATGGCAACCGCGAAACTATCCTTGGTCAGGCGACCCTCTGAATTGATATCTGAGAGATCCCAGATCTGGGCGAGGACGTCCTCGGATAGTTTTGATTGACTTAGAAAAGGAACCGCCTCCTCTCCAGTGATGTATCCTTTATTGGACTTATCCAAGTCGGCATAGAATTGATCGTATCTTGCCTTGTCTGCTGGCATAATTAACCAATCACTTCCACTTGTCTGCGGAGGGATGGCCATGGCTTGTGAGCCAAGCGGCGGCCGCCCTAGGGGGCTGCTTGTCCGTGGTTGCGCCGACCCGCTCAGCTGCCGCGGTATAGCAGGTATTGGGGCGCCGGTCATCGTTGGACTTTGCCTCGAAGCTGACGGCGCACGTCTCGTGGCGGCTTCGTATAGCGCAGCAGGGAGGAGCGTAGGTAGAGCTCGTAGAGCTCCTGTCTTCATGGAGGTGAGAAGATGCATCGCAATGACGAACTCCGTCAGCACAAGGCCACCTCTCTGCTCAGTATCGGCGAGCTGCCAAATACGCCCTAGGACTTCATTTGGCAGTTGAGATTTTTCAAAGATGGTCTTAGCCGGTCCACCCGGAAGAATGCCGTTTTGCAGGCTCTGGTTTTCGAAGATTGCGGCATATTGGGATACTTTCTCGGGAGTCAGGGGCGGTATCCGTATGGGTCCGGGACCAGATGCTTGCTGCTGCAGCGGCGCGGGAACGGGCGCAGGCGGGGGAGCGATGTTGATGCCATCAAATTTGGGAAGAGGCCCCTGCTGAAGAGCGAGCTCTGGTGTTGGTTCTCGGCCTGCCTGGGCGTGACCTATAAGTCGAAGCGCGATGCCGAAGCCTGGAGCTTCTAGGAAGCCCCGGTTCTCTCGGTCTGCTATTTGCCATATCTGCAACAACGGGTAGCCATGTTAGCATGGGTTGTGCTTAGGTCCGTGGGCACCGGTGGGCGATAGTTATGTGGACTGAGCAGACTGACCTCTCCAAGTATGCGTGAGTCCAGCCGTGTCTTTTCGAAGAATTGGACGGCAATCTCGCCCGTCACAACACCCACACTCTCGGTATCGGCTTGGCGGAAAAGCAGTCCGTAGACTCTCTTCTCTTCGGGGGTCAGGTTCAGGTTCGGCGCTCCTGGAAACATGGCAGCACAGTGTTAGCTGATCGTGTTGTAACACCACTCAACATCGACAACATGTGTTATTGCCGATAAACAGAGGGCGTAATAGAGGTACTGTTGTGCGGACGATTATTACTCACCTCCCCCAAAACCAGATTCGGAGGCCATGATGGCGCGGCCGGGATCGCCAGACGACAAGCTCGTTTGTTCGATACGGGGTGACGTACGACTCGGGACGCAGGAGGGGGAGCGTGATGCGCTGCCTAGACGTGGATGGGGAACGCAGGTCGACGAAGCGGAGAGGGTGAGACAGGGACGGGAATGCGAATGCGGAGAGTCGGCTTGAGTTGAGTTGCCAACAGCGCTGCTAAAACTCACTCACTCACTCACTCACTCATTCCCTCCCTGTGAATGCTGTGGATGCTGAGTACTACGGTAGGTAGCCGTAGCGTAACTGTTGGTTGAACAGAGTAGTGAAGGAAGGGCACGGTAGCGTGGTCCGGTATGGTAGGTAGGGTAGGTAGTGTACCTGTGTGTGGTGGTGCAGAGTAGTGAGGTAGGTAGTGTAGGGTGGAATCGACCCGTCTCCAACTCCGAGCTTGCACCTTCAGTTTCGCGAAGGAGGCTGGAGGACATTTTACATTGGGGCCAACCACCGCCGTACTGCACCGCACTATTCTACTTCCCTACCTAGCCAAACTAGGCCACTACCTAGGCAACGCAACGCACCGCACCTCCCTCTTCACACTGTCAAATCGAATTGTCAATCCGCGCCAATCCGCCAATCCGCCAATCCACCTGTCAGTGGTGCCGGGGCAGCATGCGTAGCTCTGTCTTGCTGCTGGTCCGGGGTGCTGGGAAAGTGGATAATATTTGCCTGATTCGGACGCTACCCAACCCAGCCGGGCAAATCATATCAAATCACTGCGAAGGAGTAACGTCTTTTCGCTCGCTATAGTTAGTGCTATGCCTGGAGTGGAGTACTTACATGGATATGGACTGTTGGTATATGTAGTATCCTGGGAATTGCGGCAGCACGTTTCTCATTTCCATTAAATCATGTTGCAGACGCCGGGTTAATGATAGGTAGACTAGTATCCAAACCAAAAGTTGACGTGTTCTGGTTTTATTTTTAATTTTTTTCACATTACATAGCATCTATCTACTATAGCAAACAGTAAGTCAATCCACATTGTCCCCCACGAACTACCTAGGTAAGATACTACATACATAGTAGTAATTCACTATCCGCGGCAAAAGGATGGATGCATTGCTGCTTCTGTCCCCCGAGCTCTGCAGCTACCGATGCAGTAGATAGTAGATGGCCTCTTTTATCAAGCAGCTATCCAGTCAGGACGTCGGGCTGCCATAGAGATGCTACTTCATCAAGGTCACGGGTGCTGCAGCCCCAGACCCCGAACGGGGGCAGGGGCAAGCTATTAGTGGCCTGGATTCTCTGCAATGCAGCTCTTCTGCACGCTTCTTGTGCCCTGTTTATGCTATTGGGTGACAATTAGGCTTCGAGACGGAAACGAATGGGCTGTCTTCGTCCCACGCTGTTCGTTACACTGCATGATCGCCCATATACCTTCCAAGGCTCGAGTAGGTATCAACCAATTTCGCTTGCAGGCTGAACTTCTAACTTGCCCTTGTCTTCGCATAGAGCCAAGTGTTTTCAACGTTGTAATCGACTTTGAGAAAGCGCCGGGCCATTTGTAAAGTTGATACCTACTGAGCTTGTTGTAGAGATCACAATTGTATAAGGAGAGTAGAATTGGTATGAAACAAGCCCCATCTGGTAATCTGGTGGCTGGTGCTATTAAATTTGGTAAACGGGATTTACAAAGTGTATACTGCTATTCTTCCTACAATGCTTTTGCAAGTCGAATTAGACAACAAATGCTACTAGTCCCTACCTGGCAAATCTTGCAGGGAGACGGGACGACCCCTAGCTCTTTGTTAGAGCCGAGAGCCCCGAGCCCGGGTTTTCCATCAGGAAGTGGGGTACTATGGAAAGCAGGCCGGAATTCTAGGTGAGAGTTGGAGAAATAAAGCGAAAATAGCTTCTTCTTTTCGGGTAATTATGCGGGTCCACGACACTCAAACTTAGTACTCAGCCTCAACGTCACCCTCAGCCTCAAGGGAATCGGTGGCGACTTCCTCGTAATCACGCTCCAGCGCGGCCAAGTCCTCACGAGCCTCGGAGAACTCGCCTTCCTCCATACCCTCGCCAACATACCAGTGAACAAACGCACGTTTCGAATACATTAGGTCAAACTTGGCCGAGAGTGCGGACCACGCCTCGGCAATAGCAGTGGTGTTCGAGAGCATGCACCTATCGCAATGTTAGTATCAAATTCATCACGTCGAATATTAGCTTGGACATACACAGCACGGTCGACCTTGGCCAGATCACCGTTGGGCACTAGCTGAGGAGGCTGGAAGCAGATTCCGAGCTTGAACCCAGTAGGGCACCAGTCAACGAACTGAATAGTTCGCTTGGTCTTGAGTGTAGCCACTGCGGCATGGGCGTCCCGGGGAACAACGTCACCGCGGTATAGCAAGCAAGTAGCCATGTATTTGCCATTGCGAGGGTCACACTTGACCATCTGGTTGTAAGGTTCAAAGCAGGACATGGTCATCTCTTGGACTGAGTTGGCCTCGTGAGCAGCCTTGGCAGCCGAGATGACAGGCGCATAAGCAACCAGAGGGAAGTGAATGCGGGGATAAGGAACAAGGTTGGTCTGGAACTCGTTCAGATCGACGTTAAGAGAGCCGTCAAATCGAAGGGAGGCGGTAATAGAAGAAACAACTAAGCTTCGTTAGCATCGAGGGTTTGACGAATTATTCATTTGGCTTGTTACCTTGGGCGATTAGGCGGTTGAGATTCTCGTAATTGGGGCGCTCTAGACCAAGGTTTCGGCGGCAAATATCATAAATGGCCTCGTTGTCGACCATAAATGAACAATCAGAGTGTTCTAGAGTAGTGTGGGTGGTGAGGATAGAGTTGTAGGGCTCGACAACGGAAGTAGCTGTTTGAGGAGCAGGGTAAACGCAGAATTCCAGCTTGCTCTTCTTGCCGTAATCGACGGACAATCGCTCCATCAAAAGAGCACCGAAACCAGATCCGGTACCACCACCAAACGAGTGGAAGACCAAGAAACCTTGGAGACCAGCACAGCTGTCCGCAACACGTCGAATCTTGTCCAAAACCTGATCGATGAGCTCCTTGCCAACCGTATAATGGCCACGTGCATAGTTGTTGGAAGCATCCTCCTTGCCAGTAATCATCTGCTCAGGGTGGAAAAGGCTTCGGTAGGTGCCGGTGCGAACCTCGTCGACGACGTTGGGCTCGAGATCGCAGTAAATAGTGCGAGGAACGTACTTGCCCTGGCCTATAGGGTTCGGCGAATTAGACAAATGGCTATGTATCAGAAGTTTCGATATTTCTTACCGGTCTCGGAAAAGAATGTGCTGAAGCCATGGTCGGGATCAGCCGCTTTACGCTCTTCGGTCAGGTATCCATCAGGCTGACCATCGGACGCAGTTAGACAATTTGTTTGTGAAATAGACGGCCGCACGGGAAACGTACCTGAATGCCATGCTCGAGACAGTAGAGCTAAAGAGATATAGGCTTAGTATAAGGACTCGTAGCCCAGAATGCACGTCGGAATATGAGTCGCTGGTTAAGGAGAGTAGCATAGCGCTTCTGCCGTGTACTTACCTCCCAGCAGGAGTTGGCAATCTGGCAACCGGCCTGACCGACTGCACACAATAGTTTGTTAGTATAATCATGTTCATCGTTGTGCCCTATATAGGATCGGTATGACCCGGAGGTTGAGAGGTCGGTGATGCATGTCGAGGATCAATTATGCGGTGAAGGCGAGAGACGCGTGCCTGGAGGGACATACCGTTGATGCTGATGATCTCACGCATTGTGGTAGAAGGCGAAGCAGACAAGATAGAAGGGTATGTAGAAGAAAGAGGGATCTCGGGGGGAGGCGAGTGGGATCAAATAACAACAACCTATAGGTGGTTGAGGTCAAGAGAGAATGTAGCAAGTCTGGGATGAAGTCTAGTTGAGAAGTTCTGTTGATCGTGGAAGGGTCGTTTTGAGCGCGGTGGGGTCACTTTTTTGTTGTCCCCCTGTTTTTGGTAAGCGCATTGGGCGGGCTTCGGGTCTGTCGATACCCCAATTCCACGGTGCCCCGTCAACATTGGCGACCAATCAACGGGATTGGCCAGAGCTCGAGCACAGACCAAAACGCCCCTGAGACAGACCCTCCCGCGCAGACGCTACGAGGGGCCATCCATCATTTCATTTGGCTATCAGTCAGCGAGGTGCTGTGTTGGCGCACCTTGTTCCAATCAACTGCACCCCTCTCTCTCTCTCTCTCTCAGTCTTAACGCACTCACTAAATCGTCGATATGATAGCTTCATGTATCTGGATATTATGCATACTTCCTTATGTATTGGGGAATACAGAGAAGACGATATTCCTCGGCCCGTCGCCGATCGATCTTAAATCTACTTATCCCGCATTAGATTATTCAAGGCTTGTTCCCCTCAACCCCGACAAGTTCGCCATCCGGACACATCTCCAAGCTGAATTCCCCAACGACGAGTCGAGATACGGCAAACCCTCCTGGCTCGTCCTCCATAATTTGGACCAAGGTCAACGCTATGAAGTACGCATCTGCTGGGCGGCAACTGTAGGTCAAACTTCAGCATCCAGGCCCGACTAGATGACGATACTTATCTCTATCTTAGCAACCAACTATGTTTAAGCTTGAAGCGTATGAGCTCGAAACTGTCTTCAGTACCCCTGAACTGACATCAGAGTTATCCGAATATGCATCCGAACTCCAGGCTAACATAGAGCGCAACGTTACCGCATCTCTGCAGCCTCTAGAGCTAGGCACGGAAGGTTCCGTCTTGCTGCTCAGAATTGTTGCGGCTGCAGACTTTTATACTACAAACCGCACATTGATGAGAAATGTTCCTCCTGTCTTCGTAGACATTATCCTAGACCCCTTCATATTGAATGTACTCCCCCGGTCGCTTTTATATACGGTATCTTATATCATTATGGTAACCACTGTTTCCTGGTTTGCGGGCAAATGGATATCATCATGGGTTTGCCTGATAGCAGCAGAGCCGACAAAACGGAAGTATCAATAATCTTCTTGATATACCATCTGACCCAATGTCAAGTACACCCAGTGGATCCTTCATAATCATGCCCAGCCTACGTTAATTCATCCAACACGCTCTTCGTTAGGGATTTCCACTTGTCATTTGCGCCACTCCAACATGAAAGCATTCGAGAAGGATGGGTACAATATTTCGAGAGGTAGCGGCTAATACCTGAGTGAGAGTGAGAGTTCCTATTGGTCGCACCGTACTATCGGCCAATGAGACACCCTACTCAAACCCGATTACCAGTTCCCAGGAGGGTATCCTGGTTGGCCTCCGTGTTGACCGTGTTGCGGAGCAGGCCCATGGCTGCCATAGGAAGCTTGACCAGGATACTGATGCGGTGCAGCCGTTGATGGAGGGGGCGGGTACTGTTGGCTATAGGTAGAAGGAGGCGCGTATTGTTGTTGGTGTCCTCCATACGGCGGCTGGGCCGGAGGAGATGTGTATTGATTTTGCGGAGGAGCTGCTTAAGTTAGAAAACTTGGAATGTTGGTGGTGCCCTGTCTAAAGTTGGGTTACTCACGATATTCGTGTGAAGCTGGGCTATGTCCATAGTTAGAGGAAGGCCCACCACTTCCATAAGGGGGATTCGGTACACCTTGAGCGTACGATGTGGCACCATGCTGCCCCGGCGGAGGTGGAAACGATGGTGTACTATGCTGGCTCGGGGGAGCGTTGTATGAAGGTGTAGAGTGTTGGTGAGAGGATGGAGAACCATATGAATGAGCAGAACCATTTGGCGGTTGGTAGGATGTTGAAGGAGCCTGGCCGCTGTAGCTTCCTGATTGGCCGGAATTCGAGTAACCGTAATTTTGCCCCTTAACCTTATGTAAACGGCTTGCATCGTCAATTCTCGTAGAGAAACTTACTGATTGCTTCCCATGATGCCCTCCAAACATGCCTGCTACGCCTCCCATTACTTGTCCAGCCAGCCCGCCGGATGAATGAGGCTGTCCATGAGGTTGTCCGCCGTGGTAGTTTTGGGGTTGTTCGGGTTTGTTCCCCGCCGAGAATAAGTTTGAGGCCAATTGGCCTACTAAGCCTCCGGAACCGCCGCCCCCGGCATGACTCCCGGAAGAACTACCATGGCTGCCACCATGACTATTACCAAGGCTCCCAATCAGTTGGCCAGCCAGATTTCCTAGTCCCCCTGAACCATGCCCGCTACCGCCATGCGGCTTCCCACTACCGCCCGAGAACTGGTTCAACAGCGCGTTTGTGGCGATGTTCTGTCACGATGAGACGGTCAGTGTTGCTTCGCTACAGACGCTCGATATTCTGACGAAGAGCGTGTGAACCAACATACGCCAAAACCTCTGTCGCCGGTTGGTCCATCGAGGCCCCTCGAACTTTCCGGGGGTAAGATAGGCTCCATGCGACCATCTGGGTGTTTGAGAGTTTGCGTGCCGTCTGGGTGTGTTATAACTTCTCGTGGGCCCGGGACGCCGTAGGGATGTTCGTTTGACTGTGCTGGAGTGCCTCCCGGAGCCGCATCGGTGGGAATCTCCCACTGCGAGACGCCGGTCGAAAGCTGCACATAGTAGTATTTCTTACTTGATCCATCCCACTGCGCAATCCATCCTGGAGGGAGATGTGGTGGCTCGAACGTGGGACCCTCGTTGGGAGAGGCGGGGCCAGCCATCACAACTGAGTCTCGAAGCGATCCTCAAATGCTGCGATATTGGCGGGAGACGGGGTGCAAAGATCGAAGCAGGAAAAGGCGTGGACGGACGTGTTTATAAAAAGAGATCTACATGATAAAGAAGTATTCTTAGCAGAAGTGGGCTTCTACGTAGTTAAAAACATGATATGTCGAGTGGCTGATGTGGCATACGTACCTCCTTCAATTCTGGAGCTGAGCTTGAAAGAGAGGACTGACAACCTTGGAACTTGGAATGGAATCTTGGAGGGGCCAAAGAAGAGAAGAGGGCTATTGATAGATATTGATCGACTCCCTAAGTATCTATTTGGTAGTGTACCTAGCCGCAACTGCTGGCAGGTGGGGATGGCACAGCCTCCTACCACCTGCTAACAGGCTGAGGGGTGGTCAGAATACTTTAAGTGGGTAGAGTACCGGGT
Organism: Xylaria sp. Z21; assembly: GCA_037356095.1. NCBI lineage: Eukaryota > Fungi > Ascomycota > Sordariomycetes > Xylariales > Xylariaceae > Xylaria > Xylaria sp. Z21. The sequence continues at coordinate 388,168 of JBAWJX010000009.1, read as the reverse complement.
TCCTACCTTACCTAAGGTGTTTTCTGCCCCTCAGTTTCTGTTGCTGGTCCTAGCTCAGTTCCGACTTCCCATTTACAAGTACTCTTAAAAAATCCCTATTCACTTAATTCCCTACAATTAACTCGTAGATAGCCATAACAAATAAGAAGCCTATCATTGGAATATACTCTGCGTTCGAGCTATGGGCTTGTGTGGTTTCTTATGTGGCGTACCTACAACATTATATATATATGTATACTGCGAACTGAAGCTGAAGATTCACGTGCACTAGACCAGGATGTAGGTAGATATTACCTAGAGAATGGCTACACGCGCTCGCCGATTCTTGGGTATATGCAATAACAGGTATCCTAGTAGCCTAACAAGAGCCTGTAACTTGAAGCTTGAAGGGCCTCTATGATTTTATTATCCGACTTCTCTGCGACCTGGTGAGTTCTAATGGCTGCGGATTGTTTGCTGATACTATATAAGCAAGCAACTCGACCTAAGAAGTTCGTTTCCGATGACGTAGGGGCGGGTAGGTGTCGTCGTAATTTGTACACTTGTTGGGTCCGGTACGCTTAGCCCCAATAGCACTTTAAAAGGCCGAAGCAAGCTTGGATTCCGTCAGAGGAACTACTAGAAGTTGCGGGTTTGTCAGCAAAATCGTCTGACAATAAGAAAGTTTTGTTGCCTAAACCAGCTGTGGCAGACGGGAAATTTTCAGATAAGCACTGCCTGTATACTATTCTGGCTGGCTTCGTCTCAAGGGTTACATATGCATATACCTCTACTTAAACTATTAGGTAGATGTCGCATTCATGATGTAGCCGTATAAAAAAGGGAGCTGTGTAAGTGTTGTCGTTAAAAGAGGACTGAGTATCTGGCACTATCTATGGATTGAAGATGTAGGTCCATGGAGCATGCGGCTACGGAAAGGAACAAGCGAGAATCAACCCCAATGATGGCTGTACATAGATGTACTTCTGGGGATTAGGGTACCTCCATATATCAAGCTTACCTCCGATAGGTTAAGTTACTTACTGTAGGTATCCGTTGTAGTACGGAAATGTGCAGAAGAAGATACAGTATTGCCATAAAAGCGCAGCATCGATCGACTACCATAGCATCTATCTACATATATGTGTAGGAGAGCCCTCTGTCTCATCATCACCTACCAATGGAGAAATTTAGAGATCTACATATGTCGGTAGTGGCGTTCTCGTGTGACAATTACAGGTGTACTTCTCACTTAAATAGGTACCTAGGGTAGGTATCGTGTGGCATGCCCACTTTCAGTGCTGTGGCAGGGGTCAAAGCTTCCCCCACCTTGCGTTTAGGTAAAGGCCTGCTGCTAGTACATTACCTACCTAAGGTACCTGAGGCTACATACCTGTACCAACCATAGTGCTGTCAAGGTGCTCTGTAGTGGGTACAGCACTGTACTAGAATATATTTTGGGGGAGCTAAGGTACTTTTCGGGGACGTGTCTTAGGTTGGTATTCGGTCCTGCACAACACAACTTCAACCATTACGCAAAAGACCATTAGTTGCGACCAACTCTCAACTTTCTCTCTCACAAACCATTTTCCTTTCCTTCACTTCATCCACCTGTACCCTATCACCGATCACGCTATCTCTGGGGCATACGGGCTGGTCAAACCCATCCCGAGAGCCTTATTTTCCTGACGGATTTCTGCGAACCTGGCACTGACGGTACAGCGGTCTGCACCCGCCTGGCCCATCAGCCCTCCCAGCAAGCCGTATCTCAAGGAACCGACTACGTACCTCAACTTTTACATCCTTACATCCTTCACCCCTCCTCGTTTACCGTCATCTGTCCTCATTGGGAATCACCATACACCCCCACGCTGCGTTCACGTGTGTTCTTGTTCTTGACCTAACCGGCAAATTGTGAGCGCCACTAGCAGCGAGCTTAAGTGATCCTCCCTCCAACACCCCACAATACGACGGCCATAAGGCTGAACTTTGGCGACGAGGCCCGACCATTCGGCGACAGCTCTTGGGCAGCTTCCGACACCCTCTTCTGTGCGTCGAGATAGAGAATAATCGTATAGCCAAAGGGGAGCGCTCCAAATCACGTTGGACGCTCCAAGGGCGCTGCATCAAGCTGTTGTTCTCGGGTGTCTAATTAGTGGTAGTGGAGGGGGCGAGCTTGATACTTTCTTAGCGGCTTAGCCGCCTTCACCTTCACAATGGGAAAGATAACGAAGGTGATCCAAGCCAAGCATAAGGAGACCTTGGTAAGTCTCTCTCCGATATGCCTCTAGTCTCGTGCCTGCTAACATGCGTCTTCTTAGACTCCTTGGTTACAAGAGTTCGTCGATTCGGCGACGTCCAAGCCTGTATATCTCTTGCCCCAGGTCCTCGCGACATTCCCTTCACGATGGCCCTTCCCGCGTGGCGATCTGTATCACTGGATACCTCTTCTGAACCGATTTGACGATCTGTTAGAATCGTTCAATGCGACCTACAAACTAAACGAGGGACCCCAGAACCGTGATTTTGGCGTCGACGTACTTTTGAAAAATGGCCTTAATCTGGGGGAAGTTGAGCCAGGCCAAGGTCTCACAGAACTCGGCTATGGACAAGATGGAGATGTGTATCTCATTGAGTCCATTCTCAAGTTTACCCAAATGCTTCTAGATCACTGTGGTAACCGCAGCATATACGCCAGCAGCGCCCACCTGAATGATCTCCTAAACAGCACAGACTACAGGATTTTATGTGCTACGCTTCAGGTTGGCGTTGAGCTCGCTCAGCGGTACCAGGCTTCGGTTAAACGTATTCATGGAATGGCTACTCGGCAGGTACACACTACTCTACTGTCAAACCACTACAACATAGACCTCGATCGTGTGCAGCAATTGGCCCAGCCATTTGTAAAAACGCCCATTGTTAGGCCCTCTGATTCTGCCGCCTTGTCTACTCCTAGCAAAAACAAAGAGAAATCATTGGGAAGTTCGAAGAACGTTGCTACGATGTTTGCGAACGATCTGTGCGCCATCGCGAAACCGGACCTAGGCGAGACACCTGAAGCACAAACACGGTGGAGTGGATGGGCTGATGTGAAATTGGCATACTACCCGTCATCTAGTACAGCTTCTCACGAGAATCCGCAACCGCCCATGCCAGATCGTGGTATCCCAAACGCCCCATCAACTCCTACACCCCTGCGACGCAGTAATTCTACAAATGCCTCACATGCCAGCCCTCGCACAAATCGTCAAGGCCAAGGATTATCAGAAGAATCTCCGGGCTCGACGTCCAGGTCTCCTATTCAAGGTCGTGACGAAAGCATATCTCCTGGCCAAAAGACTCTCGAAGTACCCCAATCTGTAGTGATAGCTTCCTCACCATATCATATACTGGGAAAACTACCGAAAGACTTACCCAAGGAAACTAGATATGAGTTTCTTAATCGCCTACGAGTAGCGAAAGCGTTGATGGGGTCTACAGAGTCTCGCCAGCACGCTCTCAAAGCACGGTTGCTAGCCATTCAAAACTTGGCGTATATTCACAACGAACCCGCCTTCGTTGAAAAGGTCCTTAGGCAAGATAGTGATGAGCCTCGTCGGTTCCAGCTAGTCTATCAACTCGCTGAACTTATCCACCCTGGCGCGGATGGCACAACACAGGTGCCTTTAGATCTTCAATCTATCGCGCTCTCTCTTCTAGAGGCAATTTCCATATTCCATTCTAAACTCCCTGACGTCTTCTCTGCGTTAAATGCTACAGTTAATCACGGTGTGCTTCTTTATGTCATCAGGAAGGCTGTTGCCGAGATGAAAGATGATGACGCAGGCGATAAGTGGACTTTAAAGGACCAATGGCGGGACAATCTTTTTTCCCTCACGCTCCACATCACCATGGCGATGGCGAATACCTCCACACGCAACATTCCGGAGATTATATCAGCTGGCTTGTTGGATATCCTGGTTGAAATCCTGAACCTCAGATCGAGTATCGCTGAGCGAACGCACGGTACACTAGTTGGGTTCTTGGATAGTCTCATCTATAACGTGCAGACTACGTTTCAACCTCTGGCGGCTGCTGACGGGCTCGAAGCGATTACGAACTTAATTACGCACGAGGTAAACCTCGCTAAGCAGCTAGCCGCCGATGGGCGAGGGACGCCCCCTAGCCACCAGTCACAGGTTGTAGACTATGAGATCCCTTTCTATCAGCAACAAAATCTCAAGTTCCTGTTAAAGTTCATACATCATCTGATGACAAACTCTTTTATTTTTGGTGGGAACAGTGATCGACTACTTCGGAACCTTGTGGATAAGTCTGATCTTCTCCGCAGCATCCGCGAGATCATTGAAAACGCGGCACAGTTCGGAGCGCTGGTCTGGACAAACGCCATTACTATCCTAAGTGATTTCCTCAATAATGATCCAACGAGTTTTTCGGCGGTCCTTGAAGCTGGTCTTATTCATAGTTACCTCGCTGCCTTAACTGGCCGCCCTATCATTACTGCACAACGTGATGAATCAGGGGTTCCGACTCCCGAGCATACGGACGAAGATGCCCGTGAGTCCTCAGAGAATTCCCTTGTTTCGGATGCTCTTGAGCCTGATACTCGACCACACCCTCCCCCTCGAGATGCCCTTGAACGAGCCCAGGATTACCCACTCGCTCGCGGGATTCTTGCATCTTCAGATCCCATGACAACAGTGCCTATTGTTCTGAACGCTATCTGCCTAAACAATCTTGGAATGAAAATGGTTGTCTCTTCGCAAGCATTCGACAGCTTCTTCGAGATCTTTGAGAGCCCTGAGCACGTGCGGCTAATAGCTACGGATGACACGCTCTCGAATGCTATTGGGGGTAGCTTTGATGAACTTGCGCGTCATCACCCGTCTCTCAGGCCCGCTATTGCTAATGCAGTGTTGGACATGATAGCTCGAGTCACACATCTAGCCCAGGCTAAAGCTCGAGATTGCAACTGGGGAGCTAAGCTTGTTGTGAGAGATTCCGGACAACGGGAATTAGTTGCTGACGAATCACTTGCGGGGTTTACCCCAGTCTCATCAGGGAAAGAGACGGCTGTTAACGTTTCTGATGTGGACGTCCACATGATGGATATTGATGTTGAAGGCACAGAGGACTCAGATAAGCTATCCAACCCTCCATCCGCTCATACATCCATTTGTCTATACATCGATGCCGTTGCCGGGTTCCTGTCGCATTATATCGCCAACCAGAATTTGAAGGCGAGTTTAATCACGAACGGAGGAATTGAGCTGCTTCTAGACCTTTACACATCTCCAAGCCTGCCTCATATCTCCCGAGGCTCTTTTGCAGCCAGACGTCTCCAAAGCGTTTTATCATCGCTAATCGAGGCCTCTCCGATTGTTGGTCTGCCTTCATTGCTCAAGCGCACGCAAGCCGCAATCGATGTGCTCGATATCGTTATCAAATCCGAAAACTCAGCTTCTTATTTTAAACCTTTCCTTACAGAGGATGCAAAGTTGACTGAACACACCACCCATGATCTGGTAAAGCATCTAGCAACTGGTACTGATGTTGTCAAGGCGCTACTAAACGCCCAATCCTTAATGAGAGTTCTTTATGACTCTTTCCCATTCTCGTCAAGAACTCAGACAGTTACGCTTCATGCTATCAACGTTTTCGACTACCACACTCGGTTGATCAGATCGCTAGGACCACTTATCCGCGCCATCATCCTCGAAGAGATAGCTATGTCAACTATTGTTCCGCAGCAATGGTACGGGAAGGGAGGTGAGGCCCAAGATAAGCAAAGTGGCCCGGCTGGCGCTTCTCCTAAAGGCGAGGTCGGGTCCGGTCCCGAGTCCGAAGACACTACTTTCTCCGACGCCTACTCATCTGCTGCTATCTGGCAATGGGCTACGGGGAAGAAGACGGACCCGAGCCAGGAGCCTAGCAAAATCCCGCAATCAAGCCCACAGTACCGGAATTTCCAAACTATCAAGACTCTATTCGAATCCCTACTACCTACCGCTCTCCCCCTGTTACAGACCTATGGGAAATCACTACTTCTAAGACGTGAACGTGATTTATACATTAGATCCCATCATGTACAGCTTGCGGAGGACATCAGTCTGGCTCTCCTTCGGCAACTGCGGGTCCCTGATCATGAAGGTACAGCTCGGGATTTTCAGTACTGGTATATCATGCTTCATGCCTCTCATGAACTGTTGGTAAACCCTGTTGCAGACGGTAAATGATATGATTCGTTCTCTTCTTGGACTTAGACCCGCTGACTTCCCTAGGCCGTTCCGATCGAGCAATGCATGCTCAGAACATAATACCAGTGTTACTAGCCTTCAAGAAACATGGTGGTTTAAAGATGCTTAATTCGATGCTCATTAAATTCAATGAAGAAATCTGCAAGGAACACGACAGCGGCGATGAAATTGCTAAATCGAGACTTGCCTCTCTCGGCCTCAAGAAGATATTAGACATTTACGCTATGTTTGTTAATGGGAAGCTTATTAGTGACGCGGTGGGGAATGTAAACGTTCTGCCACAGAGAGCTACCAGTAATGACCGTAGAGGTGAGAGTTTGGTAGCACCGAATCTCGTCGTCGAATTGAGGGCTACAATATTACCTGCTATCAAGCAGCTATGGGATTCGCCTCTCATCGAGAAAGGTTCAGCGATAACAGTCGCGAAGATTATCGAAATCTTGAAATCCATATCCTCAGCTGACTCCGAGAACAACGCGTACAGGCGCTCAGATAGGGTTTGTTGATACCGCTTTTTTCAGACCCTATACTAGGACATAGAGGGCTAACTTATTTTTAGACCTTGCCGCCTACATACCTTGAGCCCAATGATGTCAGATTCCCTTGGCCGGCGCATATGCAAGAAGTAAAGCAGCTTACCGAAAGCTCTTATTCTGAAAATCTCGCGCAGGAAGCGACATACCGTAGCTTTGGTCATCACCAGACGGCTTTAGATTATTGTGCCGCGCACCAGAAAGGCATTGCAGGCACAAGCAACCCTATACCTGAAAGCGATTTACCGATTAGCGTAGAAAGCGGATCTCCGGCTGAACGTAATGCTCCGGTTGATGATGAAGCGATGGTCCTGGATTTACCTTCGGACCTTCCATCGGGTATTCTCGACGAGGAACTTATGGGCGAATTTCGAGAAGCTGCTGCACTGTCAAGTGGTACCGATCAGGACATTCCAATCCCCTCGATAATACACCAAGAACCCAACAGCCACGCACCAGTACCGACAACCCCAGCACAAGGCTCTGCAACCAGAGCTAAGGCGGAGCCGGAGACCGACGTACGGCCATCTCACGTAGCGAAAGAAGATCTAGATGAAGAACGGACTAAGCTTCGCTCTAGCTTGATTGACAGATGTTTGGATGTCATAAGGGCTCACCCAGACACTACATATGAAGTATCCGAATTAATTTCATCCTTCGTCCTACGGTCCCCGGGAGACGATTTGCCTATAAGACAAGAAATTGGTGATACACTAGTCAGTGGGCTAATATCCTTTGCTGGGGACGACGACCTGAAAGCCAAGGGGCGAAGTATTGCCGCCTATGCTCATCTTTTATCCCTGCTCCTCCAGGACAAGCCTTTCCTCAAGGCTACCGTAAGTATCTTGAAGGACAGCGTGAGCGAATTCTTGCGGTATCTTCAGGTTCCTGGTTCCTCTTCTACTGATGAGCTACCGCCTTGGATTCCCTATGTGCTTCTTGTCTTTGAGATACTCCTCAGCGACGATGAACAGCTTGGGGACATTAGCTGGAAGCTCCCTGAATCAGAAAATGAACCTACGCAGCCTCTAGAGTGGCCGTCCAAAGATCTCAACGTCAAGAGCGATGATAGACGGATTCTCCTAAGTTCAATTCTCGAGATCCTGCCACGAATTGGCAAGGAAGAATCACTCGCAGTTTCGGTCTTGCGAATTCTAGTAATCCTAACTAGAGACCGCGATGTCGCTCGGCAGGTTGGTGATAAGAAAAATCTACAGCGCCTATTTGTCACGGCAAAACAACTTTCTGGAGTCGGGGCCCTGCGCCTTAGTGAGACGCGAATATCTTCTTATATACTAACAATCCTCCGCCATGTAATTGAGGATGAAGAAGTTATCAAGCAAATCATGCGAAGCGAGATACGTACATATCTAGAGGGAGGGCGCAACAATAGGCCCTTGGATCCAACAGGGTTTTTAAAACATTTCTCATGCCTTGCCCTTCGCGACCCCAAATCGTTCGTCCAGGTTTGCAACGAGATTTTGAAACTGAACCGATGGGCTCGTGATGGTAATGCCACACGGCAAATGGTTATTCTCAAGGAGCCACCAGGAGAATCGACGAAGGATGAAGTCGCCCCCACTGTTCGAGCTACTGAAGATTTGTCGATTGAAGACATCAAGCCGTCCACGGAAGGAGAAGACAAGCAAATGGATGATGTGTCCAAAACTGTCACACAAGATCTTAAGCGTCCAGTTGTTGAAACACCAGATGGCGTAATACATTTTCTTCTGTGTGAGTTGCTAAACTACAAAGAGGTCGACGACAAAGATGCGTCCCAGCTTGGCAAGGATGCTGCACAGCCGCTTGAACAGGCCTCTTCTGATGCGTCTAACGAAAATGATACCCGGGCGGCCGACGGTAAAGAGAAGAAAGGGAAATCCTCGTTCAAGACAGATGAGCATCCAATTTTCATCTATCGCTGCTTCCTTCTTCACTGCCTCACAGAATTATTGCAAAGCTATAATCGGACTAAAGTGGAGTTCATTAACTTCAAGAGAAACGCACCGTTGTTCGCCAACACCCCTGTTAAGCCCCGGTCCAGTGTGCTTAACTACCTCCTTAGCGATCTCCTCTACCCTAGTAACATAGATGGCCCTTTAGATACCATCATTTACAAGAAGAAGTACGCCACCGCAATTCAGACGCAGAATTTATTGGTGGCTCTTGTCAGCAGGACTGGTGAAAAACCTGTGGATCGAGGCCGAGATAAGTACGACTATGAGGACGAACCTGATCTGCTGTTCGTCCGGAAGTTTGTCCTAGATACCATCTTGAAGTCTTACAAGGATGCGACGACATCTAACGACCCTTTCGACTCACGCTATGCCAGGATGCTTGGTCTGGCAGAGGTTATGCATCTTATGATGGGTGATAAAGATAAAGACCCTGCCAGTTCGTCACGAAATAGTCCTGACCCTCTTGAACGATCCCAATCACAGCTCCGGCGATTGATGTACGAAAAGGGGTATCTGGCCGCCTTGACTGCCTCTATCGCGGACATTGATCTCGCTTTCCCACCCGTGAAGAGAACTATTAAATATATTCTCCGCGTATTCCGAGTACTAACTAGCACTGCGATAAACCTGAGTCATTCTAACATTATATCTTCCATCCCAACTCAGGACAACGTCGAGGATGAACTAATCTCCACAAGTTCTCTCTCAGATATTGAAGACGATAGGGAAGAGACCCCAGACCTTTATCGCAATTCGGCTCTTGGCATGCATGAACCTAATAGAGATATGGATGATGACTATTCAGAAGACTCGGAAGATGGTGAGTTATTTATTCATCTAACTGCGAGAACTATGTGCTAACGGTTATAGATGAGGACGAGGAGATGTACGACGATGAGTACGATGACGATATGGCATACGAGTCTGAAGATCGCGAAGAAGATGTTAGCGATAGGGAAGAAGAGGATCTTGGAGACATGGGTCCGATTGAAGGGCTGTCTGGCGAGCCTGGTGTTATTGAAGTGACAATGGAGGATGAAGATGACGTCGATGAAATGGACGAGGACGATGATGAGGATGAAAGTGACGAAGAAGAAGATTCTGACGAGTTAGATGATACCGAGGATCACATCGAAATTGTTGACGATGAAGGCAACCCACTTGAAGACGACGGAGCTTCGGACTGGGAAAGCGAGCCAGATGATGCAGTGGATGAAGAACCGGAAATCGATTATGAGGCGGAGGCCCAAGACCCTCCAGAGGTTGTCTTCCACGATTTAAATGACCCAGACGAGCTCAACCGATTTGGGAACATTATGCGTGCTATTGGGGACGGAGACTTCGAACCGATTGTTGAGGATTTGAATCAGCTCAATGATCGCTTTTTAGAAGAAGAAGAGGATGACGGTGAGGCTTTTTTTATTTTTATTTTTCTCGTCCAATTTCCCCAGCGGCCGAGCTAATAGATAGTGTAGAAGAAGACGAGGATGAGGATGATATGGATGATGAATATGCATATGAGGAGGAGTATCCAAGTAAGTCATATACTCATAAAATTACCATTTGGTATACCTCGCTTACATTGCTTAGATGACCCCCCACCTCGAGATATTGTTGCTCCAAGTTTGGGATGGGACACGCTTATAGTAGATCATGGAGGTATGTTCGGAGGACGCCGTCGACACGCACCAATTGATCGTCAACCCGTGTCACTTCCCTTTATGATGGGGCAACGTGACGTGAATAACTTCGGTGGTAAGTTTGAAGTCGTTTTTAGACATATTCTCAGAGTCTATGGCATATAGCCCTATCATCTTTCGCACATCGCCACTATCGCTTCAAGGAGGTCTGGAGGGTTAACATGCATATAGATTCACGAATACGGGGCGGTCACCCCCGTGATGGGCGGATGCCTGGTAATGAGGATGGTGTCAACCCTCTCCTACGCAGAGCCAACGATAATAGTCGAGACGGGTCACCTCGCCCTGTAAACTATGCAGGTGGTAGTCTTGTCAGGTTGGGCCTACCCGGTAGCTTTTTCACTGGCGCCGGGCATGAAAATCCGGTGTCATTTATCAACGACCTGGTCGCGTCACTTCCCGTCCATCTAGGTCGCCACGGCCATGCTCTTCACTTCTCGATCGGAGGTGGGCCTAGAGGACATATTAGCGATTTACCTTTTCCGTTCAGTATTCCTTCACGGGAAACAAGATCCGATAGTCGTCGTGATGCTTATCAGGAGCCTGTTCAGTCCACCTCATTCAGCCCCGAGCCAACAATCATCCGCTGGACCGAAGAAATGAAGATGATATTTGGCGCAACCCACCAAGACAAGGCAAGCAAATTACTTCATGCGGTTCTATTCCATCTTGTCCCACCCGCCATTATCGCAGAGAAAAGGCTACAACAACAGCAAGAGGACGAGCGACGGAAAAAGCGTGAAATAGAGCAAAAGGCCAAGGAACTCAAAGAAGCCAAGGAAGCTGAAGAAAAAGCAGCTCGTGAACAAAAGGAAGCAGAGGAACGCGAGCGCGCCGCAGAAGCTGCTGCTGCTGCTGCCGCCGCCGCTGCAGCCGCCGCGGCGGAAGCCCAGGTGAGCTCCCACGACGAGGATGCCCCCAGCAATAGCCTTGAACCAGACGCCATGGAAGGCATCGAACCATCGACCGATAACGCTACTGCTCTACAGGAGAACACAGCTTCGGTCAACCAACCACGTTCATTTACCACAATCAGAGGAGAGCAGGTCGATATTACAGAGCTCGGTATTGATCCCGATTATTTGGAAGCCCTTCCGGAAGAGTTCCGAGAAGAAGTCATAGCCCAAACAGTTAGCTCTCGGAGGGCCGAAGCTCGCGAGGCTCCAAGAGGGGCTGGCGAACAGACCGAAATATTCCAAGAGTTCTTGGACGCTCTTCCGGAAGACATTCGTGAGGAAATCGTTAGGCAAGAAGACTCAGAGCGACGACGACGAGACCGAGAAGAAGCCCGGCGCCAGGCCTCCGCGGCTGGTCAAGCACCCGAAGCACAGGATATGGACCCCGCGAGTATTCTTCTAACATTTCCTCCCGCTCTTCGAGACCAAGTATTTATGGAGCAGGGCCCTGAAATAATAGATTCCCTGCCTCCTGACCTTGCGGCCCAAGCACGACGTGTCCTTCGCACGGCACATCCCATCGTATCCGAAGACAGGATGCCTTCCGGAGTCGTCCGTGGACGGGATGTCATTCAGGCAAGTGGGGCAGTGGACGAAGACAACAAACCCCAACGAAGAGCCGTCGTTCAGATGCTCGATAAAGCAGGAGTCGCTACTTTACTTCGCCTTATGTTCATCAACATGAAAGGAGGCTCTATCGAGAATTCGCTCAAGAATGTGTTCAAAGATGTTTGCGAAAACCGCCTGAATCGCCTTGAGGTTATCAGCACCCTGCTCCAGATTTTGCAGGATGGTTCTACCGACGTGGATGCTGTGGAGCGAAGTTTCACCCATCTTTCCATCAAAGCTAAGCAGCCTAAGGACAAAGAAACGAAAACTCAGACTCCTCAAGGGTTAAAGCGCGCGTCCACCAACATCAATAGTCATCATTCATCGCAAACGACTTCGGAAACTTCGCCTCTTCTCATAGTCCAGCAATGTCTAGATTTGCTGTGCTATCTCGCAGACCAAAACGTTCATGTGCCATCGCTTTTCTTAACCGAGCATGACGTAGTTGTCAACAACCTCAAGCGTAGCTTGAGCCGGAAAGGGAAAGGCAAAGATAACAAGTCCCAGAAGTATGCTATTAACTCATTGTTGTCTCTACTTGATCGCGATCTTGTCATGGAAAGCTCAGCCATAATGGATAGCCTCTCCCAGCTTTTGAGCCGCGTGACATTTCCGCTTTTGACTCTTGATCGAAAGCAAAAGGAAGCAACAGAAGCAATCAGATTATTAGAGGCCGAAGTTTCAAAGACTGAAGAGGAGTCGACAGTGGCATCCAACACTACCCAGCGGACCGTGTCAGAGAATGATAATCCAACAGCTGCATCGGGGGCACAACCCTCAGACCAAGTGCCTACCACAACGGAAAATGCCGAGTCCTCGACACTCCCTAGTCCATCTGACGTCGAGCCAAAGGTGCCTACGGCGCTAGAAAAGAAACAAGCCGCTTTGAAAAAGATCAAGCAGCTACATCCACCTATCATCCCCGACGCGAATCTGATGCTCATTATCAAAATATTTGTTGCTCGAGAATGCAGTTCAAAAACGTTTAAGGAGACCTTATCCACAATCAAGAACCTCTCAGTAATCCCTGGAGCCTTGCTCGTTTTCGGTCACGAGCTCGCTCGCCAAGCTCAGGTGCTAAGCGACAAGATTGTGGTCCACCTCGATGAATTATTACCGCACATCCAAAGTGCCGATACTGGTACGGAAATCCAAGGTGTTGCGCTTTCGAAGTTCTCTCCGGGAGCTTCCGACCAGAACAAGTTGCTACGTGTGCTCACGGCTCTCGATCATCTCTTTGCACAAAAGAAGCCGGACGCGGCTGGTGGTCCAAGTGTGGAAGAAACTAAGAAACAAGATCTGCTAAGCACGCTATACCGCAATCCTACATTCAACGCTCTGTGGGAAAAGCTTAGTGCATGTTTAAGCGCCATCCGCCAAAGGGAAAGTCTATTGAACGTTGCTACCATTCTCTTACCTCTAATTGAAGCCCTAATGGTGGTCTGTAAGGATAGCGCCCAGGCCGAGACCAACGCCTCTACGAGCCAGGCATCCAAGGACATGGTACTCTCAAGCCCACAGCCCGAGTCTCGTATAGCAGGACTATTCTTCACATTCACGGAGGCCCATAGGCGAATTCTCAATGAGCTCGTGCGCAATAACCCTTCACTCATGAAAGGCACTTTCTCGCACTTGGTCAAGAATCCCAAGGTTCTCGAGTTCGACAACAAGCGAAATTGGTTCAATCGCAGTGTGCATAACAAGCAACAAGCCAACCACAGGCCATTCCCTACTCTCCAGCTCCAAGTCCGCCGCGAACACGTCTTCCACGACTCGTTCAAATCTCTTTATTTCAAGTCTGGTGACGAAATGAAATTTAGCAAGCTCAATATCCGATTCCATGGCGAAGAAGGCGTCGATGCCGGTGGTGTCACAAGGGAATGGTTCCAAGTACTCACCAGACAAATGTTCGATGCAAATTATGCCCTGTTCGTACCCGTCTCTAGCGACAGGACTACTTTCCACCCGAACAAGTTAAGCGGTATCAACGATGAGCATCTGCTATTCTTCAAGTTCATTGGCCGCATCATCGGTAAAGCTCTGTATGAAGGACGCCTACTGGATTGCTACTTCAGCCGTGCGGTCTACAAGCGAATCCTAGGGAAGCCTGTCTCAGTGAAAGACATGGAATCATTCGATCCAGAGTACTACAAATCTCTTTCCTGGATGCTGAGCAACGATATCACTGATATTATCACCGAAACGTTTTCAGTAGAGGATGATGAATTTGGCGTCACCAAGATCTCAGATCTATGTGAAAATGGCCGTAATATAGCGGTAACAGAAGAGAACAAGCATGACTACGTTCGTTTGGTGGTCGAGCACAAACTCTTATCTTCCGTGAAGGATCAGATGGAGCACTTCCTAAAAGGTAACGTGACGCTACTCAACATTCCATAAAGACTAGTCGCTAACACACTCACAGGCTTCCATGATATCATTCCTGCTGAACTAATATCTATTTTTAATGAGCAGGAGTTAGAGTTGCTGATATCCGGGTTGCCAGACGTTGATATCGACGACTGGAAGAGCAATACCGAGTACCAGAATTATACGCCATCATCCCCACAGATTCAATGGTTTTGGCGAGCACTGCGATCGTTCGACAAGGAAGAAGTCGCCAAGCTTCTGCAATTCGTAACTGGAACCAGCAAAGTACCTCTAAATGGTTTCAAAGAGCTAGAAGGCATGAACGGAATCGCTCGGTTCAACATACATCGCGACTATGGTAACAAGGATCGCCTTCCAAGCTCCCATACCTGCTTCAACCGTAAGTTCTGACATCCCTAATCTCCATTTGCGCAAATAACTAAACAAGCGCAGAGCTTGATCTACCCGAATACGAAAGTTACGAGACGCTACGCCGCCAGCTTCTCAAAGCTATCACCACTGGCAGCGATTATTTCGGATTTGCCTAAGGGATATCACCTGATTATTGTGGCCTACGGGCGAAAAAGGGCCTGTCGTTTAGACTCGACCATGTGTATTGTTTGTACTGAATGGTGGACAGCTCGGGCGAGTTAGGCAGAGCATTCGCGAGATACCCATATCTTGTCTGATTATTATCTATTATCTGGTGGTTCGCGTTGACCCGCATCGGGCCGACCTTTTCGGCGGAGTGCAGACCGCCGACAGGCCGAGTTCATGGACGAGCAATACCCAACTGCTTGATACTCAGAGACTACATAGCTACGGCTGAATAGATATGAAATTCTTACGTAATATGACCCCGCTAGGTGATAACATAGAAAGTGCGAGTCGATATCTGAAAGAAAAGGGAGCAAAAATTCACGCAAATTCGTATCACAGTGGCCCTCGAGCCATGGTCCTCTTCCCAACCTACCCTTTTATAGGTTTCGGCCGTTGAATTATGTTTATATGGTGGTACTAGCTACTCAGACGTGCTCCACGATAGGCTGACCATCGTTTATGGCACAAAATGACAAGGGAGGAAAGTCGTTATTTTGTTTTTATCAACTATACTTATATACAATCCTTCGCGTAATGCGAGGTAATTAGAACTCGCCTTAATACGAAAAGATGTAGGGTCTGCGTGCGTAAGTCGAGCTAGATGTATTGTGTCAGCGATGGCAGTATGCCTGTGTAGGCTGTCCCAGATGGAGGCTCCATGCCGTAGATGTAGTTTCCCCACCACTAGGGGTAATAACAGTTAGCTGAATTGCCCATCGCAGGAAAAGATGAAGAGAAAAAAGGAAGTGCTTACGGGCCCAGCTCCCCACCAGAGCCAACCAGTCCAGACGTCCGAGTTGTCGGCCATGTATCCGAGCATGCCCTGGAGCGCGGAGATGCATTGCGCGTTGGAGCCGCCGGCTGTCTCGCCCAGGATGCCCTTCTTGCCGTTCGCCTTCAGCCAGGCGGTGGCGTCCTGGAGGCGCTCCTTGCCGATCGTGGACGACACGCAGGCGGTTGAGGTGCCGGATCCGTCGGTGTCGAGGTATTGGTGCATCTCGTAGACGATCTTGTTGGAGGGGTCGGTGAGTTTGCCCATGCCGTCGGCGGTGCCGCTCGATGTCTGGAATGCGATTCGTCTGTTAGCGGTATCACATATGAATCAAATCCACACTACTTTACTTGTTCCATGATCCATCGCCTGCGCCCTGGTTCATCACTTACCCAATGCCATGCACCCGTCCATGAATTCCCCTCGACAAAGATGTACTGCGAGGTAGCGCCGGCAGCACGGATAGCGTCGATTGCCTTTTGGTTCAGGTTCGCGACTAGGGTGTTGTCCTCATCGTGGAACTCGTTGTTGGTGTCGAAGATGACCTTGTCGTTCGTCGCGTACCGCTTCGCCATCACCGACCACCACGCCCCGAAGCCTTCCACATCCGTGATGATGTTGCTGTAGTATCGCCCGAAGTTGTGGGGGTCGATGATTGCGTACGCGCCCCTGAACAGGTGAGTCAGTTTGTTTTGCTCGCGTGCCTTACCATTGAAATGATGAGGCTGTTAGATACGAGTACTGACTTTCCGGTGATGAACTTGACAATTGTGTCAAGGCTACTAGCATAGGTCTCGTTTACAGTCCCCGTCATCTTGCTGGGGATGAAGCGCTCCCTATTCTCAAATTAGCACTGTATAATTACCCTTCTCTATACCAGGTTTACTAACATCATGATGGGGATCCTAAAGGAATTCATCCCCTTGCCAATCATTGTCTAGGCACATAGCATGTTAGCATCGCCGTTTCCAATGATAAAAATTAAGAGACTCACGGTGATGGCATTTTGGTCTGGCCAAGTGTAGTCCTTCCCCAACTGACCAGGCAGAGCCGTGTTACCAAACTCAGCGCCAGACTCATTGACGCCGACGAACTGGAACTTGCTCGCTCGCTTCGTCGTGGGTGTGGGCGTAGTGGGCGCAGCGACTACGCCGGCAACCGTGGCCGCTGTAACAATCGTCGCGACGAATTTCATGGTGTCTGAGGTTCAGGAGACTTGTAAGATGTCCAGTCGCCACATGATGAGCTATCGAGCGCCAAATGGAACTACCTAGGTTTATACGTCTTGCAAGCTCCCTACAACCAAGAGAAGCGATCGAGACGGAGGTCGTAGCTCCGCCTCACATAAGGACAAGGAGGCCTATAGTAATGACGGGAAGGCACCGTCCAGCGCCGTGGACGAGCCTCAGGGACCAACCCGCCGGCTCTCATGGTAGTTTGGGAATTGCCCGAAGGTGAAGAAGGTGGGAGATTGGCAAAACGACACCCATCGGTCGAGTGCCAAGGCGGGTGCTAGTGCTCCAAAGAGGTAACGGAAATATATAACGTATGCGTCTCAATACTTGAGCACTAGATATTCCGGATCCGCGGTTATGTCATAAACACCAGAGTTGCTTCGTTTTCAACATCAAACTGTCAGTACTGATCTAGTAGCTTTCTATCCATCTTAAAGGTTGGCCCTATAGAGGTTTATTATGTGAATAGGTACCACCACAATAGGTCTCTCATCTATAGCTACGACTCCAAAAATTCAGAGCGAGGGGGAATACCTAATTACATACTCAAAATTGTATATTCTAACCAGCAGTGTTCAATACCAATGTAAATCAATGCCCAGAGTGGCAGTATATTGCTCTTTCGAGGGCGCGGGGATTCGCGCTCCGTCCATTGTGGCACAAGAGCAGCGCAAACCAACGAATGCGTTCCCTAGAGAAGAATTCATTTATTGAGACTTTTACGAAGGGCCAATTTGTTGGTAGACGGACAGGCAAATAATAGGCCTGGAGGATAAACGGTAAATCATAAATCCCAGCTTGGGGAAACAAAATAGGGGTGGTCCCTCAATAGTGCTGCCAGGTGGCAGCGGGCTGGTACACTCGCAAAAGTGGCAGAAACCAACCATGCAACAATGAGAAATCTCCGATAGTTAATCATAGCTAATGCACTTATCGCGATACGTTGAAATTGGAATGCGACTCGATAAGATAGAGATTAGAGAGCTACAGACTGCAAACGAAGCATCAATCGTAGACCCCACGACAGCGTCGTCGCATATTCCAAGAAGATGCAGCCCACGCGGTGTCTGCTGAAGGGCCGATCCGTGTGGAAAGGTGAACCCTTCCCATCCCATCCATAATAACCTCCGAAATTCGTTCGTCTCGTGCTAACCATGCTTCATCACGACCAGGTCCGCATATCGTCCCGTAAGACAAACCCTATTTCCCTAAACAGAGCCGACACACGAATTCCCAAGCTCAAGCAAGCGAAGCGAAAGACCCCATAAAGCTCCCCGAACCAGTCTTTTTTTCTAACAATGCCACAATTCATAGTCTTCCGATCACACGTCCCAAGCCGGGCGAGAAAATAAAGCCGATCCGGACACAGGCCCGCGCGGCCACCATCCTGCCCAACTTCGTGGGGCTTAAGTTCCAGGTGTACAACGGCAAGGTGTACAACGACGTGATCATCACCGAGGACATGGTCGGACACAAGCTGGGCGAGTTCTCTCCGTGCGTACATTTCGACCCCTCCCTCCGCAAATCTCGCGCAACTAGGCTAATCAGATACCCGTTGTCTTCGTTAATAGAACAAGAAAGCCCTTCGTCTGGTCTAGAACCTAGTAGAGTAGAAGGCACAGTTCGCGCAGGAACATAATTCTACGACTACCATGACCGCGGATGATATATAAGAGGGGAGCAGAGTAGCAGGAGGAAACTACACGGCATACCCAATGGCGTTTTACGGGCACAGGAAGTGATATCAAGGCATAATGACCTGCCTGTCTAGTCGCTTCTCTAATGTACACTACATAACACTGAGATGCAAAGCATAATGCATTAAAGACCGCAGAATCAAGAGATGTCCTATTATAATTTCGTGCCTGTAGGCCTTCTTTGCCGCATCAAGTCAAAACAACCGGAAGAAACTAATTTTTTTTTGTACATGGGAATATTCGTGAGTCGGGCGATCCCTGTCTTCAGTAATGGGTCTCGACCATGCAACCTGCCCCGTGTAAACCGTGAAGCCTTGTGTAAGCCCTGAACGCCTTGCGCCTATCTAGAACGCAATGAAACAAATTCCCCTTTAACGCCTATCATGAACCCGGGTTGAAATGCCGCAATTGTCCAGGATCGTAGAACCCGGGTGTAGTAAACGTAATAGTCCATGGTACAGAATCCACCTATCGATAAAACTCGCTCCGCTTGACGTTGACGCCGTATTCGCCGACCGCCATCCCGAGATCCTCCATGGTGAGGACGGTGCGGTTCTGGCTGCCGCCTTGCCCGCCGCCGCCGTAGCCGGCTCTCTGGATACCTAAGGGAGCGCCTCGGCCTTGGTCTTTACCACCCGCGGGTGCCTGCCCGGGGACTGCGATACCGGCTGCCGCGCCAAGATTGCCCATCGGGTTATTCGCGCTCGTGTTCGACGCTCGAATCCGGCTGTACTGGTACGCATCGGCCGCAACGTCCGCGACGAACTTCTGCACGGCGAGCGCAATTAGGCGCGCGAGGCGGGGGTCTGTGTGTGGTGGGGGAGGGAGGCCGGCCTTTGTCATGTAGTAGTTTGTGACGGCATCTGGGATCTGTGGGTAATCACATTGTTAGAATCAATCACATGTGACACACGAAGAGGGGATACGGATGGATAATTAATTAGTAAGGGAGGGGTAGGGGGGAAAGGGAAAGGAAGGTAAGCTTACAATAGGCGCGTAGTCATCCATCTTGGATAGAAACTCCTTTAGAGACGTGTCTTTCTTATTTGCCGCCTTGGCCTCCACTGGTGCTGGATTCTCTCCGTCGAGCTGGGGTGCAGAGCCCGATGGGACTTGCTCGTTCCCTACCGGTGCGCTCGCCATCGTGGGAAAATTCGGAGGTATGTGTAATGAATGGGACAGGAAGCGCCGTGCAGTAATGGGCTGTCTCGGCGAGGCAGAGAGGCTCTGCCCTCAGAAGATGTAAATGAAACCTTATTAGGTAATCCCTGCTGAGAAGATGCGGATGCTGGCTGGTGGCGCAGGTCGCGTTGCACTTGAACAAATGCGCGGGGACTCAAGTCGTCTAAGTTGATAAGGGAGAGCTGGCAAAATGCCACTTGAAAGAGTGGTGTTGGTTTCGGCAGTATCCGTTGTGGTGTGTATGCTGCCAATGGTAATTGACGTTGGCTAGCGGCTCCCAGCTGCGGATGTCGGTAGTTGGTCAGAAGGATGCGTGGTTGATGTTGACGATTGATGATGGATGGAAGTCGAGCTAGCGATGGCTGGCGAATGAGGTAATGTGTTATGAGGAGCGTGGAGAAAGACCGGCTGGGGTTGGTTCAATCTAGGATATGGTCTGTGCTTTCTTAAGATCTAGGGTGCTAAGAATCTAAATTCCTATTGGATAGCAAAAAATGCATGGGATGCCGTAGATCTCAGGCACTTCGAACTTTGTTTCAACTACTAAAGCACTATCGAATATAAAAACGATTCAGATTTATTGCGTTCCTATGTTGGTGGCGGAACTACTAGAACAAATCTGGACCAATGAATAAATTTATTTTATAATTATACCACGGGGCGTGATGTAACCTTGCCCCTATACCCGACCTAAAACATGTCTTTCAACTGTCTCATGCGCCAGCACGCCTACAATCTCATCGACGTGCTCTTGTTGGTAAAATAGCACGTGGCTATGTCTCCATCCGGGGCTTCGTTCCTGGGGCTGGACCTGCAGCTGATTCTCGGAAAGCGGCCTAGGTGCATCGGCGAGCCGAGAAACCACAGATCCGACTAACACCATGCGATTACGTTAAACCAACCAACCATTAACCAACACCCTCTTCCCCTAAGCTCCTCACCCTCCATCCGCACCCCGTACACCCTCTGAGATCTCACGATAACGAGCCAAGCCCTTGAACATGACCCATGGATCCGGTTCCCAACGGCTTGGTGGTCTAGTGGTATGATTCTCGCTTAGGGCTCACCCTACAGCACTGCTTGCGAGAGGTCCCGGGTTCAATCCCCGGCCAAGCCCGTCCTATCAGCTCCACCGGCTTTGAATGTCTTTGTTGGTTTCCTAGTTGGTGTAATGGTTATCACAGCGGATTTTGATTCTGCTAATCTGAGTTAGATTCTCGGGGAGGTCGAGACGTTCCTTTTTGCAGTAATTGCCAAGGTTTTAACTAGCGTGGCACTGAATTCTTAGTTGTGATACCAAACGTTAGATGATAAGGCAAGCCGGCTATATAGGGTGTGGTATAGGCGAGCAATGTCTTGGACTAGAATTAAGTTAATTAATATAACAGTTAGTTACTTGCCTCGTATAGAAAGTTTGAAAAGCTACCACTCCTTAGGTAGTCTCCTAAGATGCTAACGTGGCAACTCAATTCTATGTAATGAGACAGAAGATAAAGGAAGTTGAAAATTAGTTGATAAATTTTATTTGGCACCACCTTGCCCTGTCTAGGGGAGATTAGGTTGGCCTTTTTCTGTGACCTTATTGTAAAGCCTAAGCTGTGAAAGAGCCTATATCAAGAAATACCCAGGATACCAAAACTATAATAGAGGTTGAACATCTTGCAGTAGCTACAAAGCTAAAATCTGGGCCCAGGATGCTGTATCAAAAGTGCTGTTATGATATGTTTTACTAAGTGCTACGTTGAAGGATTATAGTCAGCAATTAGCTTAGTCTCTCTGATATGCTCTCGGCACAGTTTTCATAGGCAGAGTATGTATGTTAGGTAGGTGACAAGTTGATATCAGATTTGTTCACTTTATATGATTTACTTTAATATATCAAGTCGATATTTTATATGGGCGGATCTAAGGCTACTTATACAGCAAATCCCACAGCCGTCTTTGCTTATTCCTTGAAGAGGAAATGATGTGAAAGGGTGGCTAGCTACATACAATACTACATACAGTCCCCGGTACGGTGGCCCACAGCTCTTACTGTGTCATAACCTTTACCTTAAACATTATAACACTTAACACGGGCCAACTTTAACCCTTTTAACGCGATTACTTCTGTAGCATTAACTATTAAGCTATAATACTTTATATAAATGATATAGCCCTCGAAAATGCGCATTTAACGAACTTAATTACGATCGAATAGTTATTGTTAACGTATATTAGCTAATATTAGCATATTTTAAATTATTTGTATATTATGCAACAAACCGAACGATATCGCTATATAAAAGTAAATCTTTGCGGTTACGCTATACCTAATTAGTACTTATGGGCTGGCTAGGGTGGTTAGCACTAAACCTAAACCAGAAAGCTCTAGACCTAATTGCTTATAATTGGCGCAGCTAAGCCATATTAGGGCAGTTTCTAAGGTTGAAAAATAGGAATATGGTGTTATTGAATATGGTTATGACACAGTTACAGCCGTGGGCCACCGTACCCCGGGTGGTGGCGTCGGATCTGCCTTTTCTTGGCAGCACCATGGAACCATCCGTTTTCACATGCATGTTCTACTGCTGCACAAAGCTATAGGCGGGTACGTACCGTGTACAGCATACACACAGGCCCCCATTGTATGTGGGGGTACAGCATTCTGTACATTATAGGTATTTCCTGGACTAAAGCCTAAAGCTCAACGGGGTGAAGCGCTGTAATTCTCGCAACAACGGCTCGGTGCCCCATCACGGCCTAGAATCTAAAATTTTGACGGTACCTACATAAACATATTGCTGTGTCCAGTGCCAACCGGGTAGATACCTATATCTTTTGCTTTTTTTCGCTTCACCCGCGTGGTGCATCATCATCGTCATCTGTCATATCCGCCACTGCAACAAGCAAGGAGGAAATCCCCTGAACCGTCATCACTGGTGTCCAACCACAGCGTTGCAGCACAGCCCACGGACGGTACTGTGCACCCCGCGATTTCCCACCGATTCGTGCCGATTGGACTGTTTCCCGTGTCTTGCTGCTGTGAGACAAGCTCGATAATTTTTTTCCCTCTCGTTTCCTCGTCGCTCCCGACCAACTAGGGTGCTGGCCAGCAGCAGTTCTTTTGTTCTACCGACGCCTGCGCCGACTGCGATTGGCCTTATAAGACAGCTTCGACTCCCTTTCGTCTCTCGTACCTCCCCCCCCTCCCTTTGGTCACAATGGGCGACATGGCGAACGAGATCAAACTGCTCTCGGGAAACAGCCACCCCGTGCTAGCCAAACTGGTGGCTGACCGGTAAGTTTGATTAATTGATTGATTGACTGATTTGGTTTGGGTTGATTTCCTACCCATGATCCTTCCCTTGCTTATTCAATTCTGCATCCCTATAAGCAATTTCTGCCGATTCTATTTCCACCTGTGTAACGTTGTCTGCGGCTATTGATGGCCTACCTACATCCTCTAACAGCCTCCAATCTCCAAATTCGGGGCCTGGATCTTTGACCCTTGGCATGCGCGACCTTGCACAAGGCGAAAAGACCATAGCACTAACTAGAGTCCTACGAAACAGGCTGGGCATTGAGATCGCAAAGACTCTCAGCCTCAACTACTCCAACCAGGAGACCAGTGTTACAATCGGTGAATCGGTCCGCGACGAAGATGGTACAGCACCCTCTAAATCGGCAAGCTAGACTAGCCGCTCTGCTGGAACAAACTGCTCTGACAGAATATGCATTTTCCCAGTCTTCATCCTCCAGTCCACTGCGCCGGGCGACATCAACGATGGCTTGATGGAGCTCCTCATCATGATCCATGCATGCCGGACGGCCTCTGCCAGACGAATCACGGCCGTCATTCCCAACTTCCCCTATGCGCGCCAGGACAAGAAGGACAAGAGTCGCGCGCCCATTTCCGCCAAGCTCATTGCGAACATGCTACAGACCGCCGGCTGCAACCACGTCATCACGATGGATCTGCATGCCTCCCAGATCCAAGGCTTCTTCAATGTGCCCGTAGATAACCTCTACGCCGAGCCTAGTGTGCTGCGTTGGATTCGCGAGAACCGAAGCGGCGAGGATGTTGTCATCGTCAGCCCGGACGCCGGTGGCGCCAAACGGTAAGCGAAAGCGGCCTTCAACGAGGGATTGAATCAACTATAAGGACAAGGACTAGTAGGGCTAATGCCATTCTTTCTAGAGCTACTGCTATTGCCGACCGCCTAGACCGAGGCTTCGCCCTCATCCACAAGGAACGCCCTCGACCCAATGTCGTCGGACGCATGGTGCTCGTTGGAGACGTCCAGGACAAAGTTGCGATCCTCGTTGACGACATGGCGGATACCTGCGGAACCCTCGCCAAGGCTGCCAAGACGGTCCAGGACCACGGCGCCCGCGAGGTCATCGCCATCGTCACCCACGGCATCCTCAGCGGCAACGCAATCAACATCCTCAACGAGAGCTGTCTAAGCCAGATCGTCGTCACCAATACCGTCCCTTTGGGCGACAAGGTAGATCGCTGCAGCAAGCTGCGCGTCATCGACGTGAGCCCCACGGTGGCGGAGGCTATTCGCCGAACTCATAATGGAGAGAGTGTCAGGTAAACAATATTCCCATCCTGCTTCCCAACTTACTGAGTTCCCACTAACAAGACCACCGCAGTTTCCTGTTCAACCACGCTCCCGCCTAATGCGGAGGGGGCGATATGCGGGCGATCGGTTCGGAGTGTGAAGGAGGCGTAAATTGATGTAAATGGACGTTGGTTGTTGTGACGGGGAACCGCGCATGGCGGTGTTCTCTAGGGTCTAATTGGCGTTATAAACGGTATATGGATTTTCTGCATCGGGTGTCGTAATGGCATCGTAGCATATAAACGACCTCATAACACGCGGGCTTCGAGGATGTGATAAGTCGTCTAACGTGGAAATGTATCTATGGGAGGCTCGGTGTTGGGGTTATGTTGCATGAGCGTCATTTGCATAGGGTGGCGAATTGAGATTTGGCAGAAAAAAAAATCACGGTGTTTGAACTTGCGAGGAATTCCTAAACACAGGGCCAAATGGTGGCGACAACTAGAGTCACAAAATAATATATGCTACAGAATGACTGAATAAAGGGAAAAGCTCTGTTGGGAATCTTAGTCTCGTTTCATTTTTTGGTGGCCTCCGGGGAATACACTAAAGCCATTAATTGGCCTATCTAAGGTCATATCATTCATAATGACCATCCCGTGATGCCTGCCATAGCCATGATTTTCATGCCGAAATGCAACAACCAGAAGACACCGACCGAACGCCTGGACGCATCTACTTGCGCATGGAGCTTGCCCTTCTCTTGCGGGCATCAGCCTTGGAGGAGCGGGCCTCGGCGACACGCTTGGCCAGGATCTGAGCGTACTCGTTCTGTAATAAGTATGTTAGTAGGGCCGTAGAAAAGCGGGTGTTTTATGGGGTAAAGGGGACGTACGGCCTCATCCTTGACCTTCTCGGCCTGGCGGCGCTTGAGCGCAACACGGTGGCGCTTGTGCTGGAGACGCTGGGGAGTGACCAGTCTCTGGATACGGGGAGCCTTGGTGTAAGGCTTCTTGCCCTCGCCCTTGGGCTGGACTTCACGTCGGATAACGTACTTTCGGACCTATTCAGTAGAGAGGGAAAACCCAAACATATTAGCCTTCCCGTGCTCCCATGTTTTCATATGTTGTTTCTTCTCAGACTCTACTTCGGTGGTTACGCTGCTAGGGATTCTTCTCTCTCATCCCGCAGAAGCAACGACCGAGTAGGTGATGACGAGTGTTGTAGTTCTACTTACATCGTCATCCTTGCTGAGGCCGAAGAAGCGGCGGATCTTGGTGGCACGCTTGGGACCGAGGCGCTTGGGGTGGACGACGTCGGTCAGGCCGGGGAGCTCGTTCTCGCCCTGCTTGACGATGGAGAGAGCAAGGACAGCGAGGTCCATGCCGACGATGCAACCGCGGACGGACTTTCGCTTGCGCTCACCGGTGCGGCGGGGTCGGTAGCAGGAGTGGCCTTCGGAGAGTAGGAGTCGGACACGGGTAGGGTGCAGGACACCCTGCTTCATGGGGAAACCCTGCTTGTCGTTTCCACCGGTAATGCGGAAGATGTAGCCCTTGAACTCGTCGCCGAGGTTGTCGCCGGGGACTTCCTGGCCCATCTGATAGCACCACCACGTTAGCAACCCGAATTCATATTCCCATTCATATTCATATCGATATCCGAATTGATAGTGGAGTGTTCTGTTCTTTTATAGCGACGAGACGGTCGTGCAAGGCCTGCCGACGTGGGAAGGGGCGCCTGAGGTTTGCATGTATAGACCGTGTTTTGCTCGCCGGTATCTGGGCAGATATCTGGTATCGGGGAAGAGGAAGGGCGGGAACGGCAGCGGACAACGTACTCGCTTCTCCATAAAGTCGCGGAGCTTACGCTCATCTTCGATCTCGATCAGCTTCTGGCTGCCATTGGCAGGGTAGGAGATGTTCAGCTTCATCTCGGCGGTGGGTGTTGGCGATCGACTTTGGGTGACGTGGATTGAGAGAGGAAGTCAAATCGTGACCGAGAACTGCCAAAGGCAAATCGATCGAGGGTTGGTGGTTTTCTCGCTAATCCTAATTTTTCTCTGGGTCCTGCACAAAAAAGGTGGGATTGTGATAGCGCTAGGGCACGCGAGTGTGCACTGACCACTTGATAGGGCAGTTTGTCGTCTTATCGCCTATCGATTCCTGAGCTTAATCTGGATCCACTATTTAGCTAAGCATAGAGTAGGTACCGAACTCATTCCATATATGTACTTGATCACTGAGAGTGAGCTGTTATGTGACCAGCACCACCACCTCCTTGTATTTAAGTCTAATCTTTGATGACAGTAGAATGGCATCTTCCGTAACTCTTCATCCGCGGACTGCCGTTGCCGAGGCTCCTTCGCCCAATCCCTTACCCGACCTTATACAGACGCCGTCCGGCCTAGCTATTCTCGAATTGCAAGGTACTATCAATCTGCCTCAAGTAGATGAAAGCGGCGGTGAAATAGGCTATCAAGAGCTCCAGATTGGCCGCATTACATTCCCAGATTTCCACCCGGAAACCCAAGATGCCTCAAGCACTGCGTGGATGAAGCGAGTCCACCTATACATAGGACAGCACCAACGGCTTACCGGAGAAATGAAGAAGCTTCCCAGAGCAGTGGCCGTCATCCGGAAGAAACCTAGATCCGCACAGGATGTAGAAATGGCCGATTCATCTGAGAGTGCGAAGGAGGATTTAGAAATCGTCGAGATTGTCAAATATAAGCTGATGTTCTCGCACCGTCCCGAGCCTGTCGGAAGTGTCTGAATGAGACACCTACTTTTGACAAGCTATTGCGGGAAATATCACACCAACTCAACACTATTAGACAACCGTGGATGTCATTAATTGCGGATGTGTTGTGTCCAATCGCCACTTCTCTACATCGAACACGTATTCTGCACGTACGGTCGGGGACAACTCGGCTACGAGTCTTGTTCGATGCTACGGAAGACAAGGTACAGAATCCTATCGGAAGCGACCCAGACCCCCGTGCGGCGTTGACGCCGCTCTCTTCGGAATTGTCGAATTTACCCCATTGATTGCTGCCTAGAGATTGCACTCCCATCTCCTCTGAACGTGCCAATGGCAAATGATAAGACTGCATGACGGTATTCCGGTGACAGTAAAACCTACAGTTACATTGGTCTTCCGGATTCGGAGGCCAGTTACTCGGTTCAGCTGGGTAGTGATCCAGTCCTAGCTACGACTTTAATCAAAGTGCCGTTCCATCGAATTGGATTGCGAGATTACGAGGAAATCCGATTCTTATCAAGGCATACACTTCATGAGCTCAATTTTTGGGCTAATTTCTCAATCAGTGCCGGCGTTGTCATGCTGTGCCTCGCCAATGAGTATGCTTATTGGCTTGACTTAAAGGGGTCTGGGGAAAAGTGGGTCACGGAGATCTGAACGGAGATCCAAGTGTTTCGAAATGCGACGTCTCCTCCGATCCTCCGATCATTAACACTCCTACTCGACTATTTCAACTGTCGCCAGGCGGCTTGAGGTATGAATCAGAGTAGCTTGCTTTAGATTCGGGGGCTTCAACATTACTGATTCCTTGATGCCCCGTTCAGAACACGTAGTATTAGTGGAGGAGAGGAGAGGAGAGGTAAATGGACTCCGATAACTGAATAATTACGATACTGGACGGTTTGTTACGTCGCTATTGGCATGGGAGATGAACTGGCGATCACTCAAATTAAATGTTCTGTTTGGGCCATCAGCTATCTCATTGTTTCTACGCGCCCTCGATTAATCAATTCGAGGGTAGTTGAGTTACCGGCCCCATGGCTGTGCATACATAGTAGTTTGATGTTCCGGAGATCCTTCACCCTGCTTCAGCCTAAGTCACAGGTGTTGCCCTGTCACACAGACCAGGCCAAGTGCGTTCATCCCGATGAACCAGGTTTGCTCGGTCCTTGCCCCTTTTCGGAACCAACAGCGTGGACTACTACTAGACGGGCGAATGCACCCTCACCACCAAAGCCGCGTTCCCCTCGTTTCCAAACGGTTTGAGGACCCGGAATAACTATCTATAGGGGACTCAAGAGATCAGACGATGATAGCACGGGCTTCATTACCAAATCTACTACATCAGCTTTGCAGGACAGCAGCTGAACATACCTGCAGTCATGATACTACCGCACTAGGCATGGAGAGCACGTTCATGTGGATTGGCGCAGGCCGAATTGTTTGATACCCTATGTTTTATTCAATGAATGCTGCTGTTAATCTTAACCGTGAGCCCGCCTCTCCGACGATCTGCTCCCGCCTACTACAACTCAGCGCCTTCAGCGGACAACAACAGGGCCCCAGACGAAGACGTTGATTCGAATGGTTGACACTCAACAGACCTCATATGGGACAATTTTAACGTTCTGCCTTCCTACGAGTGTCCAGAAACAATAGGGTACGTCATGGCTGCTCAAGCATGACCCTACCGTCACTCCGGCCAGAATGATAATAGTCAAGACATTATCTTTACTGCTCTTGGTAGCACTCCTACTGTTTGATTCTGGTATCGCCTTTCACAACTTTGATGGGTCCGGAAATCTCAATCCTAAAACGCATGCTATCAGCCGGACTATCGACATAAAGGACAAGACAGAGAAAGTTGGCGAAGGGCAATTCATTAGAAAGCATACGCCTCTGGCGAAATATGCATCACCTTCGACCACGTCAGCCTCAGGACTAGTCAGACCTAGGGGCCTTTTAGATGGACTGAATCCCGAGTTTAAACCACCAGGAGATATTTGCAATCTGGCAAACTTTCTACCTCCTTGCAGCAGTTCGATTTCATCTAGCGTATCGGCCTCGGTATCAAACAGCGTTTCGATTAGCGCTGCATCCGTCCTAAGTTCTATAACAAGTGGTTTCTCGTCATCTTTACTGGCCGCGAGGCAGTCTGGCTTCGATGAGGGGCAAAGCAAAGCCAGCGAAATTGCCCAGAGTAGTATCAATAGTTATAAGGCCGATATTTCGTCTACAGCGGAGGCCACGCCGTGTGCCACGGAGGCTGCTTCGTGCGTTGTGGTAAGTCAGATTTATCTTCTAGAGCGGGCAATGCATGTCCTAACAAGACAAAGGGTGATTTACAAGGGACGTCCCATAGTTTAAATCTCAACGCGGGTCAGCTAGCGGGCATCTTAGTGGCTGTATTCATCATATCGTCTGTCTCGTCTATCTTAGCTATGATGTTTATCCTCTGGTACAGGAGACAAAGAGCAGCTATAACAGACAAGGCGCTCCCCTCGCAGATTGAAGCACAAACACGAGCACCTCGGCCTCTATTTGACAAGCTCCGTGGTAACATATTCTCATCTATGTATGGCCCAACTGCAATACGTAGTCACCGCGACCATAATAGGGATACTGCCCCTCGGCTGCCGTCCCAAAATCACGAGGCAAACTCCTCCGCCAATCGAATTTCCTTGACTCTTCCCATTGGCACTAATGTAACAAGCCATCAAGTCTACCCGGTATCTCCACTGTCAGATCAACTGTCCGATAATTCTGCGCAAGGCAGCTCGCCCAGCTTGGGACTGGGCTTGTACGGGAATAGAACACAGATCGCTTCTAGATCTACAGCGAGTGGTACACCACCCATCAAGTTTTCACTTTCTAGGGACGAAACTCAAGATGGAACTCGACGAATACAAGTAGTACGAATGGGTGTTCAGGAAATTACCCCACGTCGCCTGCTTTCATCTGACATACGAGACTCTACTAACGAAAGGGGAGAAGGAACGGCTAGTTTGGCGCCAATATCCACCATGAGCGCATTTCTCCCTCCTATCGTTCCATTACGATTTAGTAGTCTGAATGCCTACAAGGGCCTCCCTATCCAGAGGCCTCCCGGCTCTCATGGTAATGATGGAACTTTTCTTCATTCCACAGACGACGAATCGCCAGACCATAATCCTCAGTTTTTACAAGATCAAACAGGACTACAATCTCCTTCGCATTCGAGTGTGATCTCGCAAGATCTCACCCAATTCGACCCCAGAGGCCCCGACCGAGAGCCGATATCTAGGTTCTCTACGTCATCTACACGATTATCTTTGGGATACTCGGCTTCATCGACGTCACCCGTACCTCAGCACCACCACCAACAAGAGGAGCACCCAGAAATATCCCCACTACGCCCAGCGCCTTCAAGTCCCTTACAGTTACAGGCGCCGACGCCTCGACGGCCTAATCTCGCCGCAAATGTGGGTGTTTCTGG
The DNA here is from genome assembly GCA_037356095.1 of Xylaria sp. Z21. Taxonomy (NCBI): domain Eukaryota; kingdom Fungi; phylum Ascomycota; class Sordariomycetes; order Xylariales; family Xylariaceae; genus Xylaria; species Xylaria sp. Z21. The sequence continues at coordinate 357,532 of JBAWJX010000009.1, read as the reverse complement.
GCCGATTTACACACTCTAAAGCCAGGGCACCACCCGGTTCCGAGAAGACCGAGTATTGACTACCGGCATGGAAGGTTTAGCATTGTCAGGTTATGCATTCGGGCTAGCGACGGAGCGTATTATTTCATGTATATATATACGTACATCTATACTCAAATAGCACCTAAGTGACCTAAGTCTCAAAAGGGGGGATATTCTCTGCACTTATACTACTCTTCAATCTGCGATCAAATACATGGCTCTAGACTTATTGTCCGCCGGCATTACGCCATCCTTATGCACCAATGCCCAAATATGATAATAAATTTAGATGCAGCGAGGAAGCCGAGAAAACTGCTCGCAGTCTTCCCATGAAACTATACCGTCTATCTAAATACAAACCAACGAGGAAAATAAGACAAGTTAGCGTTCTGGGTACAGAGTAAATATCCATTATAGATGTATAGGTAGGTACTCTTACGCAGACCTTCGCAAATCCGAAGGCTTTCTTGTACGGCAAGATGCTCCCCCCCAATTGTAGGCTGGGGGGGCTGAGACACTCGGTGAACCTGAAGCAGTCAACCTTGTCGTTTGACACAACGTCCATGTCTCCAGGCGCTATTCCCCTTTGCCACGTAGCCTAGTATCCACGTCTTCCCTGCACGTGGCCCCGGATTCCCATACCCTTCCTTCGTCCGATCTGAGCCGATTTCGCGGCATGCAGGGGTCATGCGGGATGTGATCCTATTCCAGCTGCGCGCAACTAGCTAGATAGACAGAATATCGAACTGATGGGTGGCACTCGCGAGGGGGGGCGAAAGGGGCCGAGACGAACAAGATTCCATTAGACGAGAAATGCATCTTTTATGTACAAAAATTACAGTTGTCTAGGGTAAAATTGGAATCGTGACCGCCCATCTACCCAGCCGAGTTTCCTTCCCTCCCAAAATAATTCACTTTCCGTTGCCGTTTGATGAGTGATTGATGATGACCACCTTCCCCGGGCCTAGCCTCCCCTCTTTTCTTTCTTACGTGACCAACTCCAAATTGCACCGCCAAAACGCCAGTCATGCTCTTGAGGGGAAGCCGTGACTTTGATAGACACTAACACTGGAATCGATTCCGCAGGTCCACATACGTCTCAATACGTGCGTGGAGGTCGTGAGTCGATAATACCGAGGACACTTCTAATTGTCCCAAGAGATGTCGAGCCCGGACCTATTCGCTGTCCGCCCCGTCCTCGCATGGGTCCGCACTAGGTTGCTTTCTCAGGGTAAATCAAGTTATCGCGCGCGCGCCCTCTCTTATACAGGCAGCTTGAACTTCTTGCCCTTCATGACCTTGGTGTAGTAGATCCAGAAGAAGTCGGAGTACAGGACGGTCTGGACGATGCCGGCGACGATCGCGATCCAATCCGCCTTATGGTTGGGCTCGGTCAGGTAGCGGTAGATCCAGTTGGGGATGTAGAGCCCGCGGTAGATGCCCAGGGCGAACAGGTAGTGCGTGGTGATGGTCTCGGCCTCGCCTGTGCGCTGCAACATAAACAGCTGTGGCAGGATGGCCACCGACTCCAGCCAGATCGAGAAGGCCCATAGGATCTCGGACAACGTGTAGCGGTAGGGCATTAGCACGGCGAGCACTGCGGCGCCGCCTAGGAGGTACTGCACGCGGAATGTGTCGAGGTTCGGGTCGTGTGTGGGCTTGTACTTGGTCGTCATGAGGTACACGATGTAGCCTTGTGAGCTGATGAACAGGATCTTGAATATGATGTTGTAGATGCTCTCAGTGCTAAAGAGGTCTGTGTGTTATTGTGATCAGTCAGTCACAGTAGTTCACAATAGTGTGCACCCAGAGTCTAGAGTCTAGATTCCACAAAGAGGAGAAAGGATCGAGCAGCAGCAGCGACATACCGAGATAGCGAGTTACATATACCATGAGATACAAGGCTTGCGATTTAAATGATATGCCGGTACAACCCTACGGTTGTCGTGTTAATCACAGCACCTTGCCGCATGCCTTCTAGTATGGAGGAACAAACATTGAGCTCGGTCATCTTATGTAGTAGAATTAAAATCGACGCCAGATGGGAGAAGTCCCCTAGGAGCAAGGAACCGGTTAGTCAGGAATCCCAATTCGTTCTAGATAGATTTATACAAATCTCTGCGCAGTTGACTACATACCCAGGACTCGAAACAAGTTGAGCGCCATGATGTGGTGGGTGTTATTTGGGATTTGGGGGGAGCCAAGCTCCTTTGAGCAGCTGTTCTAGCACGATGCGCTGACGCAATCCCTGGTGATAAACAGTCGAAATGGTAGGTATGTTGGAGGACCGGACGACGCGAAGGATACTGTCGTGGGTCGCGGGAAGCCGTATTATTGAAGGTCCTTAGGTAGATGTTGAAAAAACCTAAAGAAGAGAATGAATCATGGAAAAGTAGAAGTTCTACTCTACCTAAGCTACCTAGGTATAGCCTCCAGGTACCTTAAAGGACACAATGCACCTAAACACGCGATGGGCCTGTGATTGGATCCCTGCCCGGGTAGCTAGCTACACGTAGCTACCTAAGCAAGACACCTGAGCCACACCACCTTTAGCCTAAGCCTGAGCTGAGGTATGAGACCCAATTTTGCACAAGCCACAACTGCATGGCTTCACAATTTACTTACAGAGCATTCTGGAGGATCATCTAGTATCCAAAAAGGAGTTTAAACCTGTTAGAGTAATTTTTTCAGTCAGTTACCAAAAGCCCTACTTTAGTTTTACCATCTTACACTCACATACATATGTAGGTCGAGATAGAGAGTGGCTTACAACGTACGTACATATGAGGGGCACTTGGATAGGTACCTCTGTGTATATATATAGACTGCTTCGTTCCTTGGCAGCAGCAGCTTCACCTATCCAAGCTTGCAGGGGTTTTTTAATAGGAAAGGTTTAGTCTCCTTTCTAGATCGTAAGTCGAACGTCCTCTCTAAACACATGCAGGTAATCGAGCCGGTTATGGACGAGTTATCTAATAATAGGTAGTGTTACCGATGATGGAGGCTCAACAAGAGCGTCCCAGTTCAATCCTTCCTCTATTAGGTAGACCTCGATGATGGCGTGTTCGGTGCCAGCACATATGCGCGCTAGTACGTATGTATGTAATCCAGGCGAACCAGGGTGCGTTTCAGGGGTCATGAGGTGTCGAGGCTGGCATTCTAGGACAGAAATGGACGGGTTGCTCCTCTTCTGGTAGGATTCTGGGAGGCCTTGTCCAGATCATTCTCGCCAGATGTTAATGGTTAAATGAATAAGCCGCGACATCATGGCCGATGTCCTCGGCGCTGTCGCATCGGTCGTTCAGCTGGTATCAGCAACCGCCAAACTTATACAATACTGCACCGAGATCGCTCACGCGCCAGCTGAGGCTGATGAGCTCGTGGCCGAGTGTAGTGCGCTAACCCCTCTGTTGCTGAGGTTGAAGAAGGACTCCAAGCTCCAGAATGAACAAGCCGCCAGACCGCTTATTAAACCCCTCAATGACTTGAAGAAGCGTATCGAGGACCTGGCTGATAGGTTAAGACCCGAAAGCCGACTTCGGAGACTATCTCGAGATGTGTTGTGGCCGCTATTGAAGAAGGAGATGAGGGAGGTTATGGAGAGAGCAACACAATTGACTAGTCTCATCAACTCATGGATGACCCTAGACGTCAAAGATCTAGCCACTTCGATTAAGCAAGACACTGCCGTCTTACCAGACGTAATCAAAACGGTTCAGAAGACGCTGTCGATGACGGTACAAAATGAGCGGCGACAAATCCGAGAGATTATGAATACGATAGTAAACTACTTCTCGCCGGTCAGCTTTTCAGAGAAGCAGAATGAAATCTTCAGCCAAAGGCAGCCCGGGACAGGCCAGTGGTTCATCGACTCGCCCACGTTCCAAGAATGGCTTCGCACACCTGGCGCCACGCTCTGGTGTCCCGGGGCCCCGGGCTCCGGCAAGACCTTCATCGCCTCGATTGTCGTGGACTACCTCCAGGGCATGGTGAAAAAAGAGAGAGACACGGGACTCACATACGTATACTGCGATTTCCGACAACGGAGCCAGGAACCCACGGCGCTGCTGGCCAGTCTCTGGACGCAGCTGATACGCCAGCGTGATCTCTCCAAGACTGAGGTCGATCAGCTCGAAAACGATTTGTACGGCCGTCGGGTGAAGCTATCGGCAGCACAAATAAACGGGCTTGTCGAAAGGGAGTTCACGGATGGCAAGTTTCTGCGCATGTTCGTGGTGATTGACGCACTAGACGAATGCACGGAAGCACAGCGAGAAGCCCTCTTAGACCAAGTTTCCCGGTTATACCCTTGGGCCAACGTTCTCATTACGTCCCGGGTACTGGGAAGTGATCTGGAAAGATTCACGGATGTTCGCATCCTAAGGGTTGTCTCGGCCGAGGTCGATATGCAGGCCTATATAAAAACCCGGATAACCAGTTCTAGAAAACTGGCCGAGAACGTCAAGCGGAGACTAGATCTAGAAAATGAAATCGTTCGCATAGTCAGCGAAAGAGCCCAGGGACTGTAAGTGTATGACCCGGCAACTATGACGCCAATTGCTCGCTAAGAAAATCAAAGGTTCCTTCTCTGTAAATTGCATATGGATTCCTTGGCTCTCGAATCCACCCCCAAAGCGGTGAGAAAAGTGTTGGAAGACATCCCAAGAGGTGACACCGCCATGAGGGACACATACAACAACGCCGTCCAGCGGATCGAAAGTCAACACCAATCCAACAGGGAATGGGCTATACGGACGATCCAATGGGTCTGCTTCGCCATGAGACCGCTAACTGCGACGGAACTCACCCACGCTCTGGCCGTCGACCAAGACGACACGGAACTGAGCGAAGACAACATCGTCTCAACAGACCTTCTGATTGAGTACTGCGGCGGTCTCGTCGTCATTGAGCCAGAAAGCAAGATCGTGAGATTCGTTCACTTCACAACACAGGAATACTTTGAGGCCGAGAAGAACACACCGCTTTTCGCGGGCACGGACGGTAGTATTGCTTTAACATGCATCACGTTTCTCAGTTTTGACGATCCATTTCTCAATGACGACGCCACGCTGCCCGGGATCAAGGATGTCCATAAAGCAACACCATTCCTTGAGTACGCAGCCACGCATTTTGGCAAGCACTATCACAAGATGCTATCACATGCCGACTCCGTAGACACCGATTTAGCCCAGGAAATTTCAGACACTATGGGCAAATTTTTCAAAAGTGCCGTAAGGGTACACCGTGTCGCTGTGTCAGCGCTCCATACCGTCCTGGGGAGGTGGCAGGTGTGGCCTGGGGCTCATCATCCTGTCGGAAATATGAGCATATCCGCCATAGATCTGGGAGCTTTTTATGATATCATCGCGCCGAACGATACCGACGCGGACGACTCCCTAGGCCCAGAGGACACTCCCCTGACAATTCAGTGGTTCAAGCGGCACACGAAACAACTAAATGGTGAAAATAGACAATCCTTTGGAAATGCGCTGCATTGGGCCGCTCTCGGCGATTCAGTTAGATCCATGAACTTACTCCTCCAGGACTCATCCCTAAATCTCGACACACAAGAAACCAATACTTGGGCGGTGCAACCAGCCCATGTATCAGCCGTGTTTGGCTCGGTAGAAACATTGCGAGTTCTACTCGAACATTCCGAGCTTAATGTCACGTCGCGCGTAGGTGACAATCTAAATTGGACCGGGACGATCTTGCACCTCGCGATTCGTAGCGTAGGATCGAGGTTAGTAGCCGGGAAGATAGCGATGATCGACACTATCGTCGAGAAAGATGTCGAGGGCAAGCTCATCCAGGGGCATGACATATACTTGGCCAACCCTCTAATACTAGCCGTGAAAGAATCCGAGTATCCCGTCTTTGAAAGGGTGCTGCGCTACTTCGATGCGGTAGCCGGCGACAACATTTGGAAGAACCGTCTGACGGCTGATCGCTTCTCAAAGACGCCACTTCATTGGGCCGTAATGGACCCGTCGTTCGGATACAAAAATCGAACAATAGCGGCTGACTCGGGCCCTCTGCTCAAATTAAAGGCTCTGCTAGACCACCCGCTTGCGTGGCAACTCATGTGTAGGCGAGACAACAAACTCGACGTCCCCTTCGAAGAGGCAGTCCGCCAAAGCAACATCCACGCGGTAGAATACATGATCACGAAGGCAGCCGAGCACCAATGGCTCATGTTCGGTCAACTCCTGATGTCCGGCCTGTATCTCGCCGTGGAAGTGGCCCATTGGACAGTCGTCGAGTTACTTCTTAGCAAAGTCGGGCCCGAGCTACTAGCAAGTCCAGATCAAGACACTACAGTCTTGCACCACGCCGCTAGCGGGACTTCACGGGGAGCGATGAAGTTCCTCCTAAAGAAGCTAGGAAACGCCAACCTGCATAATATCCGGGATCGCCAGAGGATGACGCCCCTCCATGTTGCCGCTCTGACTGGCAATATCGATGCTTTGGAGGCCCTTCTTGAGCTTGATAATATTGACATTGACGCACGGGACAACGATGAAGACACGCCGCTCCACCTAGCTGCACTGAGCGATATAGGGGACGCATGTTCCAAACTGCTCGCGGCTGGCGCTGACGGTTCACTCGAGAACGCGCGTGGTCTCAACCCATTGGCCGTTGCGTTGGAACGTCGATCCGCGAATGCTACTCAAGCCATGATAAGTTACAAATTGACGAAACCACTCCCGACGCTGGACGACACGACCAGACGCCTCAATGAAGCGAATAGCACTTCAAGTGTACTGAGCTGGCCGCAGTGCGATGGCGATATTTTCAAGGTAGCCTTGTCTCTACGGAAGAAATTCCAATCTGTCAGCCAAACGATCAAGAGCCCCCCGGAAATAACGCGACAGCTTCACAACGACCTCTCTGTATATATCCTCGATCTGGCGAATTATTGGATTAAGGAGTCATCTACAAGAATCGCAGTCAACAAGATGCAAATGCTCAGACAATGGCACCACCCAACCCTCCCATTCATCATCAGCGCGCCGGTGGGCGGCCACATCGCCAGCCCTGTCCGCAGGGTCGTCTTCACCATCGTGTCGCACGACCAGGGGTACAGCGACAACCCCGGCGCCGGGAACTGGACGTGGTTCGTCGCCGAGGTCGCCCAAGCGGCTATCTTCGGCGACAATATGACCTACGGCAAGCTGCCCACCCAAGGACCGATAGAGATCTGCAGGAATCAGATCGCGTCCCGAAATTGGTGTACCCACAGGATAGTTTGGGACGCGTATTCGTATGGTGAGGCCCGGGATACGGAGGCGGCGTGGGTGAGATCCCTCCGGACTGGAAATGCTATTTTGGTCAAGCCAATGGTCATGTTTCCGGGGTGGGAGAATTGGGTACATAGAGTAACGATTGACGTATATACTTCATGTTTACAGTATAGCGATGATATGTTAGATATATGACAAATGGCATTAATTGGGAGCAAAACAAGTAGCTTTTGCTTCTAGCAACAGACATAGCGAATAGGAAAGAACTTTCGGGAAATTCACCCGCAGTCTCAACTTTTACGTCTCTCTCTCGAGGCACGCGCGAGTAGAACCGCCTTCCCATTTCACCTTCACCACCATCTTCTACGTCCTCTCCGGGACGCGCGCCGCACCCCCAGACCCGGCGAGTGCATCCTAACGAGGGAACCCAGCCAATCGAGCGCTAAAAAAACAACATTATTTAAAAGCTGCAAATAACCCGCCTGGAACTCCCAGTCCTGATACCTCTCAGAGGGAGTAGTGGCGCCGTGTTGACCCGAGTCCGTCTGTTCTCTCAGTCGCTCCCACTATCTCGTTCACTACTCTAGCCGCTCTGGTCACTGTCCTGGTCACTATCTTGGTCCTCCTTGGGATCATCCGTGTTCACAATTCCTTTAGCATCTAGGATATAGGGTATGCTCTTCACCGGTGCGTTGAGGATGGAGTTAATCGCGTGGAGCATTTGCTCGTAAGAACCCGACGTCTTTACATTCGTCACCGGGTCCATCATAAGCCAGTCCAATAGACGCCGAGGAAGCGTCTCAAAGTAGCAGATATCCTGCCTTATCGATTCTCGAGGCACGCATAACTCGAGTGTCCCGTCCCCATCCTCGCGAATATGGAGCTCGCCCGAATGCTTGATATATTTGAAATCACGATTATCCTGGAGGAGGTGCAGCTCGGATGAGATCCGGAAGGTCTCGTATACCTTGGCCTGTCGGAGGGTTGTGTAGAGCTGCATTCTCTTCGGCCCGGATCCCGCCCGTGGACTGTCGATTTGCATAGCGATTCGGAGTAATCCGTGGGCTCTTTTCCTAATCTGCCTTTTTGGATTCTGTACGAGCCTAGTTGATGGATCGTTATACTCAGCAATTGGAATCTCCTTGACGGCGATGGAGAGATACCGGTCGCCAAGGCCCAACCAGTTGATGAAAGGCCCTAGAATACGTGTCTCGTTGAGGGTAAAATCGAGTAGCTTAACCTTGGACCCGAATGCGTGCCACAACTCGCTCCGGTCCACGATAGCAAATTCGGTCGACACGTCCACTAGCCCAACTTTGCTGTGACCATCCGCATTTGGATACTGAACGGGAAGAATCTTGGAGCCGTCAAGGGGTTTGAGGTTTGAGGTCTTCGAACCCGAACGTGCTTTCAGTAGTGAATTAAACTCGAATATGATTGCCTTTACGTCTTGTATCGGCGGTGGGGGATTGATTCTGCCTTTTAATTCTAGCTCCTTATAAGTCATCTCGAGCGTAAGAGGTGTTACGCCGAGTAAATCGACAAAAAATTCCTCAAGATCCGGGTAAATTTCGTTCAAGGGGACACGGCCCTGGATTTGTATGCCGCTGGACCATACACACTCGCTAGCGGTATGCCAGCAAGATGAACCATTCGTGTCGGCGTAGATCAAACGCCCGTTATCAAAGGCCCGTCTATTGTCTTCTTAGTAACTTAAATACATGCAGATGTAGAGAATCGGCGGGGAATCATAGTACTTACCTTAATCCATCTTGCTCACCATCTAGTATGTCTTCTCGGTCCCGATTAATACAATGGTAAATCTCATTGATCCGGTCAAAGTGAATCTCATCCGAGTTCTTGAGCTCACGGAGCTCGTTGGTGTAGTCGTCCCACTCGCAGCCTGAGACGCCGAGGATCTTGAAATACTGCTTTAGGGATTGTAGCTCGGTGTCAGCGAGGTCGAATTTGGTTCTATAGATATGCTCCAGCGGGTATGCTGTTTTTAGGTTTTCATGGCCTGCCCAAACACAGACTTGCGGGCTAACCCACTGATCTTGGTTGGTGTTGTGGGCGGGAATAAATACGAGATCATATTTTTCATTATATTCCCTAGTTTTTCTTTAGTCAGCCGCGGGATACCTGTACTAAAAAGGATTGACTAAGATGAAACATTACAAAACTACTTACCTGACTATCTTCTGTGCCTCGTCATGATCGCCAAATGCCTGACAGGAGTCCCGGATGGTCTGATAGAGATCTAAGAATCTTTTCGGGCGTTGAACCGGAACATCGGGGTCGCAACCTCGCGAAATGACCTTGAGCACTCGAAGATAAAATCGAATGTCTTTGACACAGCCAATTCCAAAAACATCTACTAAGAATCCCCATTTCTTCTGGTACGTTCTTGATGCAATAGGTTCCGTCAGCTGGAGAAAAGGGAATTCTTCACCTTCAGCGTAACGAGAATAGGGTTCCTTAAGTTCCGGCAGTGGCAGATAAGTTTCTCCGAGCTCAACTCTCTCACCGTGATTGTCCAGCACCATCAATCTTCTTATCTCATCGACAACATCAGGATAAACAGGATATTTGGTAAGATCGACTTTTTGCGACTCCCAAGAAGTGCGCAGGACATCTACAACCCTTCCAGGACGTTTAGCACTCACATCAAGGAGTTCAGGTGAGAGCTTGAACTTTCTCTCATATGTATCCCAGAGGAATAGTCGAAAGTGCTGGTGAATATCGAAATACCTCTCGAGCCAATCTTCCCACGAGAGCGATGCCCCAGAAGGCGCTAAAGGAGGCTCTTCAAGGTACGCCTCATGGATAAACCAATTCTGATATTCATCGCCAAATAGAAGTCGTAACAGTTCATAAAGGTCGGATGTTGGCAGGTAATATACGCCCCTTTCGGCACCCCGCACCTGCAAGGTAGTACTGTATATGGGGTATTTACTAAGACGTTCGTCCATCATCAACCGTTCATAGTCGTGGCTTAGGTACAGATACCTCAAATGGCTCACCGCTAGCTGTAGCGAAGCGGAATCATCCTTGAGTACCTTTTGTGATAGGGAAAATATCTTGTCTTGGACAAGGCGTATGGGGGCTGTGGACACACCGAGCTCGTCAAATAACGCACGTCGTTCAGGGTTGGCCGCAGCGACGGAGCTGACTAGTCCGAGATCCAGGCCATGGGGGATCTCAATCCCCCCCTCGCAATGGCAGTAATACAATGGAGCTGCTGTTATAGAAGCCCATTCCCCGGTATCTAAGGGAATGATCTTCATTGAGAGGACACTTTGCTGCTGTTCCTTAGTCCCCTCTTTTAAGCATAAGAGAAGTAATCTTGCAGTACGGCTATGCCAGTCATTGTCCGTATTTCTACTTCTCATGCGAGATAAATCTTCTTCAAGCTGGAGGTCATGTGAAACAATATCAAGAAGTTCATCGATGGACAAGCTCTTTAGCCCCAACGGTTTCAATATGTCCAAGTCAGCACTAGCATATTTTTGTGAGAGGTATACGGCTGACGGCAGATCTCCAAAGAGGGGGTTTCCCGCTTTGTCAAGATGGCCATAATCGAGCATGCGTAATGAAGAAATAGTATCAAGCCGATTATCAGTTTGGCAACGGAATACACCCGATGTTTGGATAAGGGAGTCTATCTCGTCGAGGAGGACTCCCCAGAATTCATCCCAGGGATACGAATCTCGTCGTGGGAGCCATCTAATCCATTGGAATTGCAGAGTTGGGTGCTGGCAGAATTGCTTCACCGCTTTGATGAAGCATTCTGCGATACAATGCCGAAGGTGCTTGTTTCGATGGGAGGTGATGACGATATCCTGGCGACTGGCCTCAGTCTCGAAATCAGTGTGTATGAGGAACTATAGATTTGTGGTCAGCTACAACTCCCCTCTGAGCGAGAGCCCCAAGCACAAGAATCTCACCTGAAAGCCCATTTTTCTTAACGGTAGAAAGGCATAGATATCTTGGTTCTCGTCGTCAATAGGTATCAAGTCTTCGGTTAATGGGAAGGCGAGACAGATTTCTGTATTTGCATCTGTATGGCTTTCCTCGGCTGCATAGGATCTGTTCTCGCTCACTGGTACGTTGTTGGCGATGTGCTTGATAAGGAAATACAGCCTTTCCTCGAGAGTTTCTTGAGAGCTGCCTAATAGTGAAGCCTTTTGGATTGTGACGTAGTCCGTTCCGCGAAAGGAATGCTCTACCCGGGATATCGGGAGATCCGCTCTATCATAGATAGACAACCGCACCCGCCGTAACTTTCGTAAGAAAAGAAGGGATGTCCCCTGTAGTTCATTGAATTGATCGACTATCTTGCTATATTGTCGCTCTTGCTCAGCCGGATTGTTGTGTTGGTGTAGAAATAAGGTGATTCGCGTTAAGGAAGCATCTAGGGTATCTTCCGGTTCGCACCACACCGGTGAGATCATACCCATTCCAGAGTCGCCTTCGCGGTGTGTAAACGTGAAAGAGAAGGTATTAGATTGGATGTGGACTTTCCAAGCGACCTTGAAGACCGACTTGAAGCCAACGCCCTTCTCTCCTATATAACCTTGGGCACCGACTTTGGAGCTTTGGCCTATAGCGCAGATGGCTCTGAAATGTTCTGGTGTAAAGCCGTCCTCGTTGCATTCGAGAACCACCTTGTCGGGAGATATTCGGAATGATACGTAGGGTTCTTCGCCATCGGCAATAGATCGACTGAAATCGCTGTCGTCGGCATTCTGGAGCAGCTCGAATACGAATCTTGAACTAGACGAATAGAGATTCTTTGCTAAGCTACCATCGAGACCTTGCTGTTAGCCCTTCATGATACCAGAGACATTAGAGCCCCAACAAGAGACAAACATACGTTAATACGCCTGCGCCCATGTGTTCGTCCTTGAGAAGCATGGCAATCTCAGCCTCTCGGCGTGGCTCATACCCCTGAGGGCCGATCTCATTGAGATCCTTCTCTGAGAGAAACCCTCTCTCCTCGTTGATCTGGGATACAAGCCGTCGCGCCTCTGTGACGGTACTAAGAGCAGGAAGATTGATAGAATCCATTATTGAAATACGGAATCTGCAAATGTACTTAGTCTTATGACTTAGAGTAGAACAAAGTAGTGTCAAATAAGGAATTTAAAGCAGTGTTGCAGAGCTCGATCAACCATAGAAGAAGTCTAACGAACGTATCCGCACTTTTTCAAAGTTCCTATCTCACTATACGTCCTCCTTTGGTTACTACTTGTATTTCTGATCGTGTGACATGTAAGCTATGCAGGTTTGTTTGTTTATTTTGTTAAGCACAGCCTTGTTTTCTCGGCGGTTAGGAAACGGAGTTGATTGGTATGACTTTCCCCCTTAACCAAACTGTCAGAATCTACGGATAGTATCCGGTACTTCCAACGTCTCATCTATGTTATTGTTGTGCTGGCTGCCTGTTTCGGTTTTGAAGCCGGCGAAATCTTGAATCAAGGGCCGGCCAGGTTTTCCGAGACTATAGAGCAAGCTGATCGTGCGTGAGCTTTGGTAAATTACTGAGTGCGATAAAATATGGCCAATTTAGAAGGACAAAAAGCGTATAATAGCGCGTTAAAATGCGCGTGAAAGAAAAAAAAAACATCGAAGTATTGACACAAAGTTCTTGACGATGATTAGTAACTATTAAGCAATGTTACAAACTTATAATAGCGGTGTATATTTCATACAATCGATTATTATATATTACAGCACGACCTTTTTGTTGCACGTTCTTCGAAAAGAAGTAGAGGAATAGTAGACTATTCGTTCAGTTTTCATTTCGATACTTCCGTCGATGTCTATTTCTGCCAAATTTAGTTAGTGCCATGTTCACGAATGATTGGGTGATCTATCATCTCTCAGTTTCTTCCAAGCAAAGAAGCCTTGTTGTCCCAGGGATTTTGATGAGCATGACATATTAGGCTTGGCGCATTCATCGCTTGTTGGAAGGAAGCTTCTTCCACTCTCCAGAACTCAACAAGATCTCTCAACAAGGGGCGCTCGTTTGGATCCTTCTCCATGCACTTTTCAACCTTTGTGATCCAATGGAATGGGAGATCGTTCTCGTTGCCCCAGGTGATTTGAACATCGTCGGGATGCTCGACCTCCTCAAAATCATCCGCGGTCTGGCTTAGGAGCATCCACATAGTCCTTCCTAACGCAAATACCTCAGCCAGTTCCAGAGCTCTGGGGCAGCTTGATTGCCATTCTGGAAATACATTCCAAATATCAAAGCTCTGTTGCCCACTGCCTTCAGGCATGTTCCGGCGCTCTGGGCCGCTATACTTGGTGTAGACCAGCCTTCTCGATCCATCACCGGCGATCTCGTGCTCGTCCACATCCCACGTCCCGTCGGCCTCGGGAGCGAGCGTAGTGGAGGGTGCGCCACTTTGCTCCCAGTCTATGAGGCGCACGTTGTCTTCGTCATCTACAATGAAATTTCCGGGCTTAATGTCCCTGTGGAAGGTGTGCATGACTCCGTGAGTGTGGGCAATCGCTAGAGACATTTGGTAACACCATTTAGCTTTCTGCTGTAGAGAAATTCGCGATCCGTTTGAATTTGCTGCAGCGGTTACAGCACCGAGGTCCCCCCTAGGGAAGAAGGTCGATAAGTGGCCGACCAACACTGAGCCCTTGTTGGAATCACGAACGGAGATCAGGATCCTGGGTGGCGATTGGATATTGGGATGTGGTGGCATGTTCGCAATCAAATTGCTCGATCGCCGCCAAGTTTCCACCATTGCACGAGCGAATTCATCATCGTCATCGTGCATCTGCAGGTATGTCTGAAAGTCGATACCTTTGAAGACAAACGTCGACGGTGCGTCCGAACCCTCTTGCATCTGCACTCTCTTGCAGCAGCCACTGCCGCCCATGGCCTCGAGCACGACAATCTCTGAGATATCGACGATGCGAGGAGAATGATCGCCAGCTACCAGGTCACTCGGCTGGATGTCACGAAGGAGACCAAGGTATTGATTGAACAGTGGATCTTGATAAGCTCGCCAGATAATGTTCCCGGCTTCTCCCTGAGTAAGGTCAACCACAGTACCAGGGTCACAGAATGCCGAGTCGGCGATACAACTGGACCAGACTGTAGCTATGGCGTACCATATAGCTCTTCGCATAGAAGCACGGTCTGTGAAGGTGAATGCATTTCCCGACACTTCGAGCCGATGGTAGCAGTTGACGATCCGGTTCGGTAATGATGGAAATGAGTTATCGCGGCTCGAGTGGAAACGAAAGGTCACTGCCTTTCTTGGCCCAAGAGCCTGAGCATAGACAGTGGTTTCATCTTCGTCGCCCCAGATGCTGTCAGGGCTAAACCCGAGTCCTTTAAGAGCTTCTTCTCGATTCATTGTGGCGGGACGGGATGAGAAAACGAAACTGGAGTATAATCTTTGAGGCTGACTTGGTCAAGTCCCGCCGACGAATTGGCAAGGCGCAGGGACGGAAAGGTGGTTGACGGAGCTAAGGCCCAGATACGTACCGGTGTCGGGGTGTGGGAGAGCCCGAAAGTCCAGGTAATAGAATAAGAAGTAGGCACCCGTGTCCTGAGGCTCTACAAATACCCCCTGTGCCTGTCTAGTGCTGTCAGCAGGTTCCTCTCATGTAACACAAACTCCAAGTAAACAATCAATGAGACCTAAACAACTTGAGCTGTATTACCTGAATAACACCCCTGTATCCGCAAGTTGGCGTCTCGACCGAACTCGGACTGCTATGTTACTCAGGCTTTTGTTTGCATTTGATAGACACTTTCAAAACATCCCTGGGTAGCACCGTGTCACGCGGATTTGAGAGGCTACCAAAGGTCTTCGGCCTTACTGTAGAAGCTTCCCGTTCCTTTTTGGGAGTCCGGCATTTATACAGGGCTAAGAAAGGGGATTAGAAGCGAGGGGCTAAGGTCAATCTATAGAAGATTAATTTACAAATTTGCTGTAGACTGCTACTGGGGCTATAAGAAAGTCAAGAGCCCTCCAGGACCTTTAATCTCACAGAGGATTATTATCAATAAGGAGATTCCCCCAGATCTCCCGGACACATCAAGCCCCTATTGCATATCTACCAGCAAGTCGAATAAATAAATTCGCAATGGCCACTTTGACAACATTGCCCTATTCTCACGAACACTATGATAGCCTCCTGGATATCATGGATGCTGCTAGTGCACTTGAGTCCTCTGGAATCCTCACTAGCCTGACTTCTTCCATCGGTCGAATCTTCATCAAACACGGCGTCGAGAATACGTTCGGACTCACTCTCCTCCATAAACACTTTGACATGGAACCCACGGAAATGTTAGTCGAATTCGGCAACGTCTCTGTTCCCTGGGACGCCAAGTGCAACAAGTCGGAAATCCACCACGTCACTCCAACATCGTGGCGCTTTATCACAGGAGGCATTGCGCCATATGAATTCACGGCTAGCGAAACCACATTACTGCCAGGCAATCAAAACCACGATGAATTCACACTTGAACTCGGCAATTTCCTCCGCAATACGCACTTGGATCAGCTTCTCGGATTCCGTCGAATAGGAAAGACTACTATGGAAAGTCCTACTACAATGGAGTTCACATCCGGTCGCGCTAATGTTACTGTACCTGATGCCCTATGGGCTCTAAATAAGGACTCCGCGGCAGTTGAAGCAGCCTGGCAGTTCGGGAAACAAGGTAAAGCCGCCTCCTCTTATGGCTACTACTGTGCTAATTGACGTACAGATGCGGTTGGCTATCCGGAGCCAGTTGTATTCAGGAAGTGTAAAATTAAGTGCGAGTTTAAGTCAAATATGAATTCCCATACGGAACGGCACTTGAAAACTAAGAAGTAATATCAAAGCTTTCTTGGTAACAAGTACTTAAGTATTTTGATGCTGGGATTATCCCTTTAAGTGTGGAAACTTCGCTCACCCCTGGATTTCACCTAATTATACCCCTGCAAAATGTAACTCTTAGAACAATAGTTGCTTGCTAAATATATAAATATGCTGCTAAAAGCTACTAATTGTGCGCTTAAACGATGTGGTCGATCTACGTAGGGGGGATGTGGAACTACAGAGAATTGAAAAAAAAAAAAAAAAAAAAAAAAAAAAGGTCATAAAGGGATAGAGATGCATTTTCTTATTTGGGAAGCTTTACACAGTAGCGTAAACTTCTTTCCTATAAGCTTCTCCGGCCTAAATAGGAAGTACCCTTCCCAATGGATTTGGGAGTAGATCGGCCACCTAGGGGCTGCCAGGGCTGCTGCACTCGCTAAAAACGACGGCAGTTTTCATCCTTGCCGCTCGCAGCAAAAGTCGCGGCGCGGAGCGCATACGCAGCTGAGCAAGGCTTGGTTAAGCGGACAGGTAAGAGAAAACTGCCGTCGTAGTAGCTGGCAGACCTGGAGGACCTGGTAGATCTGGTGGCTTAGGTAACTAAAAACGAAGGCTTCCTTGCGCCTGGGTAGAAGGGGCCTCTGGTATACGAATGGTACCCCAACTATGAGCCCTGCCTCATTAAAACGCTCCGCCCGTAACAAATTATTTATTTTTAAAAACAAACAAAAAGCAAACTTAAACTTTTATGTAGCCTTTTTTACACCCTTTCGCCGCCCGTTTTAACTATCCTTATTCTGTAACTCAAGGTGGAAAGACCTGATTAAGGCATCGCTCTCATCAAGGGTCATCACCTTAAGGTCTGCCATCTGCTTGATCTTGGCCGTGCTAGAAAATTGGCATTGGATTATTAGTGATCTAAATGTTAAAACAGGTAGCTAACACTTACACTTCCTTGATCTGGTCGTCAGTCATTTTGAGACCTGAATAATCAGAGTCAGTTATCGCCATTTCGAGTGGGCTTATGAGAACTTTAGAAGCTTCTAGGCATGGTATTGGCCCAAAAAAGAAAGTTACTGCTTCAAAGGAGCCGAAATAAGAAGAAGATAACTCCGAGAATTACTCACCAAGCTGGTCAACTCGACTCTTGATAGCATTCCAGCCAGTAAGTCGAGATGTGAAGTGCACACTTGGAATTTTGATTAGTATGATGGCTATATAGTATTAACCGTGTCATAGCTTACTATCTAATATGGCTGTTAGTTTAGAATACAAGGAGGACAAATAGAACAACTTGCCTTGATAGACCGAAGTCCTCGGGCTTGAGGATCTCATAGGTGGACGGGGAATTTAGAATTGCCTTGGCGTGGATACCGGCCTGGTACTGCGTTAGTCGATATAATCGATAGCCTTTACATGTGGTATATGTACCTTGTGTGTGAAGGCGCAAAACCCTGTAGTTTTCGTAAGTAACACAGCAGTGGCTATATATAGTAGATGACATACCGGTAATTGGATTGTTAAATGGCACGTTGATCTGAAGGCGCTGTTAGCCTGCGAGAAAGCACTTGGCAGAACCTGACAGAGTGTGGGTTTACCTCAACAGCTTCTGCGACGAAGTCTTCAATAGCCTTGAGCTGGTGAAGCTTGTACTTAGAGAGAATGTAATCCCTGCTAGTCGGCATCATTCTAGCCATCTTGAATTTCGTCAAGTCAGACCACAGTTGAATTCCTAGAGGGTAATTTATACGTACGAGGGCCCCAAGTGGGCAGATACCATTTCTTTCTCCGATTCCAAGCACACTTGTGTCGACGTCTGTGCCGCAGGAAGTCAGCCTATGCCCACCACCGTAGACTATGTTGATGGATCCGGAGTTCATCTCAAAAGTCCATGTCTCTTTGGTAGTTATGAAGGTAATCCAGTGAGCTTACGTGTAGCACCCGCTTCGAGGGCAGTGAAAGCATTCTAGAAATGGTCAGCTTCTCACCTCAAAAGTTTTAGAGGACTTAACGAACCGCCACAGCACAGCCCGTATCATCGTGGAACTTGATCCGATTAGCCAAGTGTAACGCGAAATATAGTTCGCGGTAGCACATACGTGAACCTCGATATCGGTCGAGACACAACCTCGAAGGGTTCGAACAAGGTCCTACGGATGGTTAGCATCCGACCAAAGAAAGAGGATAGCCATCACCTACGTAGACCTGTCTCGGAGAAGCACAACCCACGGTGTCGGCAACGCCCACCCGTCCGACTCCAACATTATTACTTGAGAAATCCTTAGTTAGTTTTTGCTATATTGAGCGTATTTCTAGCGCCAAAGAGCATATTCCAGGAGGACTTATGCTGGAAATCTTTTGTTGGGGTAGCGGACCACTTTTGGGGAATGCCGAAAAGGGAAATCAATAGCACGGCAAGTACTTACACGGCGCGGTAGATGGAGAGCAAATCGACCAGATCCGACCTTTGCATACGTTAGCAAGACGGCTAACATAGAGTCAGCCGACCCCTCAGAAACCCCGCCGAGACAGGAGTCAAGCCTTGGATGGAGAGAGGCGCGTTGAATGGTTTTTTTTCTTTTTGCCTTGTTCAACTTGGCAACGCAGAAGCCCTGTAGGTCATGGGCGCATTTTGAGAGAGCGTCTCGAAATGATCGACGCTATGTCGTAACGAGCAAAAGAGTCTGCATATGAGAGCCTGCTTTCTCCTCTAGGTCTTGCTCGTCATGACTCTCCAAGGACCCAGTCTCCTCAAGCAACAGAGATCAATCGGTCGGCGAG
Source organism: Xylaria sp. Z21 (assembly GCA_037356095.1). NCBI lineage: Eukaryota > Fungi > Ascomycota > Sordariomycetes > Xylariales > Xylariaceae > Xylaria > Xylaria sp. Z21. Next base: position 338,642 of record JBAWJX010000009.1, on the reverse strand, counting down.
GGGATCGGCTTAGCGAAACTAAAAGACCCCACTCACCGGAAAGAGTCTTCACTCGAGAAGCGGACCTCGCAGCCTCGGCTAAGCAATTGTTAGCTTCTAGTTTTGACCAGATTTGGTGGTACACATACCTCTTGATATACTCAATAACCTCGATAGCCTGCTTAGTAATAGATGTCATGTCCTTGCCGCCAAGCGAATGCTCTCGGAGGAATTCTTGTTCCTACAAGTCAGTCCGTGGACGAGACATATGTAGTGGCTCTATACTCACGGCTTGTTCCGATCACGACATCTACACCGTCAACTCCGCAGTCACACTTTGAGGGTTCAGTCATTTGCAATTATTCTCAGTGTGAGGGGCACATACCGCAAGCTTGGCGTCCTGGAGCGCATGTTAGCCGCGTACGAGCAAGGATGCACTAACGGATCGACATAGATGGAAAAACGGCTTCCAGGATCGCTAGCCATAACGGCAATCCGGAAGCTGTTTCTATGTCTCTGCCCATATTTTGTTTTATATGTCGCAACTTACTTCTAGAGTGCATCTTGTGTCTGGACTGTCTGTTAGAGGACTAAGCACAACCAGGGCCAAGAGAAGACGACGAACGGGTTAGAATCTTGGCCTACTGTGTCGTTAGTAGGCGTTTCTGTGTGGGTTCTTGGATGCGCACCTTGAGGCCGAGCTTGCATATGGCTTCGCAGTCGTCACGAGATTGCTACAGTTGATTAGCACTGAGATCTAACCGAGACCAAAAGACGCACTGGACTGGCAGCCGGATTCGTAAGCTCTATGTAGTCGCATCCAAACTCCGAGCTGCATGCTATCTTAGCTTTGGTAGTTCCATTTCGGTCTAGATCATATGGGTATCCTACAGCATCGTCGCACTGTGGGCACGGTGACGTCAGCGAGTAGCACAGAGGGCTTGGGTCCGCCTTGCACACACATCTTGATCTTGGTCTCTGTCGAGAAGTAGGCATTTGCAAATTGTTCGCCCTCTCTCAGCGTCGCTGAAATCGTCAGTTAGTTATTGCCGTGCTGAGCGTATTTCCAGAGCTTAAAAAGACATGTTTCAGGAGTGCCAATGCTCGAATGCCTTTGCGGGGGCGGCGAATCACTCTTGGAGGCTGCTGAAGAGGAATTGAATGGCTTGAATGGCACTGAAAGTACTTGCATTCTATGATCTTGAAGTTGCGGACATTGCTCAACAGGTCGCTGACGCTCGAGTAGGGATTCGACGTGCTGTTGCTGGTGATGGACATTTTGGGCGTTGGGTGTCTAAACGACGACGGGAGTGGCAAGCAAAATCAACTTCGTTGCAAGACAATACGCCCCTCTAGCGGTAGAGGAGAGGTTCTTCGATCGAGGGAGAGTTTACTGCTGCCGGAGAGATGATGTTCTAGAGACCAAGGAGAGAAGATGCGGGGTGGTTTTGAGCGCCTCGGTTTTTAATAGTAGGAAGGCTAGGTTGGTTAGCGCATGCTAAATATCTTACGTACTTGAAATATCTCCCGATAGTAGTAAAACATGGTCTCCGAAATCCCGACGCAGGTTTCGAGGTCCAGGAAAAAGATTTTCGTGAGTCACGGGACCCGGTCCGATCGCCGGACATGGCTGGCTAGTCACGTGCCGTCTTCATTCACACTCAACGCCAAAACCATCATTACTTATAGGTAACTAGTTCACGAGCTTGTTGAGTTTTCCGGGGATCCCTTTTGCCTTGACCCAGCCATGGCAGACTCAGACTGGACACAATTGCAGAGCTACCAGCTGCCTGAAAACACACCAAAGCCCAATTGGGACTAGCTAGTCCCGTTCGAGTGGCTATAGCGCTCGAACCAATGAAATCAGAGGATATGTCTAGAAACGACAGAGGTAGAGTAGGTATGTACATAGGTAGTGCTTCGCTTTTGAGTGACACACTATTGTCACTCTCGCCGTACCTTCATCCCCGTTCTCCCAATCCCCGGCTTCGCTGCCAATCTCGCTCTCATCGTTCGACTCGATCTCGGATCCGCCGCCGTCGCTCTCTTGTAGATTCGAAGCGCGTTGCTGTTACTTGAGTCTGGACGTGATCACTTGGCTGTTAATGTGTAGGTTTCGGCTGCAGCACACTTGTGGATGTTAGAATCTGGCATCTGTGTTAGCTAGGCACTAGCATCCTTGCGACCCCTGAATAAAGACTGGCCATCCTTTTTACCAAAGTGGTCCTTGATTGACTGTTGCGGCATCGTCGCAAACTTTGCCGGCTCCCAAACAAGCCCACGTTCTTTGATAGGCCTGTAGAAGTGATCGTACGCCTCTAGAACCAGATGAAGCCGCTGATAGTTCACAAGGGCCTGGTGATTGCAACCCACCACCGGATGCCGAGAGTAGAGCACTGGGAATAGAATCTCCGGCTTAAGCGGGAAGCTCCTGAGCCCTGGTGGTGCTTTGAGAAATTTCTGGAGAAAAGGATTGACCGTTGGGAGGCACTCGTTGTTGGTGGGCAAGGTGTTTTCATTATAGACATCAATTTTTCTATTAATGCCACACCCCAAAACTATTTATTAGTTCCTCTAGTTATATCGTAATCATTATATATGAGCAAGTAAATAAAATAAGTGAAATAATTGCTACTATTTATTTTTTAAGGTATTAAATTTTGTATAACGAACAGCTTCAGTTATGTGTGTTGTTATTCCGTATTAAAGTAACAAGGTTATAACTACTTAAATAGTATAAATAATTAAACAGCTACAGCTCACTTTTTAAAGTGCTATTCATATTACCTATTGCAATATTCATACTTTCAAGTCCTTTCAGAAATCTTATTATAACTAATACCTATCTACATTTCCAGGAGTTTTCTAAACCCCTGCTTTATCTTCCCTGTTGTTGTCCTCGTCTTCTCTAACAGGTTAACCATCAGGCCGTGGTTTTTCTGTCGTGCTAGATCTAGTGCTGTACGTCCAGACGCATCCCTTTTTCCGGTGCCGGCTCCCTTGACCACTAGTAGCCTAGCCACATCTATATGCCCAAGTTCAACTGCAAAATGAAGAGCTGTCTGCTTGCCATCATCCACTGCGTTAATATGAGCGCCACGTTCTAACAGTAGCTCAACCATGGCCTGGGACCTATGCTTAGCAGCAACATGAAGCACGGTCTCTCCTTTGCTGTAACGTTCTCGAATCATAGCCTTAGCATTAACATTCTTCTCTTTTGCCACATCCAACAGCAGCCTAGCAACATGTACATGGCCGCGTATAACCGCAAAGTACAATGCTGTCCGATAGCCACTGTCCTTCGCCAGAGCACCAGCGCCCTTGTTCAATAGCAGCTGAACGACCTCCTCATGCCCTCTTTTCGCTGCAAAGTGGAGCGATGTCTGCCCGTAGTAGTCCTTTGCCCCTGATTTGGCATTTGCATTCAATAGCAATTGAACTACATTTTTAAACCCATGCCCAGCCGCAAAGAAAAGCGCCGTTCGGCCCTCGACGTCTTTTATCTCAGTATCAGCATTTCGGTCCAATAGCAGCTTCACCAGCCCTTCATTGCCATATCCAGCTGCATAGTGAAGTGCTGTCTGCCCACCATAGTCTTGCAGGTTAATATCGCTGAAATATTTATGCGTAAGGAGAGTTTTTACAACTTCCTTGTTGCAAGCCACGCATGCTTGGTGTAATGCGCCTTTGGTGTCTGGATCTTCTCCGTTGTCCAACAACTCTTGCACCTCTTCCGCCCTGCCCTTTTTACACGCTCCAATGAACACGTCGGCTTTCATTGGGGGCTCGCTCTCACACCGACACCGAAGCTCGCCTGGTAGCTTTAGCTCATCAGCTCGAGGACGTTGGTCTCGGTCTGCGTCCAGCATCTTTTGGCAAAGAGAGAGTATTGAGAGTTGAGGCTCCTGGAATTTTGGCTTGATATGGGCCATCCATCTTTGTAATGAATCTATATTCAAGGCATAAGAACTTTGCTGCCTGCCGTCCCAAAGCCGACGGCTCGTTATTTCATCCTGAAGTTGGCGGCTGTCTGCCGAATTGGAATCAAAAAGCATCTTGAGAAACACTGCCCCTAAGGAGAAGATATCAGCCGATCGGCCACAAGGCCTTCCTTCTCCTACTTCCGGAGCAGAGTACTCTTTTTCTCCTTCACGAGCGGTCATTCCAAGCTCCGTTATCCCCGTTCTTGACAAGCCAAAGTCGGCCAAGAGCACTTTATTGTCCTTGATCAGTATGTTTTCTGGCTTTATATTCCGGTGTCGGATTCCAAGACTGTGAATGAAGGTCACAGCATTTACTAGGCATCCAAACCACTTAGGCTGGATATTATTTAGGTAGCCTCCAAGGTTTCCATCCGCGCTATCCATAATTATTGAGAGTCGGAGTTCATTATTGGGCTCGTTGTGGAAGTAGGCTGTGACAAGACCCACGACGTGATTGTGGCGAGCCCGGCGGAGAATGTTAACTTCTCTTCCGCACTGGTCTCTAACATATTCAATGGGAGTACCGGGGGCCCCAGTGATTCTCGCGATACATTTCCGAACGGCTTTCCGATGATGCCCATATCTGCTATCTTGTCTGCCTTTCACCCGCTGCACGATGACGCCGTCATTGGCCCGTATGTACGGATCCCTGTGATCATTATCACTTTCGAATGGGAGTCGTTCGTTGAATTCGTATTGTTTTAATTCATAGTCTTCCCTATAAATAGAATTTGTCCCAGGGGATGACATGATTATTGAAACAGAAGGTAAGATTGAAAGGGATGCGGGTGGTATCGTTGCCATAGAATCCCGGCCGTGAGATGAAGACCTTGCAACTTATAGAAGCAGAACAGAATTCTGATTGCTTTTCAAGCGTCGGGCGAAATTTAAAAGAGCTCAAAAAGAATTCATAATATAGGACTCCCGGGTTTGGGGGAGGCTCTGAGCCACACATAGCGAATACTAGCCTCATCCCTTGCCTCTCAACTGCTGTAAGGAGACAGGTCCGCCATGTGAGGTATCAGAAGGGCAAACAGATGCCATCCCTTAGCATGAACAACGAAAGAGTACAAATAGGGCAAGATATTCCTAATCGAAAGGAGGAAATAAGATCACAGATCCTATTCGCTGAATTGTTCCAAGGCCTTTATTAGTAAGCGCTTGTTACACTACTAGGTGGGCAGGGAAAAGGGTATGTGGGAGGTACGAGACAGTAGCGAAAGACAGTGTACGTATAAGAATAATCCTACAACACGGCTCAACAGCGTCACAACTACGAGCTATTGACCAAATAAGCAGCCGTTGTTCCCGAGAAAGTCAAGAAGAGGCTCTTCATAGTTTGTGATGGGACATGGCAGGATGGCGTAAACAACAAGAATCCCTTGACAAACGCCGCAACTCTTGCACGGTGTCTTGCTCAGGTCGCCGACGACGGTTTCCTCCAAATTGTCTACTACGACAGTGGAGTTGGCACCGGGACCAGTAGGCTCGGTCAAATTGTTGATGGAGCAACAGGTAGAGGTATAGTTAGCTTTCTGAAGTTCGTGATAACGTGCACGCCCGAGCGCTTACATCCGCGACCGATAGGAATTTCGACAAAGATTAGGAATGGTTACAGCTTTCTCTCGCATAATTTCAGCTTTGGCACGCGAGATCCAGAAGAGTTCATTCAAAAAGATGAGATCATCCTCATTGGGTTTTCACGTGGGGCCTTCGCAGTACAATGTCTCGCATCATTCATCAGCCAGATTGGTTTACTCCAGAAGCAGCATTTATACTATCTCCGGGGCCTATTCACGCTGTGGGCACACCAAGACGCCCGGAGCTGGTCAGCTGAGGGATCCAGGCCGGTACTGAAGAAGCTTAGTAACAAAGTCAACCGGTTGGAAGAGTTGATATATAAAGTAAACATCAAGGCTTGTGTTGTATGGGATACGGTCAGCACACTAGGATACCCAACCCAACTACCACCACGACCTCTTTCATTTGTGGGCAAAAAGATTCCGGGGGCGGTCAAGTATGCATTTCATGCTTTGGCACTAGACGAAACAAGAAGTAAGTTTAAGCCATGCGTGTGGCAGTCTAAGGAGGCCGAAGACACCTACGTGAGCCAATGTTGGTTTCTAGGTTCCCACAGAGATGTTGGCGGCAATGGAGACGCTGCACTCGGGGCTGTGACGCTTCTGTGGATGGTTGGACAACTACATGACCGAATTGGTGTGACTTTCGACGAGGACGAGATTCGGAAGCACTTCAAGCACAAATATCTTGAGTGGGACTTTCGTGTCAACAGGACACTCGGATTCATCAAAGAAACGGCGCTCTTGTCCACCATGCCTAGCTCAGGTAAGAAGAGTCTTACTTAAGTGTCCGAGTAAAGCAGTGGGAGAGCACTGCTACTCTATACTGAGAGTTATAGAGATGTAATAACCTGAGTTAACGAGACTAACAGGGCACGCGACTATCGCACCGTGGTACTGGCGTCTTTCCGGGCAGAAACTTCGCGGCGATTACATGCGGGCGGATGCCACGAAGCTGTCTTCAGCTGTTCCGATGGAGATTCACTTTACTGTCCGACTTGCAATGGCATTGAATCTTCACAATTGTAGCACGCTCCGGAAGTGGCAAACGGTATTCGTAGGCCCGGGTAGGGTACAATGGCACACCAAGGATCGAAGCCGAGCACTCTACAAACATCCATTAGAACCTAACGGTAAAGAGTGCCAGCTGCTCCAGCAGTGGCATAACCATGATTTCGGTCTTGCGGTGACGGACAGAAATGCGTTTGTCGGGCGAGATATAATGGAAACTGGGGCAGAGGGAAATCTCGAAAAGTTTGCGGACATTCTCGAGGATCTAGTTTTTAATGACTTCGGCCTTGTTCCAACAAAAATGTATCGGACGAGTTAGGGGAAGTGGGCTACTTGCGGATAAGAGGATCCTACAATCATCCTCGCAAGACCGTAACGTCTGACAAGTTGACCCATATGCTACCATACCACCCAAGCCCCTATTAAGATGGTTTCAATCTACCAGGTTTCTAGAAGGCTGATTTCGTTATAACTCCTTGCATCTGCTATTTTTGGGATCCGGGCGAAGCTCTAATGCGGTGGTAAAAAGGGTATGCTGCGCTCAAGCCGTGCTCATTCAGATGCGACGACGTAAAAAGTGAGGCTGCACCTTTGTGATCAAAACGGATATACGGTCGTGTGGTCTCTGCTTTTAGTTATGCGACCGCAAGAGAGCGATGCTTCCGAGCTAGGGTTACTGGATGTTCAGATGATGTCAGTGTCAAGATTGCCTATTGTCACATCGGCGATAACGATAACTTAGATTGTACATGGGTACTTCTAGTACCTATTTACGGTACTCGTGCGTATTACAAAGCTGCCTACAGAACAGACAAAACATGCACTATGCAAGATTGTAGAACCTTCGACTGAACCTGGAAATTACCTACATATAACCAATTCCGTTGATGAAAAGGTAGGAATAGGAACATCGCTTCGTTTTGATAACTTCACATTCGCTTTACGAACCATTGCGCTCTTTGTCAGCGTCATCTACGAACCTGGTAGATCTGCTATACTCACGCGATAGGACAAGAAAGAAGACCTCGTTAATCCATACGCAAATGATTCCCATCACTCTGGTCCATCATGGCGCTCCACACACATTTGATTTGCCGCCCGACGCAACCGTAACCGACCTAGCCAACGAGATCCAAGAGGCCCTACACATCCCCATCGCGAACCAGAAGCTCATGGTCGCCAAGCTGGGGATGCTGAAGGCGCCCTTCGACAGCCGGCCGATAACCGACCTCCAGAACAAGAAGATCACGCTCCTCGGCACCTCGAGCGCCGAGATCGCCTCGCTGCACGCCGCGTCCTCGAAAGCCGCCGCGCGCGAAGCCCACCTCGCCTCGGCGCGGCGGAACTTGCCCAAGGCGTTTTCGCGGCAGCGCGCGCAGGAGGAGAGCCAGTACACGTTCATGGCGCTGCGCCCGCTGCCGAACCTGCCGCGCCCGGAGCGCTCGCTCGCGTTCCTCGGGCGCCTGAGGGCGGACCCGGGGATCCGCGCCGCGATGCGCGCGCACAAGTTCAGCGTCGGGCTGCTGACGGAGATGGACCCGCTGTCGTACACCGAGTCCAGCCACGAGGGCACCACGCGCATCCTGGGCTTGAACCGCAACAAGGGCGAGGTGATCGAGCTCCGGCTGCGCACGGACGCCTACGACGGGTACCGTGATTATAAGACTATCCGCAACACGCTGTGTCATGAGCTTGCGCATAACGTCCACGGCCCGCACGATCGGAATTTCTGGGACCTGTGCCATCAGATCGAGCGTGAGGTTGCCAAGGCAGATTGGAAGAGCGGGGGACATAGCGTGGGCGAGAGCGAGTTCTACGAGCCGAGCGAGGAGATCGCATATGACCATGGAGGCTGGACGGGCGGCGAGTTCGTGCTTGGAGGTGGCAGTTCGTCGAGCGGGAGTGCAGCTGGCCCAGCGCTGAGCAGGCGCGAGATTATGGCAAAAGCGGCCGAGGAGCGGATGAAAAAGCAGAAACAAGCGCAGGGTGATCCTAATGGAGACGCATCTACATCGGACGGTTCCTAGCCATCTAATTATTCATATTATCTTGTCCTTAGTCCTTTTAGTCGGTTTTCAGATTTGTGTTAACAGTCACAGCTTATACCCCCTTTTCGCTGTACCGGATGAGACCTAAGATTGTATATAAATCGAAGATGCAAATACGAAGATTTTTTCAACACCGTTTCTTCGCTATATAATGAGCTTCATGCCTGGGAGGCGTGCAATCATATTGGCAGTATTACTTAGAACAGCAAAGTAAAAATATTCGGCTTTTATTAAGGCGATTAATCTGCCTAGAGTACCTACTTAATAGGGTCGATTCCTATTCCATATTTATGTAGAATGCACAACCCTACGCTAATGCAATTTTTGAGGGTATCTTAAATAACGCCAAGCGCAGGCGTACCGGAAATCATATGCAGTGGTCGTCAAACTTCATCAGTCGTAAACGAACGGAAACTTCCAATGGGTGTACAGATACCTCATTGGGGAGGAGGGCCCGGCCGTCTCTTCGTAGGCGTTTCGCTAAGCCGCTCCTTATTCCTCGCTCTCCTCTGTTTCAGGGCCGAGAATTCCATCCTCCACGTGTCGATACTCTCGCGGAGCTCCTCGTCGGCGTCCTTGGGCACGTAGCTTAGGCACTGCACCTCGATGGCCTTGAGCCGGATCTGTAGATTCAGTAGCTCGGCGTCACCCTCCTTCCGCTCGCTTTCGCTGTCCCGACATAGTTAGTATGCATGCAAGATGGAAAGGGGAAGAGCTAAAGGGGAAGAGCTAGCCCAGATCGCGGGAGATAGAGGACCACACTAACTAGTTTTTCAGCTGTTCCTCGAGATCGATGATGCGCTGTGCTGCGCGTTCTAGCCGTGTGATCAGAAGCGCGTGGATATGCTGTAGAGAGTTAGTGGCCTTTGCGATAGATAGGGTCTAAGAGAGTCACGGGGAGGGGAGCTTGCTTCGGTTTCTTCTTGTCGATCGCGGAGGTTAGAGATGATAGTTTCTAAGCCCTTGGATAAAGCCTGCGCCTCGGCTACTACTTTCTCAGCCTCTGCCATGGTCATCCTAGAAGCGCGGGATCTGGGTTTCGCATTGGCTCTGCGGCGCGTTCTCGTCTTGGCCAATGGAGAAGGCCCTATAGGCGAGGAAAGACTAGAGACATCGGATGGCAGCAGAGTATCTGGATGAGGTGGCTCCCAAGTCAGATTGCTCCCGTCTTGGCTGTCATCTCCAGGACTCAAGGATGGGCGCCGAGGAGGCCGAGCCTTCGCCTTGGACGAATAGTCAGGGGCGGACAAGACATTCTCCAACTCGTCGACCTTGGCGTGCAAGACGTCGATGCTCCCATCTTCGACATGATGTTGTCGGCTCAGCCTCGCGGCGAGGTCATTCAGGCGCTGCACCAATACGTCCTTGCTATCCTGGGCGATGCTCTCGTGATCCCCGTAGTCTGGGGCTGGATGATCCGACTCCGACTGTGGATATAACGGGGAAGACGGAGCCAGAGTAGGGGGCGAGAACTGGCGGCGTAGCGGTGAAAGTGGAGACATTCCCAAGGAGGAGAGGCTCAAAGACGGAGAAGCCGGCGGAGACAAGTTAGTAATCGAGGCGTCGCTGTCATCTCGGCGATGCGGATGATATAGCTCCGGACGGGCTCGCCGTTGTGGCGGCGTGTGCGGCGCCAGGCCACGGTGATCATCGTCGGACTCTTCCGCGTCGGCCATGGAACCGGAGGATTCTGGAGGATTACCTCACTATTCACATGAAAACAAGACGAAGGTCCTTAGGAAGAGCTGTGGATCTTGTGGAACACCTGACTGTGGAATGTCTACATAATCTGCGGTTTTACGTCACGTGGATACTCCTTTACATCCTTAGACTAGCTTGAATGTCAATAAGGTCGTGAAATTTCCGCATTTGGAATATAGACGATGTATCAGGTAGACTTAGGCCTGCAAAATAGAACAATTGGAAACGGCCATAGTGATTCGTCTGTTCTCTAAAGCAAGTTGCCTGGATGCCTAAGTTGCAGGTAGGTGCCTAAGCTGCATTGACCACGTCTGCGTGTTGTATGTAGGTACCCGCGGCGATTTATCCTCTTATCAAGGGACCTCGGCACGCCGATAAACATGCGGATAAACATCTGTTGTCATGGCTTTTAATGATTTAGCTACGCGGCTGGCCTCAAGGAATATCGTGTTTATAGTCTCGTAGCTATAGAATTAAATATACCGGTTGACATTACTACGAGTACAAATCATAGCATCAACGAGATAGGTGGTATTTACTTATGCTGTACCTACCCAGTACTTACTCATACCGCTTTCTTTAAAGCGGCCTGCCAAGGACGGGTAGGTTAACTTGGCGGTAATACGACACTCCTTGGCTTGCTGACTTCTTCAATAGCCTAGAAATATTTACATGCGCACCAAGCAACTCTAAGCGACTCAAACCAATACAAATACATGCTGAGACTCTCAACCTAATTGCGTGTCACTCACTGCCTGGCTGTAGTTATATACCGCATTGATGAGGTATTATTAGTTCGGTTGCCAGTAAAATACCGCAGCTGGGGAGGTAGGTAGGTAGGCATGTAGGCAGGCAGGCAGACACGATCGCCCTGAAGACCCTGCTGGCGCCACCGGCGAGCGACAAGACAAAAAGAAAGGATGCAGTAAGTCGATGTCAGATGATCAACCGGCTATGTAACCCCTTAGGTCCCGGTAATAAAGGTCTACATAAAACAAGCACAATATACAGCATAGTCCCCCCCAATCCCCTCTCTCCAAAAACAACTGTGGCTAGTGAGCCGGGTTATTGTGCGGGATGCGGGGGAGCTTGCTGTGAAAGTTCCACGTTCTTCCGGTGGTCCAGTGGCGTCGTCTACCAATTCTAAACGGTCCTCGGCTATGATGGCACGCATTCGGCAAGTTAAGTCACGAGCAACCTGGGGGAAGCTCTTGCCTGTGGGACGGTAATCCTGTACCTTGACGGCAATAAATACTTCTTAGCGCACTACGAACATTGTTAGTGGACTGGGTTATGCTGTATGCTGTATGCTGTATGCTAGAGAGAGCTAACGCGGATAGCCAAGAAACGCCGAACCAATCCTGGCTGCCCTGAATTAACTTTTGCATCTGCTTCTCGAGTCTGCGAAGTAGCGCCTGCGTAGGTACCGAGCAAGTCCACCCGCCCGCCGATTCTTGTCCCCGTCACACGATCGCGAGTCATCCTCGAGCCCTTTCACCTCTTCCACATGCTGCTACCTGTCTAAGCTGACCTCAGAGGTGAATTGATTGCCTATTTTGTCGTTTCCCCCCTTCTTCGCCCTTTTTTCCACTCTGCTCGTGTTCAGTGCTATTGGCTCTACTACTTGTACTATACCTGACCTATCCACAGAGCTACATCGTACTGTAGGTACTTGTCCCCGTACCTGTACCATAGCTCCAGCGTCATCGTTGTTCCTTGACCGCGGGGTTCCGCTTGCGTGGTGAACCAACACCCGCGACACCACCACCGCTCTCTGTCCGCGTCGTTGATTCCAGCTCCATGGCTTGTAGGGCTGTCTGCGGAAACCGTTAGAAGCCCGCCGCTCCCAGGGACCCGGGAGAACCAATTTTGCCGCTGTTGCTGTTGATTGTGTGCTATTTGGCCCGTCATGTCGTGGAAGGCCTCCGAAAGGCTGATGGACACTATCCGCCATTATGCTAATTTCCCAGCCACCGGGGTTAGCTTAAGGCAGATGGTGCAGTTTGGCGAGAGACCATCAGTCGGTATGATTTCTTCCTGAGCTCCTTGTCCTCCGCGAGGCGCGGTCTAACCGTCTCTTTCTCCTCAACAGGGACCTTATTCCGCGCCTCCCAATTCCTCGCCGAAGAGCTGCCCATTCGCCTTGCGCATCGTGTAGAAGAGCTCACAAACCTACCCGACGGTCTCAACGAGATGCCATCGGTCAGGAAGGTCCAAGAGTGGTACGCGCAGTCGTTCGAGGTCCGTAGCCTAGCTGCCGGAAGATACTGTCTATGACTCACACTGACTCGCGACGATAGGAGATCACAGGCTTACCGCGGCCCAACCTTGATCGGGATGTACGAGAACGACTACTGAACCCTGGGAAATTCAATAATGGCAGAGGAGCATCAATGCTCTCCGAAGCGATACCGAACCCCAGCATTCGCGAAGGACAATACGCTTCGTCGCCCATAACACAGACAGGAGCGAATAACGGCAAAAAACACCAAGGCGCCAGGAGGTATTTCGCCATGGTAGACGATAACGGCGATTGGCCGCCCGACCTCCAAGCCTACAACTCCAAATTTGCCCAATGCTTGCATAAGATCAAGAGGAGGCATGACGGTGTAGTCACAACCATGGCGCAGGGTATCTTGGAGTATAAACGCAAGCGGCAACGGATGCAGATTGACAATAATATTCAATCATTCCTTGATCGTTTTTATATGTCGCGCATCGGAATTCGGATGCTCATAGGGCAGCATATTGCTCTGACAGACCAGAGCCACCATCGAGACCCTACGTACGTCGGTATCATCTGCACCAGGACCAACGTCCGGGATCTCGCCCAAGAAGCTATTGAAAATGCTCGTTTTGTTTGCGAGGATCACTATGGACTGTTTGAAGCCCCTAAGATTCAATTAGTCTGTAATCCAGACCTGAACTTCATGTATGTCCCGGGGCACTTATCACATATGCTATTCGAAACTTTGAAGAATTCGTTAAGAGCAGTGGTCGAGACGCATGGACAGGACAAGCAAGAGTTCCCGGTCACAAAAGTGATAGTCGCCGAAGGCCGGGAGGATATTACGATAAAAATCTCCGATGAGGGTGGTGGGATCCCTCGGAGTGCTATACCACTTGTGTGGACCTATATGTACACTACTGTAGATCGGACGCCGAACCTTGACCCGGACTTCGATAAGAGCGATTTTAAGGCCCCGATGGCGGGCTTTGGGTATGGTTTACCAATATCGAGACTTTATGCTCGATATTTTGGTGGCGATTTGAAACTTATTAGCATGGAAGGGTAAGTTGTGTCTGTTTTGACTAATCATATTGCTTACGGGCAGGCTGCTGACCTGTTTTATCCCGCTTTCCAGATACGGCACAGACGTTTACCTACACCTAAACCGCCTCTCAAGTTCATCAGAGCCGTTGCAATAGCAACTAGCAGTCATGAGGGATGGATCATCCCGAGGATTGGCGCTACCTTTGAGAATGATGCAAAAACGGCTCAAGCCTTCCGAGGTATCGGAACGCAAGCAGGTAGGCGACGCCGAGTCTATGATCTCCCAGGAGCGCGGCCGGCTTATATGGGATGACACTGGTGGCGAGTTGTGAAAAACAAAAACAAATTAAACACATACGAACGCAAACACACAAATAGACGGTCCCTACCGCGGAGGATATATCTAAACCGGAGGAATTTCCTACACGCAAGAACAAGGAAAGGAGGGAGGTTAACATGTAATAATCGGGCCAGACAGAGGGGAGCCACTTGTATTAAAAGCTCACTAGCTTAACAAAACAAACCTGTTCGGCGTAACGGGTGCAAGGAACGGTGCCGGGGACGGCATTTCATCCATTCATCTGTTTCCCTAGTCAGCCTTTCCCATGGTTTTATTCCATATTTTCGAAAGGAGATGGTGTCAGCATTTTTCCCGGGCGCAGGAACGGGGCGAAAGATTTCTTACGGGCGGGAGGAAGGGAGGCGAATGAGAATGGTCGGATCTCTTTTTGTCATCAATATCATCATCGTCGTCGACGTCGCTCGACGACTATCGATCATCAGTCATCGATCATCCGGTATCTAGCATTTGAGTTGGTGAATACATACATATATGGGATTTAATGTATAACTTATTCGCTTTTTTGCTCGCTCGGTGATCATTGTGTAGTATAGGTTGTAAAATACGATCGTCGACAGGAACTCGCAAAGCTTCAACGTCACTAATTTGCCTAATCTATACTATATATACACGTACACAATGCAGTAGTAGGTAGGCGATGCAAGTTCCAATCTCCCAGCTTCAAGCCACATATTTATAGATACATGGCGGATATACCCCTATATACGGAAGCAGTGCCTACATAAAATGAATGAACGGGATGGGTGATACATGTTCCCAAAAAAGTGCTCCGTCGGCGTCGCCATCTTACAGTATGCGATGCGGTGCGATGCGCGCCATCCCAATGCTATGTGTATATCTCGCCCACTCTTACACAACAGCACCCCCTTTTATAAGTCACGTGTTAAATAAGTAAGGCAGGAGATCACGCCTTATACATGAGATCAATAAAGCCCGTCGCAAGGTCAACAACAACAGACTTATTCGGCAGGGAGCCCGCAACACCGTACAGCGCGGCCGTGTCGCCCGTGGCCTTGCCCTTAGGCCCCTTGCCCTCGACGGCGCGGACGCGCTCCTTCTCGCGCTCGGCCTCAATAACAGCCTCGAGGTCGGCGACGAGCCGCTCCCAGACCTTCGTGATGGGCATCGTGACGGCGATGTGCATAGCGGGCGGGTTCTGCAGGGCGTTGAGGTGCCACCCTTTGGCCGACATGCCGTCGGCGATGTCGTAGATGTCGAGGTTGCGCGCCGTGAAGGCGACGACCGAGACGAGCGGGCGCCCGATGAGGTCGAGCTCCGCCGCCAGCGCGGGCGACTGCGTCACGTGCTCCGCGATCTTCTTGGCGCAGCCCACGATCTTGACGCACGCGTCTACGTAGCCCGCCTCGCCGACCTTCATCATGCTCGTCCAGCACCCCGCGATCAGCGCGCCGGGCCGCGAGCCCGCGATGCCAGGCGACGCGTACACGCCGCCGGACCAGTCGGGTGACACGAAGTACTGGTATGTGCGCAGCTCCTGCGTGCGGTAGAGCACGGTCGAGTTGCCCTTGGGCGCGAAGCCGTACTTGTGCGTGTCGCACGAGATAGATGTTACTCCCTTTAGGCGGAAGTCGAACAGCTCGGTCTCGAACCCGGCTTTCTCGAGGAAGGGGACAAGGAAAGAACCAAGACAGCAGTCTACGTGTAGAGGCAGCCGGCGCTTGAGCGCGAGCTTAGACAGGGCCGATATGTCGTCCATGATACCGTGAGGGAAGTTAGGCGCGGAACCTACGAGCAGGATTGTGTTGGAGTTGATGAGTCGTGATACCCGGTGGACGTCTACCTGGTATGTAGGCGCAGGGCATGGTACTAGGTGAACCTTGATCTTGAAGTAATCACCCGCCTTGCGGAATGCTGTGTGTCCCGTCTCCGGCAGGATCCTGTGTCCAATATTAGTCTATGGTATGGTTGAAAGGGGTGCTCGAGGTTAAGTATCCTACATTTCTGGCTCTGTGACGCCTCGCTCGGCGTAGGCCTTTTGCCGTGCGCTGTAGCACGCCATGAGGATACTCTCGGTGCCACCACTTGTCGACACACCGGCGGCAGTGGGTGGTGCATGGAACATAGAGAGGACCATGGCCACAACCTCGGCTTCCATCTTGCGGACGCCGGGGAAGACATCCGGGTGGATGGGGTTCGCGACGGTGAACTTGCCGTATGCCTCGGTCTGGAGCTTCAGAAGGTCCTCTTCGCCATGGTATACGGCGCCGGAGACGAATCCGTCCTCCCATCTCGTGTGGTCCATATTGGCAAGGGTGTCGAGCTCTTTCTGCAGCGCCTCGTCTGTCCACCCTTCTTTCGGCAGCGCCAGATACCGCGATCCGGTGTTTGAGATCATCTTCGCCTGTATCTTTGCCAGCGATTCGGTCACCTGCTTCTTCACCTGGGTCCGGATGCCCGGGGCGCGGAGGAAGTAGCCATATAGTATACGGCGGGTGTCGATGTAGAGCTCGATGATGGTGCCGATGAGGCCGCGGCCTTTGAGTTTCCAGAACGTGCGGCGGATTATGCGGAAGACGAAGAAGAAGAAAACGATGTTGCGGAACCTATGTTGTGGTAGAGCATGTTTACATTAGCGGCTGTTCTTTTCCTGGTGATAGTCTTCGCCTTGCTTGGACTTCCCACCCAATGTCCCGGACTGACGAAGTAGCCGTCATACTCACAGGTCAAGGTTAATGACTTGTAGTGGCTGTAGCGTGTTCACCGGCCGTGCGCGCTTGATCATTTCCAAGCTCTCCCGCAGGCTGACGGGCATCCGCGACGTGCCCGGCATGATGTCAAGTTAAGCTTCGCGGCTTGTCAAATGTCCTTGCTTGCTTGCTTGCTTGGTATTATGCTTCGGCCCTTGCGCGTCCGTCCGTCCGTCTAGTTATTTATCAATTGCAGATTGGAATGGGCGAGGGAATTTGACTCATCGGATCGGATGTCCGCGGGACATTCAATTGTCTTTGTAGTTTGACGTTGATGGGGGTCATGACAACACTACCTACCTAGACGAATGGAAATGCTACCTAGGTAAAAACGGCAGACCTACCTACCTTATTTAGTTGGTTGCGGCCGGGCCAGGCCTAGGAAGGAAAATGGAAGCTTTTCCTTGGTCAAAAACCTGGCGCCGATGAGCCCCGCAAAGGGAACTTAGCTTCTGGGGTTACCTAGGCAGTGCAGAATAGGTGCTGAGGTGGTGATAGGTACGCTGTAGGCGCGCTGTGGTTTGTAGATAGGCATGTACGCTAGCTGTAACTAGCTACACCAGCTTCCCATCACATGCAAAGTCGCCTTCACGGGTAGGTCGGTGCAAGGATCATCGGCACGCTAACTAGCTTATCCTTGTTCCTTGTCACAGAGCCGTCCGAATGCGAGCTCCTCTCACCTTATCTGATCCGAGATGCTCCCCGGATGACAATCACCTTTAATCTCACTGGCTGAAATCTCGCATTGAATACATGGGATTATAGAATACATAGGTAAATACTTTCCCTATTCCTACAGAGTTAAAACGTTCACATCATTTAACCCTATTACATCAAGTGTTCACCCACCTCATCATCATTACCACATCACTCATCAGAGTCGCATAATATAAAACAAACTCAATCCAGCATGAAACATGGCCAAGACTACCTAGGCAGGCGCTATTCTCTGATCAAAACTGTTGGATAACGGAATTCTCTAGAAAGCTGTGCAGTTCGCAAAGTATATTCAGTTAAGTACGGTAGAAAAGGAATTCATTTACACTGAACTAATGATATATGACAAGTCGTTGCTGACTGGGCTGTAGATAGAACATTATTTGAAAGGTTCCCCCACCATCTCACCAGCCTGGGAATAATATGACCACCAGTAAACAAGGACGAAATAGTAACAGGTACGCAAAACACCGATGTAAATGCCAGAGTCCCTATCTATCTGGCCCCAGCCGTCAAACCAGACGATGCCACATACAATGATATCCATAAAACGCCAACCTCGTTACCTGTACGCCCGGCCGGGGCCCTCCCCTGTTATCTACCTTTTCGTAATGGCACATAGATCATCATTATTAAGAGCCCGTGCTTAATATTTTATCTTACAAACGCTGGCGCTAATGATCGGAACCGAATGCCGCCCTCCAACGCTGCGAGTAGCGCTCAGCGTCGTTGGCGCAGCTCTTGGTCCCCGTGCCCGAGCATTGGGCAAACACGACAGCAATATCGCCGTCTTTGTATTGGGCGCCGTGTTCGACCGTAGAGTAGGCATTGATAGCCCGTTGCGGGACGATTGCTAGCTTCGAAAGGATGGTTGGATGCCATTGGACAATATGTTCCTTCAAATGGTTAGCACGGGAAAATGGTGCTTATGGACTGATGAGGGAACATACTAGTGCGTGCGTCTCGGCTTTCTGAAAATTATAGCTTCGATACATGGGATCGAACCACGTGTCGAGGAAGAATTTCGCCCACTCGCCATTTCTGAGAACCAGGCTGGTAGTTGCCAGGCCGTCTTTATCCTGTGTGATGACGAAGTTGACATCACGCGCTTTGAGGTGGGAGAATGTCTTGATGATGCTCTCGGGCGGCACAATCGAATGATCCTTCAACATCATTTCCTCAAGTTGCTGCGAACCCATTATGTGCTCCTCTACTCTCGAGCTGGGGTTCATGATGAGGGCATGTTGATCGAGATACCATACGTATTTGCAATTGGGGAATTTGGCGATGGCATGTCTCATGGCCACTACCTTCGACCAGGAAGCGGGTGCTCCCGAGAGATCGTAGTCGCCGGCTTTAGCGATGAAGGTTCCATATCCTAGAATGCGCGGTTAGAGGTTGGCTGTCCGGAGAGAGGCGGATGGCGACCATACCATGCTTCTCGGCGTACTGTATCCTATTGTCCTTGATATGTTGTGAGTATGCGGTATTGTCGTACTTGTCGTCGAAGACGGTGACAACGACCACAGCCGGCTTGCCCGTAATCGGACGAGGACCGTTATGTTTTGAGCCGGAAAACAGCCATATTAAGCCGACGATGCCTATTATAAATAGGAGTATCGTCCTCAATTGACTCCTTCGTACCATCAAGAGACGCGGTCTTCGGGGCTGAAAGGGTGTAGGATGGGAGTCCTTTCGTGGTGGATAGGCGTAGTGCATCGTGCGCCAGAACCCGTCACCCCGATTTAGGGAAGGAAACAGGGCGACCAGTCCGAACCACCGTTTGCTTCGTTACTCGACTCGCCGTAGATGATAACAGGTCCCTGGCCCCGAAGGACTCTTGCGAAGAGGCCGAAGCAAAGGGGAAGGCCCGCTAGATGTGCGCTTCCGCTTGTCGAGTAGATATGGTCGTCCGAAGACCGGGTAAAGTGTCGAGGAGCGCAGGAAATGTGTCAATTGCGAAATCGTATGCGGCGGATCGCGATAATCATTAACGAGCGAGTCGGAACTAATTAAGTAAGTGGCAGATAGGTTAAATGCGCGCGCAGTAGAGCTTGTGGATTATCGAAGGCGATTAGTTGCTGGGTTTAGCGAACGTCTAGACACGAAGAAAATGTCAATCTGCGGAGATGCTGTAGACTGCCTAGGCGTTTCATTAAGATCGCGAGGGCAACTTGTCGATAAATGCCAAATTGTAGAGAGTCTAGATTCAAAGGGGATGAGCAGACTTGGCTCTATTAGGCATTGATAGACGTACAGGGGCCATGATCGAGATGGAAGGTATCCACTAAGACTACTTAGTAGATTAGCGTTATGCCTTTGCCCGAATTAATCTTGTACCGGATATGCCTCTCGAAACCCCAGATAATAATGCGGGGAATACCTACCTGGTAGCTACATCTGTATTTATCTACAATGCGAGAGACTTGTCCGTAACTCTGCAGATTGGTACTATACGGCACAAAGTTTCGGCATTTGATATCTTCATTCTGTACACGATTATAATACATTGGCATAATAGAATACTAAGAAACGCAAAAAGTTGATGATTAGAAGATAAATTTTCATCATCTCTCTAGCTCGACCCTCTGGAACAATATCGAAAACATCGATCACGTCTAGGTATTTGTATGATATATTCGCAATCTACGAAAATAAGACTAAGGATCCTGCTATTCAACCATTAAACTACTTCGAAATCAACGAGCTATCATCATTCGTATCAGCTAACAAGAGAGTAATATGGCAAAAATAAGGAACAAAAGAAAATGGTTGTTTAGCTTTACAACACCGAAGCATAGTTTAAAACCACCCAGATAAAATATATCAAGCTCTTCCAAAGCATGCCTCCAGTCAGATAGACGCCTAGAACGGCGAAGGCCTACTGGATCCACTCGAACAGTCCGGAAAGGCTGCTGCAGATACTTGGTAGTATGCTTGACTTCCCAGATTTACTGTTTTGAAATATAGGCAAGACGCCACTACTTCACAGCTCAATTCAGGGCATCAATCTTTGCACACAGACTAGTTGACAAGGCATGGAAGAGCAGCTTCTAGGCAACTTAAGAGTGTGCAAACAAACTAACAAAAGGTCATTGCGGAGTGATTGACAGAAATAGTTGAGAAGACAGTTATTCATGAGATACTCCCTAATTGTTACCAGCCTCGGAGTCTTCGTCATCACTATCTTCATCATTCTGGATGTTCATGATCCTCTGGCTAGCGATATCGAGCGTTCGTGCAGTGAAACTCCTGGTCGCTCTCCATACAGTCTAGTAGGTCATCTGTTAGTTAAATGTTGCCAAGGAAAAGAGGGCAAAAAAAGGGTAACTTACATAGAGAAAAGTCAGAACGCCAATAAGGATCAGAGTGAAGTTGATATTTTCCATTCTCTGCCGGCCTGTGCCCGCCGCTCGACGCGTTCCGCCCACAATTCCACTCGTGCGCAAATTCCACCATTGCCAAGGGCTCATGGCAAGAAATGCTTTAGCGAAGCCTAGGAGACCGAGTGAGAAAACACCTTTGATGAAATGTTGGAGCCACCCCTCTGCTTCATCTGAGTCGCCGATGTCGTCAACTGGGTATACACTACCAGGGATGATAGTGTCCGTGATAGTCCCAACGGGGTCAACCCAAAGAGCAAGGATGGGATCAGCGACGAAACCAAGCACAAAAATAGTGACGAAGAGAATGACCAGTGTCATAATCAGAGAGATGATTGGGCTTCGGATTTGCTGGGCTATCGACAGTCGCTCCATCTGGTAACGATATCGGCAGATACCACATTGGTATCTCGCTTGCTCATTCTCTTGCCCCCATCGTCTCAAGCATGCTTCGTGCACATATCTAATACTCCCCCTGCATAAGCAGGGACTGATAAGTCGGCCTTCTTCAGAGATGTACTGTCTCCTGGGGCGCCGATTGCGGATCCCACCAAGTACACCAACATCCTCATACGTGGGAGCCACATATTCTAGGCATATCCGGCATCTCCGGCTATGTCTCGGAGGATCATCCGCGTTGGGTTCGGCAGGTTGTTCCTGTTGTCTAGGGAAATTGTTTCCAGAGGCAGAGGTGGAAGTGGCGTGAGGGCGCGGGCGCGTATTACTAGGAGATCTAGGTGTAGAAGGGACATGTTCCCAACTCCAATCTGACGAGGCGGCTTGCATTGCTGACGTAAGCTGTAGAGTGTGTTCAAGATGGGGAAGTTAAAGGATGAATGAGGGTTAAAGCAGTGAATACCACTGTAGCTCTGTATCAGGCTGAGGGCGGCTAGATCTGACTAGGGGTTAAGGAGTTAGGAAGCGAGAGCATGCGATACTTATGCGGGGACTCTTAGCCACTACTACCGAGTGATGCAGGGCTGGTGTAGCTCAAGCAGCTGAAGTACAAACCACTGTTCGCCCGAGCCAAACTCAGAGGACACGTGTTAGTCGCTGCTCAAATACTTGGTGACACTAGGCACCGAAAGAAGAAGATGAAATCTGAAATGGCCAATAGAAAATCTCAGTAGGAAGTTCCTGTCCTCCTAGTTATACCTGGGTAGGTAATGCGCTTTGAAGAGAAACAGTAACACCAGTGCCAACTCAGACCACCATCCGCGTGTTCTCCGGCTTGGTTTTTATACTGGAGGGGAAGAGGTCGTGAGGAGTAGATGCAAGGCGCACAATAAGAGAAGACAAGGCGATTCTTAAGCACAAGTCTATTCTCAACCTTGATTGTATCCTACATCAAAGCGAAAGCCTAGGAAAAAGGAAGAGGCTCTTTTGTGGTAATTCATGAATGAGAGTCGGAGACTCAGCTCAGAAAAATTAATTCATCTGGCTCGAATGCCAGGTGGTCGGTGCTGGCCCACCTTTTTTGGGGTGCAACCTTACGTAATCCGGGTACCTAGGTAGCTTCGATACATGTAGTAAGGGCCCCTCTTAGACTACATTTAAGGTACATACTACATGTTGCTTACTTAAGATAGGTACCTAGGCCTAGGTATCTTAGGTAGATGCTGTAGCTGTGCTGCGCTGGAGCTTTTGACGCGCACTGGCGATGCCTAGAGATCGGAAGCTGGCAAAGCAAGCAACACCAGCTCAATTATAGCAAGGCTTCACAGCCGCGTGCATCCCTCTCTTCGACCAACACTCCCACCATCCCACCAACCCATACACTACTGTGTCTACGCTCGGCCGCCCTCATATCCTCAGCACCCTCGACCCTCTCGGATCTAGGTAGCCATGGCAGACCGCTACTCATTCTCATTGACCACGTTTTCCCCAAGGTAGACACTCCCGCTTCCCCCACGACCCAGCCGTTTGCTCCAGCCCAGCTAATTCTATGACAGTGGGAAGCTCGTACAGATCGGTACGTCCCTCTTTTATTGTAGCCTCGATGCGCCCGTTTCCCCCTTCGGCAGATCCCCGTCCCACTATGAATATGCTAACAGCGCGGGGATACAATAGAGTATGCTCTGAACGCAGTCAACCAGGGCGTAACAGCCCTCGGCATCAAAGGTAGGCCTGCAAGCTGCGTGTCGCTCCCAGGTATTGGTATTAACTGTATCAGCCACCAATGGTATCGTCTTAGCCACCGAAAAGAAGTCGTCATCGCCTCTTACCGACCCCGCTTCCCTATCCAAGATCAGCCTCATTACTCCTAACATCGGCATGGTATACGCTGGTATGGGCCCAGATTACCGAGTCCTGGTCGACAAGGCCCGCAAGGTCTCTCATACCAACTACAAGCGGGTCTACAACGAGTACCCCCCAACCCGGATATTAGTACAGGATGTCGCGAGAGTTATGCAGGAAGCTACACAGTCTGGTGGTGTCCGGCCTTATGGTGTCAGTCTCCTGATTGCTGGATGGGACGAGGGTATCCTGCCGGATGAGCAGGCTGCTGTGGAAGGCGAGACGATCGAGGGTGAGAAGAAGCCCACGGGCAAGACTGGTGGCATACTCAAGGGTGGACCTATGCTCTATCAAGTCGACCCGTCAGGAGCTTACTATCCTTGGAAAGCCACGGCCATTGGCAAGAGCGCTACTACAGCGAAAACTTTCCTAGAGAAGAGATACACTGAGGGCCTCGAGCTAGAAGACGCCGTGCACATTGCACTGCTAACACTAAAAGAGACTATTGAGGGAGAGATGAATGGAGAGACGATCGAAATCGGTGAGCTTTTTTCGATCTTATTATAACAAGTATTACCTGCTAACAAATGCTAGGTATTGTTGGGCCACCCGCGGACCATCTCCTTGGTGTTGAAGGTGTCGAAGGGGCAACAGGACCTCGCTTCCGGAAATTAACGCCACAGGAGATTGAGGACTACTTGACGAATTTGTGATCTCGGGTGTTATGGGTTTCGCGCAGTCTCACGTGTACCATAGATCAATATCATAGAGGGCCGAGATGAATTCGCTAAGCAAATCGAGCATTCTTTGTCACAATAAATGAGCTTCGCTGCCCTGCTTTGACACCTATAATAGCCTCTTCCCCAGAAGACAAAGGGACTATTGTCCACTTTGTAGCTCTTTCTAATGGCAAACCAAGCTGACCGTTGGTGTTTTCGCCAATAACATACACGCCACCAGCCGTAGTTAGCACGATCATATGCGTTTCGCCAACGGAGCAGTCTAGTATATCGCTCTCCTCCACATCTACCGGGGTAGGGCTACTTGATAGAACATCAAGGATTGGTTGGCGCGCAGGGTGGCCACCCCAGGCATAGAGATCATGTCCCTCGGTCAACGCAAGCACCGTATAGCCACCCGCCGCAATCTTCTCAATCTTGCCTGAAGGCAAGTCCTCTAAGTCCTCTACGAGGCCAGGTCTCTCTGCAGGGCTAAGAACTGTCAGCCCTCATATCTCGGTGCTATCTCACAGGATCTTGTTTACCTAGAAGCTGTGACTTCTCTTCCTAGAGTGGCGTCATATCGTTCATCTCCCCACGTCCAAACTTTGCCGCTCCTTGAGAGGGCAGCGAAGCCTGTTTCGTATGCGACTAATTGAATGACGTCGTGCATATCGGAGAATGTTTGGCTCGTTCTTGACTCAGCAGATTGGGGTAGAGAAGCATATTGGGTAATCGTATCGTGTCCATCGTACACTTGACTTAGGTCAATGACTATAATCAACCTACAAGAGTGGCATGCGGACACCGACTTGCAACGACTCCATTCCCAGCCATAGCGGCTGTAGAAGATAGAAGCTTCTGTTTAAGCCCGGAATTCATATCCTCGTCGATAGGCCCAGCATGGCGTATTCCAGCAGATGTGCCAACTTTCATGCAAATCGTTAGACTCAAGGGTCGATTACGTAGTGACTCCTACGTACCTATAGTGCAAGTCAGGGATGCATACTGAATCTCAATCAGCTTATCTGAAAGGACCTTTTGAAATAATGTGATATCATCTGGCTCGTCTTTCGAATCTATGAGAGGAGAGAATTGTAATTGGCGCCAGGCATTGAAGCCTGCTGCATACAGATTCATGTTATGAGCCTGATTAGTAGTGCTATGTCTTCGTTAATGGGAAAGATGGTTTCTGGGTCAATTTTCATGATTGCACACAGTGTACAGTACACATACTGTGTACCCATCGCTACCGAAGTAGTGCAGTACTGTACAACTGTCACAGATAGAGTGACTCTCGTATAGACCTTTGCACCTTCTATTTGCCCTCAAAACATTAACTCTTCCTAGGGAATATATCAGGGGAAATCTACCCCTTACGCAAACACAAATCGCTTCATTTTGCTTCTACAACATCATTCAAGCCAGGGATGCAGGAATCAGAGTTCGGTAAACAAACCCCGAAGCTCAGGCTTGCTCAGCCTCAAGCTGTCATGCTCCTCCATCCATCAGTGCCTAAACCGTCATCCAGGGTTTTCATAATAATCTCCTAATGGAAAATTCACCACCACATCTGCTCCTAATGTTTTGATTTACTATACTAGCAGTTTATGGTCGTGTTACACTGAACTGCCTATCCTCAATACATAAACCCCGCGGAAGAAGTCGAATCGGTCCTAATTGAGTGTACGTCAACTACGGAGATGCATTCACCCATGGAGGGCGTTGTTACGCCAATGCCAGACCGCGAAAGTCTCTCAAGCGAAGCCTCCGAATCCGACGATGGGGCACATACCACCCCTCCTGGCGTTGGTGATGATGCTGCCCCAGAAACCTCTACTAGAAGCCCTACAAATCTTGTAGACCCCGTAGATCCTGTAGAGGAGCAGACGGTTATACACGCTCGCGCATATCAGATAGAGATGTTTGAGAAAAGCCTCAAACAGAATATCATTGTTGCGGTACGTCAAGCTTTCTCGCCATTTGCTACCTGCTTCCCTAACTTGCGTTGCAGATGGACACAGGGAGTGGCAAAACACAGGTGTAAGTCATTGGTTAGGCACAACTTATAGGCGCCTAATACACCATTGTTCCCTATAGCACCATGAGCCCATATAATGGTCCTTCGAGTATAGCTTAACAATAATGACTCTGTAGAGCCGTACTACGTATCCAGGCCGAACTCGAGAAGTGCTCAGACAAGGTCAGCATATTCGCTATTAAACCGGTCCCCTTAGACTAACATGAACGTTGAGATTATTTGGTTCCTTGCACCAACTATTGCGCTCTGTGAGCAACAATTCCGAGTCATCAAGTCTCAGATTGGGGCGGCGCAGATCAAGCTTCTAAGCGGCGCCGACAACGTCGATGCTTGGTCCGATACCCGTATTTGGGACGATTACCTCAAGGACGTTCGTATTGTGGTGTCAACTTATCAAATCCTTCTTGATGCCATAACACATGCGTTTGTACAGATCGGTCGACTCTGTCTTATAATTTTCGATGAAGGTAGGCCTATCGACCAACATCTCAGTTTGATTTCTGGATTAACGGATACGCAGCACACAACTGCGTCGGAAACCATCCCGGGAGCAAGATTATGGAGCGATATCGCATACAGAAAAACAACGGCGCGCCATACCCAGCAATTCTCGGTCTCACAGCCAGCCCCATCATGAGGTCGAACATCGACGGAATTGAGAAGATTGAGCAGACACTAGACGCTGTATGCAAGGCCCCAACCATCCACCGAGAAGAACTTCTATCCATAGTAAAGCGACCGAGTTTATCGCCTGTGTTCGTTCCTGATTCCGGCGATCGCCTTCCTGTCCATAGTATGGCCAGTCTAGCAAAGGCCTTCCGCAGTCTCAATATTTCTCAGGACCCGCACATACTGCATCTTCAGAGTGAAAGAACCGAGAGGAATCTATATAAGCTTCGAAAAGCCCTAGAAAAAAGAGACACACCGGTTACAAAGCAGATGCAGTCCTTCCACCGCAAAAGCGTAGAAATTCACCGGCAACTTGGCCCCTGGGCTGCCGAGTACTTCATCTACAGGGCAGTGACCCAATTCCTGTCGTTAGCTGAACAAGACCTCACTTGGTTCGAAACATGGGGAACGGCAGAAAAGCAGTATCTTAGTAGTGTGCTCCGGCAAGTCGAGATCAAACTTCCACGTCCATTCAATGAATTCACCACACCCGACGTGTCCGACAAATTCAGTACTCTAGTCCAAGAGCTACAATCAACACCCGACAATACGCGCTGTATCATTTTTGTACTTGAGACTGCTACTGTAGCTGTATTAGCTCAAATGCTCTCTACAACTCCCTCCGTTAGCAGCCGCTTTCAGGTTGGTACTATGATTGGGACCAGTAGTTTTGCGGCGCGAAAGCGAGATCTTGGAGAGCTCAACCATACGAGTGATCACGGTGACCTTGAAGACTTCAGGACCGGCAAGCTAAACCTACTAATCGCCACGAGCGTTGCTGAGGAAGGTATCGACGTTCCCGCGTGCAACCTTGTTATTTGCTTCAATACGCCACCGAATGTGAAGTCTTTCATCCAAAGGCGAGGAAGGGCGAGGATGGAGAACTCAAAGATCATCTTACTATTAGAGGAATCATCCGACCAATACGACAGCTGGATAGCTTTGGAAGACATGATGAAGAGATGCTACGAAGACGATATGAGAGCTGCTCGTGAAGTAGCCGAGCTCGAAGCACTCGATATTAACCCAGATATCGCGCCATTGCGCGTCCCAAGTACTGGAGCTCAGCTCGATTTCGATCAGGCAAAGTCGCACCTTGAACATTTATGCCGAAAGTTGACGTCTAAGCAGTACGTTGATCATAGCCCTTACTATATCCCGGAGCAGGTACACGGGTTTGGCGACGGTATTCCACGGATCAGTGCAGTAGTACACCTACCGCCGTCATTGCCTCAAGATATCCGCCGGGTGAAAGGCCGAGGGCTTTGGTATTCGGAGAAGAACGCTTTCAAGGATGCTGCGTTCCAAGCATTTAAAGCAATCTACAAAGCCGGCTTGGTTAACGACAATCTAATGCCGCTAACAGACGATACTTTCGAGAGTGTCGAGGCCCGCAGCTCAGTGTGGGAGGTTGATACACTCTGGACACCATGGAAGAGGATCGCGCATCTATGGGGAGAATCTAACGAGCGAGTGCAGCGAGAGCTTTGCCTGAAAGATGGCGATAGGGTGATAGCGAGATTTGAAGCGTCACTGCCCTGCCATTTTCCGAAGCTACCCTCATTTAAAATATACTGGGACCCAGACCATACGTGGACAGTCGAAACAAGTGAGCATTCTAATCTCACCACGGCAGGTGCTTTGAAAGAAGACCAGAGCGCAGCTTTGATCGACCTAGCGTATGGTCATCGTTGGGAAGTCAAGAACTTAGCGCACATCTTACATCTCCAATCTGCCGAGGACATCGCATTTCGTCAACATATAGGACAACGAGCCGCCGAGAAAAGTGCCCTTGACCCCGAGTTCGTAATTCGGAACATAAAGGGGAAGCCTCACATGTTCATAGAGAGGCTGCCTTCCAAACCACCCCCAGACCTAGTACAAAATATTGAAAAGGATGCATGGGACGAGCCAGAGGATGTCCCTTGGTTGGCGGTCCGACCTTGGCCACGACGTCAAGACTTGCTTCACCGCGTCATCGACCCTCCGAGGTCAGATAAACGATATCCCCGCGCACTCCCTCTCTCGCACTGTACCGTTGATACCGTCGACCGCTCCAAAGCTTTATTCGGCTGTGTCATCCCCTCCATTATTCACATGTTTGAGATTTACCTCACTGCGGAGGAGCTGCGCCGCAACGTCCTAGAAGAAGTCAAATTTTCAGATACTTCACTCATCTTAACTGCTATTAGCTCGCGCGCGGCCTCGGAAGCAACAGACTACGAGAGACTTGAATTCCTAGGGGATTCGGTCCTGAAGATCCTAGCGACTGTGTCCGTCATGATCCAACGTAAGTTTAGTGCTTCTCCTATCACTGTCTATGTGCTGACCTTGATCTACAGACCCAAACTACCCAGAGGGGTATCTCACTGAAAAGAAGAACCGAATTGTATCGAACTCGCGGCTTTATCGTACATCTGTCGACAAGGGCCTGGATAAGTTCATCTTGACGAAATCATTTACCGGGGCCAAGTGGCGTCCTCTTTATATAGAAAATTTCCTTTCTAGTGAAGATACCCCGACCAAAAGAGAACTATCGACGAAAACCCTGGCAGATATCATCGAGTCCCTAATCGGAGCTGCATTTGTAGAAGGAGGCATGCCAAAATCAGTGGCTTGTTTGCGACTTCTCATGCCAGACGTGGAGTGGCACGATTTGAGTGATGCACGTCCTACTTTTTTCAGCAGGAGAGATATGGTGACGCAGCTCCGTCCAGATTACGAGCCTCTGGAGCAACTCATCGGATATACATTCCAAAACAAAGCCTTCCTAACGGAGGCTCTCACCCATATTTCCTGGGGCGTGAGTTCGTCTACGGATGTGTGCATGGAGCGACTCGAATTCCTTGGCGACTCGATTCTCGACGGCATCATCGTATCCACCCTTTGGCCGCACAAGCCAGAACTCACGAACAGCCAAATGCATCTCCTACGAATGTCCTCGGTCAATGCGGACTTGCTTGGCTTCCTGATGATGGAGTGGTGCACCACGCAAGAAGTCACGGAAATATCCCCAGTAGATCTGACTGCCACCACAACTCACAAGAAGGTGCCCTTCTGGAAGTACATGGTACATAAGTCCTCTCATGTCGCCCGCCTCCAACGAACCGCTGAGGAGCGACACGCTGCAGAAAGAGAAGCGATCCTCGATGTCATCGCACACAGTACCGAATACCCCTGGGCCAAGCTCGCCCATCTTGACGTCCCCAAATTCTTCTCGGACATGTTCGAGAGTCTCATAGGCGCCGTTTGGGTTGACTCAGGCTCTATAGAGATATGCCAAGGCATAGTGGAACGATGTGGGATATTGCCCTACCTGCGACGCATGCTTTCCGACAATATCGACGTCAGGCACCCCAAGAACCAGCTTGGGGAAATGGTTGGGAGAAATGACAAGAGAGTGAAGTACGAGACGGAGGTACGGATTGAAGCTGGTGTGAAGGATCTCTTTTGTAAGGTGTTTGTCGGCGATGAGTTCGTTACAGAGGTCAGTGGTGGTGTCAACCCCGAGGAGATTTGCACGAAGGCCGCGGATGCGGCGTACCATCTGCTTCTGGCTCGAGCAAACAACTTGGACAGTGAGATGGCAATTGGATGAGTTCATGATTAAACGATGATTTCAAGAGAATCTGGGTATGCTAGGTCTTTCACTCATAGCTTTTCGAAGAGCGTTGGGAAAGCAGTAGATAGATGCTAAGAATAGATGTCATAACCCAATACACCGAACGATCTTATGCGAAGTCTTATAACGGAAGGAGTAAGAGAATTAATTCTTGATTAATCAATCGCATTATTATTGTCTACCGTTCTATGCGACGTACGTACGGAGCCGGTAACCAGGCTAGATCACCATAATAGCTGTATACCGAGAGTCATAACCAGGGCCTAACTAGAAATAATTTATTGAATAAATGCAAGTCGCAAAAATCAGCGCAATAAGATCATGATGCCCGACCGACAAATCCAGTACCAACCTCGGCAATCCGATGCCTAGATTCCCAGCGCAGGTATTTCCCGGATGCCAGTCGCCTGTTCCCAGTATAGGTCCCTTCTTTATCTATTCAGAATCCGCCGAAATATGAACGCTCACTACATTCCGCTCTCTGCGTATCTTCGAAGGGCGGGTACGATCGATTGAGGAGTCGATCGGCTGAGTGCGCTTACGCGTGACGCCCTTATTCATCGCCTTATTCTTGATGTTTATGTTAGGCACTTCTGTGGCGTTGCTTTCAGGATAAACGGTAGTAGTGTCACTCACACTCTCTGGACTATCCTCTCCACGCTCCTGGGTCGTCTGAGCGCTTGTTTGGTTTAAAGGGGCAACTGTAGGCACAGCGCCGTCCAGAGTAGATATATGATTGCTTGCAAGCTGTGGTGGAGAGGGAGATAGAGAAGGCGGAAAGAGAATATTTTGAAGGAGATTAGGAGCGGGTGGTGGAGAGAGGATCAAGAGTGGTGAAAGTCTAGGTGTTTTAGGTGTAGGTGTAGGTGTGGTCATGGGCGCAAAGGTGCTTTGGCAATAGGATGACTCGACTTCCTTGTGTATCTCGTCTGAGATTCGGAAGTACTCCCGCCGCAGCTCTTGGAATCGCTGTAACCCCCGGTGGTAACACTCAATGTCCATGAGGGGTGCAGTGTTGGGTTTGGTGATCGTTTGAGGCTCGCGCCCGGGGTTCGAAGGCGCTTTAGTGCTTGGGACCACAGAATCGATCGCTTTAATATGGTGTGCAAGGCCTTCGTCCTCGTTTAGACGCGTGGGGTCTTTCTGTTTATTGTCGGGAATGACTGTCTGACCCAGGTCTTGAGTGATAGTTAGGATATGGTCCAATCTAGCCCTAGTTCTAGTCCTGATTTTAGGCCTCCCATCGTCGTTCTCAATACTGGGGAGAATTTTCCTATGAAGATCTAAGCCAGAGAGGGAGTTCTCATTCTTTCCTTTGTCATCGCCATCACGCGTATCGAATAAGCTTTTCGGAAACCTTTTGGGCTCGCACGGAGATATGTCGGTGACCACGGGGGGGAAATAGGCAAAGTCAGTTGCTATAATGGGTGTGCTCAATATAGGGAAATGACTAGATATAGGTGAGGTTTGTGCGACACTATGCGGTAAAACAGAAACAGGGAGAGCTGGATAGTCAGCGGATACTTCTCTCCCCAAATACTCAGGATCTGAACATGTCGGTTGCTTAAATTGGCGAATTTGTACAGTGTCAGTATTTCTGCTCTGGCTTGAGTTGGGCCGTGGAAGAGGTGGTGCCGTGTCTTGGGAGTCGTGCGTATCCTCTCTCTTAACACCAAGATTTCGCTGCTACAAAGTCATGTCAGTCTTTATTTAGAGCAATTTAATTGTATGGCTCACATTGCCCTTAGGGCCGCGTTGCTTGTGACCGTTTCTCCCGTCATCCGAGATCTCAACAAGCCAAGCTGAAGGGTCTTGAGGATCAGGTGTAATACCCTCCCGCCTTAGAGCGTCTAGAAGTGCATAGTGTTAGATAGAGTTAGGCAAATTATTCAGCGGCACCACGTATAGACTCGAGATACCTTACCTCGAGATCGATACTTGAATCTGAAAATTCCAATTGGCCCATCATCATCACTAAGCTTAGAGCATCTAGTATACTGGGGCTTCATTGCAGGCTGCGTGCGGGTGAACCTAAGCTATAAATTAACTCGTATTGACTTGAGAGCATGGAAATTGGCTTACTTGATCCCATGAGAAGGAGCTCTCCATTTGGCCGCATCCCGAGATACTGTAAAGTCTCTGGGATGCTCACCACGAGGTATTAGAGCTGGACCGGGCTCTCGGGAAGTAGCACGGTGCACCTGCACTTCAATTGTGCCGAGACGCTCCATCCTATCTACGTCTGATGCATGCTGCTCATCTGTAGCGTCATCAACTACGCGCTGCTGTTAACAGAGCTCAAGCACATGAACAACGCGATTGGGACCTACCCTTGATGATCTTTGAAAATGCGAATTCTTGGAGAACGTAACGTGCAGGATTGTTGGGGTTCTTCACTACACGGTAGCTAATGTCTTGCTCCCAGTCCTCTCCCTCAGTATCTTTTTGCCGGCATAGTTCACCTTTCGCCCAGATGCCGTCAATTACTGCTCCCAGGTTGAGAAGATGGTCCTTGAACCCCCACGAGTACTCATCCGTTACCTTCAGGTGGATCCTGAAAGGTTCGTCATCCTTGCATTCAATATATTTCGTAACCACCTGTGCGCGTTTGCGTCCTTTATCCAGTCCGCACGGGTCATCGTACTCCCTTGCGGTGCAGCCATTTGTGAAGATGGTGACCTCTATTCCTGGTAATCCTTGTATGATTGCCATGCTGAACACTTGGCTGCAGGTGGGTTACATGCCGGGTTGGGATACAGTGAAAGTCGACGAGCGTGAAGCTTGATACAGCTCCTAGAGAGTGTGGTAACAGCGACTTCCTAGTGTAGAAATAAGTTGGGTTGCACGATTGGAGACGTAGACCGTGGAGCTACATTCCAAGTTGCGAGTTCATGCAGAATTATCTCGCTGTTATTATGTAGGTTCGTAGTTATGATTATGAATGGACTTATGAAGCCACTAAATACGAAACCAAATCTGTCTAGAAAATTCAAACGTTACAAAAAAGGATGTGCCCTGAATGGTAGGGAGACTGGGAAGCGCTGGTGTGTAGAATGACTCAAGGTTGCGCGAGGTAGGTATTGGTACATCCAGGTGGCTCGGCACCCAAATATTCTAGGATATTTTGCTGTGAGTTAATTTAGAGTAGGAAGAAAGAAAATAGAGGAATCGAATCGGAAGAGGTTATGCTAAAGGGAGATAGCGGACCAGCTGTGTACTACAAAGGGCGAGTGAGCGCAGAATATTTTAAGTTGGAATGGAATGCGTGAAAAATAATAGGAATGAAATGGAAGGCGCGGGATATGCTCTTACCACGTATTCTTGTTAGTGAACCACACCAAGACGTAAAAGTCATTGCTGCTAACGTCTTATAAATTAGTGACAGGGTGTGATACTGGACTGTGCCTAGTGATATTGATTCTATTGCCCTCTAATGACTGTTCATGTGAGCCAGGGATATAGCGGTTGTTGATAAGTCAGACCTTGTCTGCATATTCAGTGTTTATCTTATTAAGTGTTTATTTTATTAAGTGTTTATCTTATTAAGTGTTTATCTTTACAAAAAAAGTTTGTGAAGTTGCTTATACCAGGAACATATCGGGTTCTATGAGAAAATTATCCCCTCAAGGATCTAGGACTTTGTCTAACGGAATTGCATACCTGTCCAATGGGGCCAGTGGCTTGATAGGGATAATATCTATATACGCACACCAAGGGATTTCAGATTCCAGAACTATAAGGTTGTATTATTTGTTCTTAGAGCACACACGCAAGAAAGCCTTCAAAGATAGTACGCCTGGTCCTTGGCGGGATGCACCAGGAAGACGATCAGGCTTTGAGCAGGTCCCGGACCAGGAGTTAGAGTGAGAGGTCAATCGCTTTCCTGAACAGTAGTTTTATGAATATAGGGAATGCCTAAATAGTGTATAATTCTGGTTGTACGAATGTTAGGGATTTCCCTTCGAAAATAACAAAGGGGATCAGGGTAAGCTACACAGGTGTCCTGTCCCAATATAACTCTAGTTATACTCATAACTGCATTCCTCTTGTGCAATCCAAATCCGTTCTAATAAATATCAAGCGCTCATACTCTGACTCGAATGGTTTGTAGATATTCTGGATTCCACATCGAACTCCCGTTTAACCCTGATACCTCCACGTGTAGTTAAATGTTGCTCACTCTCATCTGTCTCAACCCTGGTGACGGACGTCTTCCGGAAATCGATCGCTGGCTCAAGACCGCCATTGTTGATTCGGGTCCAGTCGGGGCTTAGAGGAGTCTCGTATTGGAACGGCAGTTCCATAGAGTCGTCGCTCGCATCTCCCGGGGTTCTGGCGGTCCTCCCGATTTTTTTGAACCCATTGAGTATCTGGCGGTATATAATAGGGAGGTTTGCGCACAGGATAGCGCCGCACGGTTCTAGTGCCGAGAAAATGCTCACAGGGGCCTCTTCCCCTACAGTAACATACCAACATCAGCAGGGGACACGATGTAGAGACGGTATCGAATAACGAAGACTTACAAGTTATATCGCTGCTCTCGGATGAGAAGATCACAGGCAGACGCGCGATACTAATACCACAAACACCAAGGCCGATAGAGAAGAGGCAGCAGAGAGCGATCCGTTTCGCCTTACTCACGTTTAACCTCACGATGACCGGAATCGGCATGGCAAAAATCCAAATGTCGAATATAAGATTCAAGATGTTGGTGGAATACGCAAGCGCCAGTTTATCGATGCATTTCGCAGTGGTAGCTACGGAAGGATCCCACCAACCTTGGATAGGTCGGCAGCTAAGGCCGAGGACGATTTCCACCCCGATGAGCCAGGCGAGCACGAGGCCGGCTGTGATGTGAATGATGATTCTCATTCTGCTCACCATGAAGATGCGAAGGTAAAGCGCTAGGATCGAGAGTTTGGCACTGGTAATGGCGAGGTTGTAGAAGTGGCTGACGATATAAGCACCCTTTTACTATTAATCAAAAAGGACCAATGGGCGGAGCGACTAGGCTATCTAGGTACTTACCCGAAGGAACATCGAAATGCTGGAGGGATCTAGAGCCTGAACATGGCGTCCAAGTCCATGTGGTGGCCCTGAAATCAGTGTTAAAAGCAAAATAGTTCAAGACGTGAAGGCGGAGCATACCATAGACGAGCCCAGCAATACACTTAGCCACAGCGAAAATCTAGCAAAGGAGAGGTTATTAGTAACAGGCGCTTCCAGATAAAAAGGTGAAACTATACGAACACTAGCTACTCACAGTTGCGCACACGATAAGGTAATCATCGTATCCCAGGTAGCCGTCCGAGTTGGGGCTGACCTTCACCCAGAGTCGGAAAAGGGTGCTGAGAATCTCGAGGGGTATGGGAATTGAGTAGAAGGCGATGACGAGGGGCCGACGATCTTGAGCTAGATACTCGGCGCTGTAAGTCACGGTGCTATTGGACATGATCGGAGAGTACCAGCTATGGCTGGGAGCGGTGAACGAGGCTATGGTACATGATTCAAAAGAATCGGCGTCGAGGCAAGACTCCTAACTTCAGAAAGTCGACCAGAACTGTCATGGATCTTATACAGAGAATAGAAGTGATAGAATAGAGACTGTGTGTGTGCTCTCCTGCTCTCCTTTCCTCTTGTTCCCCAGCTAGAGATGAAGGGCTTTGCCTGCCGGACCGGCCTCGTGGGACTCTACGAATAGCGAACAATCAATTGTCATTTTCTACTCCTGGTCTCGAGCACTTCTAGAAGTAATGGCGCTATCTACAGGAGCTACTTGATATGTTATGTAGTATTTTTATCACTAGCGAATTACTGAGCCCGCCTACATCCGCCACCTTTCATAGCTGGAGACCCTTCCCTACCATGCTAGTATAATAAGTTATGTATAAGCGTTTTTTAACGCTTTGTATAAGCACCTTATACACTTATGTATAACAGGTACGAGAGCTTTAAGTACGCGTTTATTCGATCTTTAACACCAGTCGCCTTAAAGATACGCTCGATTTGGTTACGATAAGTAAATAGTAGGTATTTCTTGTAGGCGTGCCTTTTTTTTACCCTTCAGGATTATTGCAGGATCGGTGAACTAGTCCTGGATGGGGTGGCAGGGGAGGGTCTCCAGCTATGAAAGGTGGCAGCTCTAGGTGGGCTCAAGTTTGGGCGGCTCTTTGGATCTGTGTCATTTCTTGGCGGTCCGACTCCTGACCGAGCTCACCTCAGATAACATATCAACTTATACTAGAGATACCGGTAGGTAGAGATCGGAGATTGCTCGTACCAGTGCTCTTACGTGTATCGCGCTAATTATATTCCGATCGTTTCAGGGCTAGACCTGCTTATTTTCTGGGCATGTCATTAGTAATAGCTCGACGCGATGGCATTGGAGTTCTCTGCCCGGCTTCCAGCAGATGGTAGTCTTCAGTAATAATCGTTCCCGTCATCTTGTCCTCCCAAAAAGCATACGGAGTCTTCTAGATTCCCGGTTTACCGCGCATTGCAGGGTTTGCCGGAGGATTTGTTGCGATATAGTCCGGCTTCTCTGACTTCACTGTCAAAGCAACTCCAACAATTTCAACAAGAGCTTGCAGCCATGAATGAGGGACGGGCCTTGGGCCGGTTGACCTGGCTAGTTATCATAGGATTCACGGCAGCTGGGGAGCTCATCAAAGCCTCTTCTTCTACAACGTCTAGTCCTGTCGTCGATCTCGGGTACGCAAGTTATGGGGGGTATTATAACGATACGTACGATCTAAACATTTGGAAAAGGTACGAGTACTACTTTTATTCACCCGACATGGCGTGGCTACGTATGAGCCGCACAGCCATAGTGGTCTGTCTAAGCGCCACAGTGCTGTAATCATAATCACCACCGCTGATCTCTCTCGCTAGTATTCGCTATGCCGCACCACCCATAGGAAGTCTCCGATGGCAAGCTCCTCAGCCTCCGCTCTACGATGGTGGTCATATCACTCGCGCAGTAGATCAGCCTCCTTTATGCCCTCAAACTGGTGCTTATGGCGTTCCTACGACCTACGGCTTTAATTCCGGTCTGGGGGATGAAGACTGTCTCTATCTCAATGTTTACGCTACGCCCAATGCGACCAATCTGCCGGTCTTGGTATGGATCCGTATGCACCCCTCTTTCGCAGCGCCTGCTTATCTCGTAGGATTAGTATGTTTGAACTGACTCTATGTCTCCTGAAGACGGTGGTGGACATTCAGTCTTTGGGGCGGTATATGATCCGAGTGCATGGATGAACACCAATAACAATGGTTTCATCGTCGTCGAGATACAGTACCGCCTAGGCGCATTCGGCTTTCTGGCATCCCCAGAGGTCAAAAAGGGGGGCCGGCTTAACGCTGGTCTTCTCGACCAACGGTTCGCTATTGAGTGGACTCGACAGCACATAACCAAGTTTGGAGGTGACCCGAGCCGCATCACCGTCGGCGGCGAATCTTCTGGTGCAGCGTCTGCCGTCTTCCATGCCCTGGCCTACGGAGGCAAGGAGACGGGCCTCTTCGACAACGTATGCCTACCCCTGGAATCCCATCCCCAATTTATTCACTAAGTGATGTTTAGATTATCGCTGCTAGCCCGTACTTCCCCACGGTGTACAAGTACTCCGACTCGTTCACCACAGTCCGTTATAATAAGTTCGTCGAACTTGCAGGTTGTAGCAAACCAGGTCCGAACGAGACCACATTTGACTGCCTCGTGGCAGCAGATACTGAGGTGCTGCAAACCGCTAGCGGAACCGTCTCCACGAGCATAGGATACTGGGGTAGCTTTGCCTTC
Organism: Xylaria sp. Z21; assembly: GCA_037356095.1. NCBI lineage: Eukaryota > Fungi > Ascomycota > Sordariomycetes > Xylariales > Xylariaceae > Xylaria > Xylaria sp. Z21. The sequence goes on along the minus strand of JBAWJX010000009.1, from coordinate 300,810 downwards.
TTGCCAGTGATTGATGATGACTACATCCAAGAGCGGCCGGCCACGCAGCTTTTACGCGCGCAGCTAAGCGGGAAACGCGTTCTTGTCGGCGTAAGTCTTCAAATGAGGCATACAAATTGATTGTCCGCACTCACACAGTAACAGAACAATGCAAATGAGGGGGCTCCCCTATTCAACCCCAACGTCTCTACGCGGGCAGCATATAATGACTTCATCGCCAAGATGTTCCCCCTATTCACTGCAGAAGACGTCAGCAACCTTAATAAGGTTTACAAGATCCCTAACAACTTGCCCTCTGACAGCGGCGTCGTCTTCGATACCCTCGGATACACGGGCCCGACGGCGTTAACGCAATCCGGCCTCGCAACCGGCATCCAGCAGACAGTATTCAACATCGCGGCCGAGACGGTCTTCGACTGCCCAGCACAGTGGATCGCCGAGGCCTTCAGCACAGGGCACAAGTCGGCCTGGCGATACCAGTACTCGCTGACGCCGTCATACCACGGCGCCGATCTGGACGCGTACTTCTCCGTCGGCGCGACGCTGCCGAGCTACGACTTCCGGCACGCAATGCAGAAGATTTTAGGAGCCTTCATCATCAACAACACGCCCGTCATCCCCGTCGCGGATGCCATGGGGCAGTACGAGAACGCCTCCGTCCCCGTCGCAGGGAACAGCATGCACATCGACTGGCCACGGTTCACGCGTAGCAACCCCGTCCACATGAATCTGAACACCACAGGGGGGGACACCAGGCTCACCACAGTCACGGACCAACTGGCCTTCTATGTCCGGTCGGGCCCTGGCGTCGTGAACATCTTCAATCTGGCTAATTCTTTCTCTTGGGAGGGAGGGCGTGGCAGTCGCTGTGACTTCTGGCGAGCGGTTTCGCCGAGAGTTCCGCAGTAAGCTGTTGCAAAGTGTATATCTCACACGATTGGCGAATGCCCCCTGTTCTAAATAATCAGATTATATTGCATTGTATACGGCCTTCAAGTTAATACAAATCGTATTAGCGCGTAAGGATATATATAGCTACCTAGGTAGCTATCCTCCCCTTTCCACAAGCCCCCTTTTTAGCTAGGCAGTCTCCTTTTGGAACCTTGCGCTTCATACTTCTAAGTTGGCTTTTATTCCCAGCGCTCGGATAGCTGCCCCTGTTGCAATATGTTCACCAACATAGAACTTTTGAAGTCAGGATCTGGCGTAAGCCAGCTCAATACAGCTATATCTACACACTTATTCAACAACACTTGTAAGTGTCATCGAGCAGTAACGTCGAGTATTCCTGAGGGTCTAGTGGTCGGCAGGTCATCTAGACAAAAGCGAACGTATAGTTTCGAGTTGGCTTCTATACTTATATTAAACGCTTAGCTCTACAATATTATCAACTAGAAAACTGCCGCTCATGCTTATTAAGGTATGCCCAAGGCCATCATCAGCTGGTTAGCTAAGTCAGGTTCTCCATAATACTCGCTTCGCGATTCCGTTTCTTTAAGCCACAAATAACAGCCAACCGTATCTTTAACCTGCTTCTCGAAAGTTTTGAATTTCTTCCTGAATACCTTTTTTGTCAACGTATTATTGATCTTACAAGGGGTAATCCGTGTCGGGACGTCCTCATTCGCAAAAACAGAGCCGATTAAGTCCGGGTATCGTTCCTTGACGAAAACGATAGCGTCGAACCAATTCGTGGCCCCTCCGGTCAGGATATACCGACCGGCGGGAACTATTGTTGTCGACAACGCCTCGACGTGACATCTCGCCACGTCGTCTATATGAACGGATGTCGCGATTAGTCTCTCTTTGCCCTTGCCGAGAACATGGTTTAGCAACCTCGCGTTGGAGCCAGTGCAGAAATCTTCTGCAGTCGTGGCCAACTGACTGGCGCCGAAGACATTAGTCGCTAAAAGATGTACGAAGTCAAACGCTATTTCATCATCTAACAAGGTTTCGGCTTCGGCTAAGACCAAGTCGTTGGCCCTGATGCTAGCATGGGCAGCAGCATCATGAGGTGAGTCAAAGTGCACGGGATCGTTTTCGCCTGATGGTCTTCGTTAGCCAGGGAAAGGAATAAGCTTGGATGTGGGATTTTCACTTCGAATCTCCTTCGTGCCAACCCAATCGTCGAGTTCTTCAGAGGTGAAGTAGGCAGTAACCGATGAGGTGACAATGATCCGCTGGATATGATCCGACATCTTAGCGGCGCGTATGATAGTCTTCAAAATATGAACATTAGTTACGGCGGAAGCATCTGAGGGATGTTTTGACTAGAACTACGTTAGCATGTTATTCTTGCTTCTCCAGGGCATAGGAGGAGTAGCTAAACCAACGTTTGCGAGCGGCGGGGATGCCATATAGATAATTTGATCTGCTCCTCTGAAGGCAGTGACCAAATCTCGAGTAATCGGTATTTTTCCGATCTTTTTGAAGAACAGATGATCGACACATCTGTCGGGGAAAGTTTCCATAAATCGTACGGCCTGGTCACGGGTGATAGGCCCAACGACAGCGTAGACTGTATATCCGGAGTCAATCGCCCTGATGGCGGTTTCGTAGCCGAGGAATGAAAAAAAGCCAATGATCTGTCAACAGCATTAGCAAGAACAACTATTCACGTTACGGTTCGTTCTAGTTTCCATAGTCTTCTTACCACCACAATCTCTCTGAAGCCAAGGTCTGAAGATCCGTCGCTCCCGGGCTCGCGTTTGCGCTCGCCGCCTTCGGAGATACTGATCGTACGCTCATCGTCTACGAGATCACCGTCTATGGACTCGCCGTCTATGGACTCGCTGTCTATCGGCTCGTCTTCTCCGGACGCGCTATCTTCGGACTCGTTGTCTTTATACTTGATATCATTGACTGTGCGGTTTCCAGGATCGACGTCGTTGTTAAACTGAACATTCTGGGTCGTGGGGTGTTTAAACTCGCCGATTACGGGCTCCACGAGTTTTCGCTTGCTGCCTCTGGGTTCGTCACTTTCGGATTCGTTGATTCTAGGCTCACTGTCCTCAGGCTTTCTTCCTTGAGGCTCGGTGCATTCGATCTTGGTGTCTTCGGGTTTGCTTTCTTGAGGCTTGCTATCTTTGGGCTTACTTCCCTCAGGTTCCTTGCCTTTAAGCTTGCTTTCCTTGGGCTCGCTATCGTCCGGTTCATTGCTTCCAGAAACGGCTCCCTCGAACACGGGATTCTCGGCTGGGCCGCTTTCCGGTGCATGTTCTGCAGACTTCTGCCCTACAGGATTATCTTGTAAATCCTCGCCTTTTGTGTTTTGGCCCTTGATGCCTTTCCCCTTTTTATTTCTGTGCTTTTTAGCCATTGGTGATACGGTTATAATTTGCGAAGAATATGCTCGGAATAAAACTCCACTCTGAGAATGGCCAACAAAGTATTCAAAATTGGATATGTTTAGCGATAGAGGACGCCGCTAAAGCCGTGAATGCTACATGGTTGCAATCAAGAAGTCTCCCTATCATAACGCAGTAAGAGATAGCTATTGTAGATATGTTTGTTTACAACTGTAAAGTGCAGCTTCCAATACAAAGTTTACCCTTGACGCTTCCCATCTAACATAGTCTCGGTACTTATCTAGAGAAGTCGCTCTCAACCTTCATTCCATGGGACTTGGGATGCGCTGTAACCCTAAACAAGTTTTAGGCTGCAAAGGAAAACTATAAACATGGCCTACACTAGACGTAAATGAACTTATGCCAACGATATTCAGTACTAGAGGGCGCCCTTACCTGGCTGCGGTCCATTTTATACTGATGATTACACTTTCCTACACTGAACACTTCAGATCATTGGTAATGAACATGCAAATCAATCAAGTCAAAACGAATTCCTAAACTTTAGCTGTCAATCTAGGCAGTTCCTGGCTTAGAAATTATAATAAAAATGGAACTGGTGTAGGGAGAAAGTGTACCTGGCTAGATGGCTAGCCTTAGATGAGTTCCAGGGTCACAGGTTCATAAGTAATAGCTCAGGTGATCAACAGTAGATAAAAGCCTACCTATCCTTACCTAAAAGTCCTATAGAACTATTATTTCAAGTCTCATGATACTTCTTACAGGATTAATGGGCCACTCTCACCTATGTTAAATGCAATATTTCCGGACGGGAGAGAAGGGAAGGAGGTGAGGTTATAGCCCAATGAGCGAAGTGGTTAATTAGGTAGGCGCGCGTACAACCCTAAAATACACCGGATAGCTATGAATCATATAACTCACTCATCTCAACTTGCAATGGGCTAAGTCAACCCTAGGCCGACTATAACTAAATATACTGTAATACCTACTTTCCTGTTATGACACCACGCCCCGGGAACAAAGAATGATGTGTATATAGTTAGGTTAGCCCAAGGAGGTGTATTAAGATCCTTCACGCAACAAGTAAAATTATTACCTATCCCTATAGTTCACACGTCAACGGGGTCCTAACACTCCATTCGTGAGGGCGAACGAGGCTTACACTATAGACAGTTTGCTACCATAGCCCTAAGCCGATCATTTACACATAGGCCGATTTAGCAATGTTAATAGCTATCACATAACTTCCTACCGTGCTTCCATAATTTGGTAGCGCGAATGGCGGTGAGGCCGCGTAAAGGTAGCATCGCATGGTGGGTGGCAATAGATGGCTAACATACCAATCATGCCCCGCGAGATACATTACCAATATGCAAATTCTGGTGTGGTAGTATTTCGCTAAAAAGTAATTTAGGCCAGCGCCGTTAGTACCATCGACTCGTGCATTATCTATCTCAAAATTGAGTTGCCTTACGACTCATGCATCAAAAAGGCATTTTTCTCTCTAATCAGAGATATAATCCTTGTCCTATCCACCCAATAAGACCCAGCCCGCCCATGACACCATTTGGTCGACAGGTATTGGAGTTCATGAGCAGGCAAATATGTTCTGAAAATATTAGCCTGGGCGAAGGTGGACAGTGTTAATATGGGATTTGAGAGGTGACTGGTTGTTTCTTACACTTAGAGCCTCTTTCTCATCCCGGTTCCGGGAGCTCAAGCAAAGCTGGGCGTCAAAATTGGGGGAAATCTAGTAACGATACGACATGACCCCGCGCAGGCAACTACGCGGCGAGCTGCATTTCCATTCGTCATCCTATCGTAGATGTACGGCACGGTATCGCTTTCATCGTACCGTAATATAGCACAGCGCCAGGCCTGTACAAGTCACAGATTTTCATATGTTTTCAGGATTCGTGATTCCCACCCCTTGTTCCCTGCACATCTTTGGGTTGTTCTTCGATCTTCTGAGAGCCCATGTTCGTGACGTAGAATTTTAGGCAACAGGCCGCTCTATCATGGCCTAGTGTTTAGGTATCTACACTTATTGATTGACCGTGTGATGTTATTTGATGTCACAAGGGCTCAGGACGCGGTGAACCGTCCACTACTTATCTAACTGAGGACCAGTCCCTCCGGGAGCCCTGTTTTTGGCACTAAGTGTACTTTTATTCATGGTTCCGCGTCCACTTCTCCTAGGACTTTCCGCCTTGTACTTTCGGTGTACAGGTATAGAGAGGAATCTCGTATAGGCTGATTATGCATTTATCTAAACGAAAACAGTGACTAGGAAGCTCCCGAGTAGGAAGATAGAACTCCTTATAAAATGAAGCAGATCCCAAAGCCCCAAGGTCTTGTAGTCTTGTTATTGGCACCTGGGCTTACCCACCTCTATATACTACCCTCTCTCCCAATCCCACACTCATTCTCGTACGTGTAACCAACCTCGGCTTTATTTATACCGAAAGCGCGTAGAATATAGGTGCTATAGTTAATGAGTAAGCTTGTCCCGTTACAATTGTCCCACTTACCATACAGCTGACCGGTCTCAGTTACAGTCATATACCTATTGTGCAACTTGGCACAGAGTCCAGTTAGGTTGTCTGGAAGATGTCGCAAAGCTCGACAGGGGACTAATATGGAGCCGCCACATACTGCTGGCACTCCATTTCCCGGTGCGCACCTCTTGGGTGGGTACTCAAAGTCATATGTTTTACTTGGTTTAACTTCTAATGCGGAAATCCCTATAGACGAATTATACGTGTACGAGCCGCTCCCTGCTGGAGGCGAATACGTCAGGCTGTTGGAGATAGACCTAAGACAATCGGAACTATTATATAGTTTGCGTGTCGTTCCACTAAGTGAATGCTTTGGGCATTACGAAGCTCTTTCATATGTTTGGGGTAATCCCTATGACAGAGTCAATATTAGGATCGACGGCAAGATTCTACCCATCACAATCAATCTTTCCCACGCCCTTCGTGCCCTCGTCTCAGAGGGTGAAACACGAAGGCTCTGGATTGATGCAATCTGCGTCAACCAGGAAGACTTGGACGAACGATCCCAGCAAGTACGACTGATGAGGAAGATCTACGAACGCTCGAGCAATGTGCCTATCTGGCTCGGAAATGACGACGCTAATATTGCCGAGAGGTGCTTTTATCTCCTTAAAGATACCGCGAGAATCTCGAGAGCTTTGCTTACACAATACGGTCGCTCATTTGATATCCCAAATTCAATAGCGGATAATCCAATCAGTGCAGATCAGGAGAAATGGGGCCTCGTTGACGAGCTGATAATGCTCCCATGGTTCAGTCGAGTATGGGTTTTACAAGAGGCCGGGTTGGCACCTCAGGCGACTCTCGTATGGGGCAGGTCAATGCTTGATTTCAGTGACTTGGTCGAAGTCGCACTCCTCCACTCCGAGGCTGCGCATCTATTTGGGATACGCTCCGAAGGGCTGTTAAAAGTTTCTGACACGTTTTGGTACTTGTGGAAAACCTTTCCCACGCCCTCCGCCTGTTGGAGAAGCACAATATCCAAGGGCCTGACTAATGACCCTTCGGATGACGAACCTCCGGTTACCCTCACCCAAATCCTTCATACTGGACGCCGGTTTAAGGCAACAGACCTGAGAGACTACATTTTCGGTTTCCTTGGACACCCCACTGCTATGGACCCCACGACCTACGAACCCTTGATTAACCCCGACTACAACAAACCCTTACTCGAGGTATACTACACAGCCGGACGCGCGCTCCTCAGAACGTGCGAGTTAACCTACTTCCTCTCCTGCGTCGATCGCGACCAAGCTGCACTGGACAATGCTTTTCCATCATGGATTCCACAATGGCACCTGGCAAAATATGTCTTCGCACTTGGGTTACCTTACAACCGATACCATGCAGGCGGAAACCACATAAATCCTGTCTTCTCTGTGAACGAGGAGCGGCGGCGGTTAGAGATGCGCGGATTCATCTTAGACACCATTCAATGGACAGCAGACGCTATGACCCGGGGAGAGTTTCATTTCCATCTCACCGACCGCCAACCTCCGGTAGTTGAGAAGATTTGGCGAGAGCTTGAGCCCTACGAAAGCGATCCCGAGAGACGATACAGTGATGAAGAAAAGATCGATACAATTTCTACAACACTGACAGCAGATGCGGTTCGAATGAAGGTTCGGCCCAGGGGCACCATGGAGCAACTTCGTAGAAGCTTTAAAGCACATTGTGTGAAGGCTGGCTGCGCGACGGCACTGGGATTTGACCTAGAGTTTTCAGAGGCTGAGTCTCAGCTTTTCGAACGGGGATTTTGGTGGGCGGGGCTAAACAGGAGGTTTTTCCGTACTAAAACAGGGTGGTATGGCCTTGGGCATAAATTGATTCGGGATGGCGATGTGTGTTGTGTATTTGAGGGTGTTAGAGTTCCCTTTGTGCTAAGGCCAGTGGGTGGGGAGGGTTATAAGCTTGTTGGGGATGCGTATATCCATGGTGTTATGAGAGGAGAAGCAGTTGCCATGATGAAGAATGGGGATTATGTGGAACAAGACATCGTTATTGTATGATGTCTAGCTTCTATACCATGGCTCTACTATAATTATTATCGGCGAGAATAGGTGGTGGAGCACAGAATATGGCCACTAATTGCATTACGGTCTCTTCCGGTGCCCCTGAAGTACAGAGCTCACAAGGCAACTTCTGCTTTCACGGACTCGGCCTAACGCCCCTTAAGAATATCTGCTGGAGTTGGTCTACCGTGTTATAAAGACTATATCCGACTACGGTTCCCGGGGTTTTTGGAGACTATTCCTTATTAATTGAATCATTCCTTTGGTAATGCTACGAGTTATGTAAGGCTACACCGCACAACAGGATATGAGTGTATAAATGTGAGCTAAATACCTGAAATGCCCTATCTAAATACAGAAGCCAAGTCATTACATAGAGATAGATCATGGTCTTATGGCCGAAATGGGTAGCGTAGCCCGATGTACATACTCCAGAGGTACATGCACGGGAGCATTTTCACGATTCAAAAGCGTTCTGTCATTCTATTATCTTGCGCCTCTTTAGATCCCTGAGCTTACTAGACTCCTATTTACTTGACACCATGGATATAATAGACACAAGAATCATTTTTGTAAAACCTCGAATTTAACCGCATAATACGAAGCCGCTTGTCACGATCCTGACTACCTACAACCATATACCTGTGCCCCTGAGGTACAAAACAAAGAGGCTGTTTGTATATAGACACCCAGCTGTTGGAAGTAGTAGTTAGAGCTCCTCGTGCGTCAACAAGTATTTAGGACATACCTATACGTTGCTATTCGTACCTAGCAGCCCATGACACCGCTGCATCCTTTCTTGAAGCACGCTTAACAATGAACGAGCCAGCCCGAGTATTCGTGTACTAGACGCTACATCCAGGGTTTAATTTGGGCAAGGGGGTTTACCTCCGGCTGCGATTGCAACATTGCCTGCCGGAAGCACATCAGATCATGTAAATATGCGGGGGTGTTCCACGAGTGCTGAGAGGCGGCCATATAGAATCCTGCGCCTGCAGATCGCTCAGCCCATGACACAAAAGACTGTTACGCGATGCAAAAATAGGCTTCTCTCCGCACCGTTGTTTTAAAAAGATTCAATTAGGAATGAGGTTATACCAGAAGCTATATAAGATCTGCGAGGACAGCTGAGAGTCGAGCTCAAGTGTGACTCCTCTAAAGCTGGTATCATGCCATTCTCAGCGAACTGTAGTCATGTCGTCGACGCCACTGACGATAGGACAAGACCTTGGCAAAATTCTCGATTCACAGGTATCAGTTTCTCGCTGGAGGCAGTCCGGTGATACAGAATGTGGTGAATTGGTTGCAAAAGTATAAAGCTGAGCGCTTCCTCTCCTGTTGTTGCAAAGCTATTCTTCTGAGACACACGCACACCTCATAGCATACTTTCGAACAGAATTCCCATTCACACCCCCTATTCTGCACCACAAATCGCCCACAATGAAGACTGCGTTCGCAATCGTGGCCTTGCTTGCCTCTCTCGCAGCTGCATCCCCCACTGGCAGCGGGAACATTCCTGCCTATGACCCCCGAGACATTACACCTGAGGGGCTCTGGAAGCGCTGGTGTGATGGCTCGCCGGTCCAGGACCCCATCTGCCCACACGGTGCCTTCTGGGTAAGATTGTTCCCTTCAGAATGAGACGAGAAGTATTAAACCGACTAACTCTCCCGCAATCAGTGTGGCCCTGCCGATGGCAACGGCCAATGCATCCCGTGTGGCTCAACTTGTTAAAAACCCGGTCAAGACGGCGAAAAGTCACAGGAAACCTAAGGTACCGATGGCCTACTCATAATAATGGAAGTTCGATACTGACATTGCGTAGTTCTCGCGAGCCACGGATAGTCTATGTACGGAGATGGGAGTATGATATGGTTGATTGGAGAATTGTGATTTTTCCGGCTGCAAGGACGCTTGCTAGCCGAATGTGCTTACGTTTCAATTTTCTCTTCATGTTGCCCGATAGCATGTCGGGCTAGCCGCTCGTTTACCTGCAGAAATACAGACACCTCGAGGTCATCAAGCTGTCCCACGTGACTCGACTGTGTTCATCACTGACTCTGGTTTGCGATATCGGCTATTTAGGGGCCTGCAAAAGTAGACTTACGGATGAAGTTGAATGTCATGCGATTTCAAGTAAGGTGAATATGTAACACTATCAAACGGACAAGGTATGAGTTGATGATATCGGACTGTTTGTTAATACAGTGTCTCCGAGGAGTACGGAGAAGTAGGCGAAGGCATCAAGGCCTGGTCACCACGAAGCGAAGAGAAGGATCTTGATGGCGTCCGGACGAGGAACTATCAATTTCGCGAGAAGTTATGAGAACACTGTGCTGGGTGTTTATTTAGATAGGTATCGGTTGTCATTTCCACGTGCCAATAGACGCACGGACCGTGCATGATGCATGGGATCTTCCGCTGGCCTTATCTATTAGTGCACCCCAGGGCACGCACTTGAAATTGAAGGAACAAAAAAAAAGAGAAATATCTAGGTATACAATGAATAGAGAATAATTAGTGAAATGAAACACCTAGGATTTAAAACAGAAAAATAAAAAGTAAAAAAATGAGGGGTTACTCCCAGTTCAACTGGGAGGCATCGGGAATTGAGCCCAATGCGGGGGTCGAACCTGTGATGGCAGAATTAATATCAGATTCTCTTCGCTCTGCTCTCGAATCGAATAGATGGCTACTCACCCGCAACCTTGAGATTAAGAGTCTCACGCTCTGCCTAATTGAGCTAACCGGGCGGTTGATGGTCACAATTACGCAATAATCATTCTTAGGGGATTGCGAGAGTTTGGTTTGCTGCTGATGGAGCTATGTTTGTGCCTAGGTAGGTAGCCAGCTTAGACGGGTTTCCCTACTCGCTTAGGTAGGTATGATTTGCTAGGCTAGGACCAGGTCTAGCTCTAGACCCAGGTCCGAAGATTCGTTATCGCAGCCGAAAGATTCCCCTTAGTACAGTACTAGCTTTTCGGGTACCTACATAGTTAGGTAGGCAGTTCGTCTACTAATACCATGCAGATATGAGTAGGTAGGTAGTGGATCTTCCTACGTCGAACATGCGTCGGACAAGGGCCTCTAACTATGTGCAGCTCTCAAACCCATCGGAGACGTGCCTGCTCGACCAGGGATTTACTCGAAGTCATGTCTACATATTTACACTGGGTAGTTTGATCGGGATCTCTCAGGTCTTATGACCTGTAAGGCCTGTCGTCGTTTCATTACGGCTATCTAGCCGACGTATTTTATACGGGCCTTTGATGAGTTGAACCATCCTGCCTACACGAAAGCGAAAGCCACAAACGAGGGACGGTCGGTTAATTATGCTAGCTGTTGTTATAAAGAGGGCAAAGATCTTAGTTTGGGTAATTAGAGGGTCTCGGTTACCACGTGCAGCGAAAAACGTGGTTTGGGGATGAAATGAGATCCGGGATCATCTGCTGGTGAATTGAGTATTACCTATTACTAGTGTCAACCAAACCCACGGGTCCACGGGGTGATATGTCTTTCTTGTAGGTATGTTCTTCAACAAAATTGATGTCATTCTTTGCGGGACGTCGTATTGAGAATTGTCAACGTTTGAGTAACCATTGCCAGATGATTTGTTGCCCTTGCAGAATTATAGAGATTGCCAAGATCCAAGATAGAACAGGCACACTACCCACTAACCCAGTGTGGATCAGCGCTGGTCTGTGAGGGCGACCTCCGGATCTCACGGGAGTTCCCGGTTTTGGGTCAGTACAGTACAGTACGCGAGACAGATGACGCCAAGCCAGCTTAGCCACGGCTGCTGAGCCGACAAGCATGCCATTAGTTATCACCATCCGTCGCAACTATTCATCAGCTGAAAAAACGGCCATCCTACACATACTCAGGTAATACCCGACGCCGCCAGCCACACTGGGGCAGTAATAAACCATCCTTGCTGAGAGTGGAACGTTAGTTATCGGGCAACACACTTGAGCCGCAATGACGTATAGTAGTTGTACTACCATTTCCTCAACTGATACCATCTATTTTATATTTCGTTCTTGGCAAAAGCCCTTAGTCTTTCTGCTTTACGAGAATGGCGTCTAGCTAGTTACGTTTTAAGTATATTTGGGCCGCCTGAAGGTGCGTTGACGTGGTTGTTGTTTTTGACTTCTGACTGGGGCCTTAGCAGGCCTTAGTAGCCTGCCTTGCTGACTGTTTCTAGAACCAGTCCCTGTCGAAGGATCGACTCAGGGGGGCGACTAGTACTAATCATAGTAGCAATTTTGACAAATCATGCCTAACATGTGGTCAAACGTGCTGAGAATAAATCGTAATCAAGCAGGACAAATCGAATTAAACGTGGTAAGTCTGGGTGTAAAAAGTGGGAATCAAGTACTAGTAGTAGGCATGCCCGCTTGTATACTTTATTTCGCCGTGCTGTCGCGGTTTGGCCAGTTTCTGCTTCCTTTGCGATCGTGATATATCGATCGTCATCGACTCGATTTAGCGACTCCTACGGCATCCTATCGCTAGCCTCAACAACGAACTGAGATCAGAATGGACCGGTCTGGGGTTGACACGATGAGGCGGCTACATCCGAACGGGATACCGGCAGATCGCCCGGTCAGTTGGAGTGCGATTCCGGCCGACGATCCGGCTGCCCACGAGCAGATGATCAAATTCGTCTCTGAGTCGATAGTATGCGACCTTCAAGGCAACATCTCAAGCGGGTTCATGAGACAAGTCCATGCTTCCAAGAAGAGCGCCATGTCGCCCCACGACAAGGCAGAACGGATGCGCATAATCCGTGAGATGCGAACGACACTCGAACGCCTCACAGAGGAGCTAGGACAAAAATTCTTTGAGGAATTTCGCCATAGGCCGGCAGTTGGCCGGTGGTATGACTCCTGGTTGCTCAATGAGACGCCGCAATTCTCGCGCTGGGAACAAGAATGGGCCTTCGCTCCCAAGGAAAGCTTGGTCACGGTTGATGCGCGTAGCATCTGCGGTAGTACCGATGGGCGTGTATTCGGTTCCGAGACCACCCCCGAGGTCAGAGTAGAATCCGAGGAGGACATTGAAGAGTTTGAAGATACCCAGGAGTTCACCCAGGCTCCCGAGTACAGGCCAGATGCGCCTGTGACCGAGGTAAGCCGGAGATCTCCCGTCCGTCGTCGTGCCGGCACGACGTCCCCGTGCATGCGGCCAAGCTACAGTTCAATTGACTTGAATGTGGTTAGGAAAAAACCGATGGCCCTGCACCGACCGCCGCTGGCTGCCAGTGCGAAAATACCGATGAAGAGGGCACCGACTCGGAACACACCCCCCATCTCTGCCAAACGTGCGCCTGCAGCAACCAAGGTTATGGCTGTATTGCATCTTGCGGTTGTGACGAGACGTGCCGAAACAACTTCAACAACATCGCGCTCGACAATATCCTCGGCATCGACATCTCGGGGTCGCCGGCGAAACTTAGCCCATGCTTCATCACCTACTTACAGAAGCACAATCTCAAGGAGACTATCACCCTTGACTTTCTCTTTGAACATCTTCTCTCCGGTCTGGATTATGTACCAGATGGTAACGATGAGGCAATCGATGCCTGGCGGATGGAATGGGAGACTGCCTATGATGGTCCAGACCCGGAAGCAAAAACAGAAAAACTTCAACGCGAGCTTCTTCGTCTCGGCCTCGGGCTCGCCGACAAGCACGGCGAGTGGTTCTTCTCGTTCTGCTATAACAATAGCGAGCGGGTTGGAAGCTGGCAACAAGGTCACCAGATATGGCATTGCAGAGCCTGTGGGAGTTGTAGTGAACAGCAAGAATGGCACTGCGGGAAGTGCAACAAATGCACTTATGGGAGGGAGATTCCCTGCAGCGGATGTGGAGGGGTCTCGGATTCGTACCACGCAGAACATAAAGAGTGATCGGATCCAGGCGATCTATCGACGAGTGAAACGAGTGGTGAAGAAGTTGAGGACACGATCATCTGGAATCACTGGCGTTGGAAATGCGAAAAAGAGAAGGCGACTGTCTAGTTAAGGGCGAGATGTGCTGCTCTGAGGCCACGAACAACCACTATATCGGAGCCCAATGCTCAGAATAAGGCATATGGGAACCGGGTTTGTATATAGTATATATCCCACATTCCTTCATGTATTTTCCTTACAAGCGTTAAGCATGGTTTCGCGGCGCGGTGGACTAGGGAGACCGAGGGCATGACCCAGGCTCAGGAGGGTGGTTTTTGGTTCAATTGCTTTGCTGTTGAAGGATGGAAATGTAAATACCGAACTGTTGTTACCTGTCAGATATACTCTTTCCTTTTGAAGTCTTGTTGCAATAAAAACGATACTCTCGGCCTGCGTGTCGAACTTAATATATTTATAGAGTCTGTTTTGAAAAGCACTGTAAGGGTTGTATTATCTACTGGCGTTCGGACCTTTGATAGGATAATTCAATGGAAGAGTATGCTTCAAGCTGATAGCAGGGCAACTATCATTTTTCCAATAGATCGATCAGGATTTCTCGCACCTATACTCACTAGTTGGTTCATAGCGGCCAATCTAGAAGTGAGTGATTATTCGCTCCGATAGGAGACGTCAAGGGGGAGATCGATGACGTGCCGCTCTTTGTCTTTCATTCTAGATAATTGCGGAGAATATAGGAACTTCGAGAGCGGCTATACCATCGCAGATGTTTGAGCACCATGACGGAAATGTAATCGCAGCTGCGGCATAGATAATACCTCTCTCATCACAATCACAGCCTCACGACTATACGATGCCGTCGCGTCTCGTTTGGTGTTTGCATGGATCCAAGGCCGAATGGGAGTGCGTGGACTCGGGAATATCCCCATAATGTTGAGATTTATTGATCATCGGTATGTAATGGCGATCATTTTTTTGTAGTGTGGTACAAAAATAACGGGTGAATTTATCTAGATTGGATCTTCAAGGGTTTCCATGCTTGAGTGACGGCATCCAAGCAGGTACGTAAGGTGTGTTCGGGAAGAATATGACACCACCTACCTCGTTTGGAATTCTGCCATTGCTGTCTTGCGCCCTGTGGCCGCTTAAAGGTGGGCTGTTACCGGTTCGACTGGTGACTGTAGTGTGCCGTATTACAGCGGACAAGGCCGCTAGAAACGCTACCCAGGAGGTATCCGCTACCTTAAAAAATGGTAGGGGTGCCTGCTAATCGAAATTTTTGATGGTTACACCACAGTTCGTACCTAGGGAACATGCCTGAATGGTAGGTGTCTAGAGCGAAGCTTATAAGTAGGTAAGCAGGTAGGTATATTTAACTTCAATTAATGTTCATTAAGTCTCTCCAACCTTGGCTTGATCCTTGTGGATAGTCTCCATTTACCAATCTCTAATGAATTGACATACGTTCACCTTATCGCTCGAAAGAATC
Source organism: Xylaria sp. Z21 (assembly GCA_037356095.1). NCBI lineage: Eukaryota > Fungi > Ascomycota > Sordariomycetes > Xylariales > Xylariaceae > Xylaria > Xylaria sp. Z21. The sequence goes on along the minus strand of JBAWJX010000009.1, from coordinate 285,534 downwards.
CAATTGAGTACCTACCTACTTAATATAGTCTGCTGTCTACTCGAAGACAAAACGTCACCATTAACACTAAAAAGGAGGCGGATACCACGGCTCGTGTCTGGAACTGGATCCCCTCCCACCTCCAGACCAGTGTCCAGACCCACGGCTACCAGCAGGGACTACTACGACACTACCTAGTACGGTATCTGTTTAGACCAGACCAGACCAGACCACGCATAACCTCCATACAGCTTACGTGCCATATGGGGTAATATTGCTTTGGGAGCTGTAGCTAGCTGTCTTTCTTTCTTTCTCTTTCCTCCAACTAGATAGGTAGACCATTACTTACTATACTATCACGACCACGAGTGCGACTACGAACAGATCCACGCCCATATCCACGCCGGCATCCGCATCCGCATCCGCCTCTTACTTCTAATTAGTCCTCGTCGAGCTCCATCGTGCTGCTGCTGCGAGCGCGAACCCTCTCCCTCCTTAGTCCGAGCATCGACGACGATGAGGTTCCGCTCATGACTCCTCTCCTTCGCCTGAAGGAGTGTCACTATGCCGCCCGAAGGACGCTCCACCAACATCCGCGTCTTCATAAAATGGGATGACCAGACCGTGTTTGCCGGGGAGGAGATCAGGTGCCACATCACCTTCAAGAACGTCGCCCCGAGTCCCAACCAAAGCCTGCCCTTGCAGCCTTCTCCTCTGTCCGACCGGCCGAGACAGCCTTCGCCGCTCCTGAGCCCTCGCGGTGGTGCTTCTATTAACGGCCTGGCGCCCCCTCTGTCTGCTCGCAGCCACCGGTCAACATTGTCATTGAACGTGCCCTCGACAAGTTCGCGCCTTAGGAACAGCGTCCAGCAATGGCCTCCTCCGCAGCTGCCCGTGTCCGCGCCCCCGCAAAAACCCGCCCATGCTCATAAACGATCCCTCTCCATCGTCTCGATGGGCTCTAATGCTACTGTCGAAGACCAAGCGCATGGCAATGGCCCCCAATCGAGACCCCAGCGCCCCAGTCGCGGTCATGGTCGATCCGCCAGCCTTCAGATTGTACCGCGTGCCGGTGCCACGATGAATGGACCTCAGTCAGCAGCACTACCGCGGAGGTCGCCCTTTGGCTCTGACTCCCCCGTGTTTAATAACCATTCATTCCCCCCCTCAAAGCATGGCTTTGGCCGGGGCCCCGGGCCCGCGACGGCCCCTAATACCCCAGCTTTTGCCAGATCACCTACGAGGAGGAAACCTTCGGGTCCTATTCCAGACTTCAAATTTCCTATGACTCCGGGACCTTCTCCGAGCGAAGTTAGCGACGCCCCTAATATGGATGACCCAGCCGCAACACCCACCGCGGAATCGATGCCGCAATTCTCCCTTCCCGTCCGCTCGAAAGAACCAATACCTACTATCTCCGAACATTCAGCACCAGTAGCAAGAATTCTATCCACAACAAGCATGGCAGGCGGTACTCCTAGAAGTAGTGGGGAGTTTTACTCCCTCAGCAATAATTCGTCAGAAACACTAGCATCAGAATATGTCACCCACCCTTTCCAGAACGCCCGGAGACCTGCTCATCTGCGCCGAAGCTCCGCCATGTCTGGGGTCGGCCTGGCTAGGCCGCCAGAATCCTTGATGATGGGCTTTGCCCAGGTACAGGGCTCGTTTACTCTAGATGGATCATTGGTCAATTTGGGGCCTTTCGAAGCCGTCAAACGAAAGGCGGTTCTCAGTGGACAGGGTGGTGGTGTGATCGGAGTAGAGTCATCAAGAAGATCTAGTGGTTTCTTGACTAGCTTTGGATGGGGTGGCATTGGTAACTCCATTGGAGAACTTCTCGGTGGAGGTGAATTCAGCAGTATAAAAGAGATGCGAGGTGCCGCGAGCTCGAAGTCTATCCCGCTATTATCTACTCCCCAATCGGTATTATTTGTGGATCTGCAATTGGGTCCTGGCGAGAGTAGAACTTACGAGTACTCCTTCAAGTTACCAAAAGGCCTACCTCCAACGCACCGAGGTAGGGCTATTAAGATAGCCTATGGCCTAGTTGTTGGCACGCAACGAGCTGGAGGTGCCAAGGAACAACAGGTGCGATCCGTTGATATTCCTTTTCGAGTTCTTGGGAGCGTTAATAGTTACGGCGAAATTCTCGGTCATGACTTGCTATCCCCTTATATTATTCTTCGCGACCAGGCCAAGGTCCAGCCACACGAAAAAGGAACCAACGCGTCATCATTAAAGAAAAGAGCTAAGGCAGATATGCCAACTTCTACTACCAACGACTTCCTAGCCTACGTCGATGAACTTCTCGATCGTCCGCGAAATGGCCTAGGTCTCCTCTCACCTACAGCCACAGCAGCGCCGTCTCGTCGCTCCTCGTTTGCTATAGAACCAGCCACAGCAAAGCAAGCAATCGACCTTGCTATTATGCGCTCAAACATGTCGTCCGAGTCCGGCCAAAGCAGCAACCGCTTCGCGATTGCACGTAACGGCCGGCGCGTGGGGGTAGTTATGCTAGGACGCCCAGCGTATCGTCTCGGAGAAACAGTTACTATGGCTATCGACTTCGCCGATGCGGAGATCCCTTGCTATGCCGTGCACGCCGCTCTTGAGACTAGCGAGCACGTCGATTTATCTTTGGCTCTACGTAGTGAAGCGAGCATACACCGCGTCACGCGCAAGGTATACGCTAGTTCGTCTGAAGCGACGATGTTCTCCCGCCGCGTGGTATTCAGCCCCACGATACCCATCACTGCGACGCCAGAATTCATAACTAGCGGACTCAATCTTGAGTGGAAGATCCGGGTCGAGTTTGTGGTCCCCTCGTCTATGACCGCAAAGAACTCAGTGGATGACGCAGACGATCAGGAAGAATCTAGAGAAGAGAAGCCTAGAGAGGGCCACCATTTGCTAGAGGAGATATCCCACAACGACAAGAGCGGGCTTATCCTCGTCGCAGCCGAAAACCTCGAATGCGAGAGCTTCGAGGTCGCGGTCCCTCTGCGTGTCTACGGTGCCGTATGCAATGGCTTAGAACGTCTTGAACGGGACGAGGCCCTCGAAGAAGGCCTTGTGGTATAAAACCTTGCTGTGATCGATAGAGAAGGCAGACAACAACCAGATCTTAGTGTATGTGTACATGTATGGGTGGTTGAGGGTAAGAAAGGCTCTCGCATAGTATCAATCATATGGATAGAGCGAAAAAAACCTTATACATCAACAGAGAGACATAGCAGATGGATGGGGAAGATATCGCTGCTTCACTACTCATCTGGATAGAAAGCGACAAAATCTTCCGACAATGGGAAAATTCAGTCAGGGTACAAGATATCGTTATATCCATTATTACAGCGAGAGGGAGGGTCGTTGTGTAGATATTTATGTAGTTGTAGTAATGGGAGCGGAATATAACAGGGCAAATGGTTTAAGAACATAACATTACAACTACTAGACTAAATCTAGTGCTGATGACAAGTCGACCACGAATCACGTTGGCTATAATACGACGGATAGAATGAAAGGAATCGAGTATCTCAGTGCTGAAGTAGATAACAAGAGCGCACTCGCTCGTCTATTGGGGAGGGCATGCAAGATTATGTCCTAGCGATTATGTATAATATCTCTAGCTAAAGGGGAGCCGAAAGCAAATATGAAAAGCCCCTAGCCGCCCATCTAGGCAGCCTAACCTCGCCTGTGGGAATTTGTTAAACGCCTGTTCTCCTGGTATCCCCCCATAGATATGAAATGGTATCATGCTATAAGTAGTCAGTTTAGTCTGACCTTCTCCCCAAGATAAATCGCATAACGCCGCCCTCTGGTCCGTTATCCCTGGACGCATGTTCCGAGTAGGAAGATAAAAGTGAAAAAGAAATGTTGAGCATGCCAGACGCCTAGCACAGCTGAGTGCCGATCAACCGTGTGATAACCTCCCCCACCTATCCCTCTCAATCCCCCGATAGACCAGCCCGGTTACTATTTATACAGTATTATCCACAGCTCCTTGCCGAAAATACAAAGGACAAATACAAAAGTAGGAAATGAGTGTGCTCTTTATGCTGAGGTGCTGCTGGACCCTGTTCCCGACGATCCAGGGCGTTTATCAGTAGAGTCTGTCTCTTGGTCGGAAGACCCTCGATACTTTCCGAGACGAAGTTTCTCGTCGAGAAGTGATACTAATCGCTCCGAATACTGATCTAGAAGACCACTAAGCATGGTATCGCTCATGGCCTTGCTTCGTGTTGCTCGATCCCCAAGAGCAACTGCTGTGAGGCGAAGTTCTTGGTCTAGTTCAGCCAGTATCTCCTGGCTAATGGGATCTGTGGAAGCAAGTTTCTTCCGATAAGCCCGCAGGGTTCGGCAAGTTTGTTCAGTCGACATATTGAGTGAGCCAAAAGATCTCAAACTGCCGTTGCTCTTAGTCTTTGCCGAGTTCAGCGCGGGCACTGAAGGGCGTCGTTTTACTCGAGATTTAGGGCTGACTGGGGGACTGCCTGATGGAGTGCCAGACGGCCGTCGTGATGGTGTATCTTCGGCGATAACGGGAGCTGGAGTCAATGGTTGTATAGCTGTGGGTGTCTTCGAAGGTGTGGATGAGAAATTACCGAAATATAGCGACCGCCTCTTAGATAGTGTTCTAGGGGGGGACCTGCGGCCGCCAGCTGCAGATGAAGGTCGCTGGAACTCTGCGAGCTCCGATTTGGATAAAACACGCCTCAATGTTGGTAGGTTGACAGGAGTACTGGGATCTTTGGCGGGCGAGGAATCGCGACTAATGGAACCCCACCCCCGATCTTGCAAGTCTATCTCCCAAATCATGATGGTCCCATCAGACCCAACACTTACAACCTTCCGATTAGCGTCATCTTCCTCGATCATGGCTACACCGTGTATGGCCTCGGTATGTCCCCACTCTCGGGCAAGGAATTGACCTGTCTGGGGATCGTACATTCTGATGGATTTGTCTGTATTGGAGAGGCCGAGAAGAAACGCTGGTTCTTTGTCGGTAGCGGGACAGTTTGTAAGCGAGTCTAAGATAACGGCATCGGCGCCACTTTCATCGAAGCACTTAAAAGAGCTCGAAAGTTTCCCAGTTTCAAGATCAAATGTATAAACAGACCGTTCGACTTGAGATACGAAAAGGGTTTTCCCATCCGGACCCACGGCCATTGATGTTGGGGATGCCTTGAGAGAAAGTGTTCGGGACGGAATGGCTGCCATAACATCCGGATCGCCTTCCTTCGTCACTAAATCGTGTATCTGGACTGCCCTGTCTAACGAACAGGTAATTATTTTATCTGTTGACGGGATTAAAACCTGAGAGACCCTAGCCGCGAACTCGAGTGTCTGAAAATGCTCAAACTCTCCATTGGCTAGTCGGTGGAATAGTTGGGCCGTGCGATCACGTCCGCACGATGCGATAAGGAGGTTGGATTTATCCTCATAAATCGTAATGAATTGACACTCCGAGGAGTGTGCTTTCATAGATGACACGCATTCCTTCGTGACGAAGTCAAACACCTTGACAAAGCCCAATTTATCCCCGGCAACAAAAAACTTGCCATCCACAGTTGCACGAATTGTAACCATTTGGTTTGCTAGTTCGGGTTCCTCTTCGAAATAAGCCTCATCTAGAGGCATCCGGAAATTCGATTGAACTGTGCCATCAGTAGACCATAGTATCACTTGGCCTGACTGTGACCAGGTATAAAATCGGGCGCCCGTTACGTTCGATTGAGCCAAACTCCCGACACCCATGACTGCGTCTCCACCACCAGGTATGGGAATGGAGGTTGTTTTAATCCTCGAGGCCCCCGGTATATGATCCTGATTCCAGATGTCGATACAGCGCTTGGCGTCGACCGTAACTATCTTGTCTTTCAAGAACCCCATCGCAAGTACCCCGATACCAGTAGACGCTTCTATGTTTGTCCGAATACAGGTAGAGGAGCCCTTCAATAAGGACTCTAAGTCAAGCGTTGCAAAGTTACCCGATTTGCCACCAATATAGACAAGACCGTTGCGGATCGCAACGCAGGTTGTCACAAATCCACTTTCGAGGATATGTGTTAACTTCGTCTGCTTTCCAAAGTCGTCCAATAAACACACATCTCCCGTCTCAGAGCAGATGATAGCCTTGGTGTCGTCGATGGCGGCAGCACACGAGAATGTGGCCTCAATCATATTTCCAAGCAGTACATTCCTGCCAGGTAGCGTTTTCTGGGGCTGTGCAGCTTGGTTCACGTCTCCAATAAATTTCTGCTTCACTGGAGAGGTCGCCTGTGCTTCATCAATGCGCCAGACCTTCACATGACGTACGCCTAAAGTAATGAGATTATTGCCGACCCAGATCATGCCTTTGACGTATGTTGTGCACCTGTTCTGCTGAAACAGCTTTGCCGCACCAGTCCTAGGATCTATCTTCCACACATAGAGGAAACCATCGTTTGATGACCCGAGGGAGGCAAGAAACTTAGAATCGGGAGACCACGCAACTGCCTTGACGCCATAAGCGTGTTCGCTAATAGAGACAAGTGGAGTATCGGATGAGCGGTCTTCTAGGCTATATATAAGAACTCGCGGAGCATAGCCCGTTTCGCCCACGGCCAGAAACCGTCCTTCCTTGCTCAACGCAAGGCAAGTTGCTGCCTTGATGCGCTCTCGGCTAGTCCACGTCTTGGAGGTGGGAGATTCTGCCCAGTCGTTCAAACCGAAGGCAGAGTCCCGCAATGAAATCCTGTTTCGGCTGTCGTTCGCTTTCGGGGTGGATGGTGAAGATGTAGAATACGGAAGGGCTGGGGTGCCGTATATAGGACTAGCTGTTGGGCGTGCTCGGAAGAACCGTTGTCCGTACTCATCACCATCCACATCAACCACCACAACAGCCCCACCGGCAATGTAAGCAAAAGAAGATCGAATGGCATCGAAACCGGTAGGAGTAACACACGTGGTGCCAATGACCCGTTTCAGGGAGAGTCGAGAATCGGATAGCTGCGGGGCTCGGCCACGATGAGGGGACCGAGCAGGAATAGGTAGGAAAGGTGAGTTTGCAGGCGTCAACCTCAGTCGGTGGGAAGGAGTAGAAGCCATCTTAATTCCATGGGCTAGAGAAGAGAAAGCCAGATAATAGTCGCGATATCGATGTTCGAATCAGGCTCAAATGATACCGAATATCCTAGAACGTCGCGCGAGAATTGGGCAGAGAGACATGGGTGCAGGACCCTTTGTTTCTGATATCATAGAGTAGAAGGAAGTCGACGAAGCGTAAGTCGAGCTGGAAATGCTGGGAAAGCGAGGTAAGGACTGTGTGTTCGTTGCTTCCTGCTGTCACTGCTAAGACGGTGAGGGAAGCACGATACCAAGCTTCGAAGAAGGAAGGTAGGTCGGCAGTCTATGTATGGCAGGCAGGTATGATTCAAGTGCTGATGAACTGTCAGCTAGCCTCAACTATCAGAGTGAATAGAAACATAGAATCTTGACTTACAATGACACGAAAGGAATAGATCTAGAGAGAGACCAACTAAGAGGGCATGGACACGCAAGGGGAGGGGAGACAAAGGACCCGGAAGAGGAATTGATGGCGGTCAAGACAGCTGATGTGCGTGTATTCTCGTGTCTCGATTCTTGATACCTCTTATCGGCAGGCCAAGTATGTAACCTAGCTCTTCACTTCACAATCACAGATTTGCCATGAAGAATTGGCGATTGAGGTGGGTGAGGGAGGGAGGAGATGTGGGCAACAACAGAGGGGTCTTGTTCCTCAGCATCCAGCATCCATGGCGATTGATGTCTGGCGAGAAGCAGATATTGTGAGAAACAAGCGAGAAGCCCCCATGCTGCCGGACCAGCCCCATCACAGCACCTACTAAGTACTATTACCTGTACCATTTTGTTTTGCCCAGGATTGGTATCGAGAAGCAGCTCGTTGACAGGGGAGTTGACGGGGGAGCAACCGACGACGCTTGCGGATTGGTTGGTGCCTGAGCTAGAGTGGGGGGTTTGATGAGAAGCCAAGACGGTTTCGGCAAGGTTGACCCATACTACGGGTCCCAGGATCCAATGACAACACAGGCTCCGTTTGCACCGGTCGTTGTTAGGGTTCATCCATCCCGCAAGCTGCAGGTCTAAAGGGACTATCACACCTCCAGCAATTGCCCAATTGCCTAAGTACGCCCGTAGTATATCAACATCTCTACACTACCTCCTACACTACCCATCTCCTGTAATTACACGCATGCGTCTCAGGTCACCGGCATCCTAGCTCACGTACGTTGCTACCCGTTTAGTGAATGGTATGGTTCTAAATCCGGGGGAGGTTTCATAGACATACATAAATGTTTCTTGCTGTTTAGAACTGCACTAGGGTAGTTCCGGCAATGCACGCGTACACAAGGACGCTAGTCTAAAATGGGCATGATCGCCCGCAATATTTACCAGGTAATATGACAGTATAGGCACTACCGGGTCATGGATTCACCCAACGATACCTAATCAGCTCATCTTTATCTTCAAGAGTCTTTTAAATACCAAGATGAGTTTATACTACTTAACCTATGGGGAAAAAAACATATCCTATTACGCATATAGCATGATAGGTAGGTAGAACGAGGCGCTGGTTTTGAAAGGGCAGAATGCGTTATGTCCTGCATCTTTATGTGTCACGTGTGCAAAGTAGTCTCAATTAACTGAGAATTGTCTGTCCCAGATAAAAGTTAGACAAGCTGCTAGTGCGAAAGGCCGTCAAATCCAAAATTGGTTATCTTTCATGTCAAAAGGTCACATGAACAAAGATCACGTAGGAAACATATCACGGTATAGTTTGGAATGTGAAACGTAGAACAGATATAAATGATATGTCCAGATTGAGTTTTTTTCAACCGTATATAATCTCTAGTTGTATATACGTATATATGTATGTACAAAGCCAGGCAATGATGACTATTGTAAGACACGCACGAGCGCATTACAGGAGAGTACCAGATAGTTTCCGCTGAGCGCTCTCCGCCGGCGCTTTTTCCTCGGACTTCTCGCGGCGCGGCATATAAGGGTATTCAGTACGAGGGCCTTTCTTCTGGTTCCAGTGGGGTTGTCGGACAATGCCTTCCTGGCGCCATCGACGGGGCGGCTTCGTCCCAAGCTCCGCCATCTGGCCCCAGATGTTCTTGCCACGGTTGAACCAGCGCTCCTGGCGGCGTACCTCCTCATCTGGATTCGGTGTCCACTTGCTCCTGAGGATACGCCGGACAGCCTCCGGTGACACTTCGAAATGTTTCGCCAGCACCTCTGTCGTGTACTGCTCGGGAAATTGAGTATGCAGCGCCCGAATCCCCTCCACCGCGTCTGGCGACAGCCGTTTACGCGGACGCCAGCCCTCCGGGAATTTCTCCTTCAGCGCTTGCTTCTGTATTTGCCACATTTCTTTCCGTGTCATCGCTGCTTTATCCGCATCGGGCTGCGAGCTGGCATCATCTTTGATGATCTTGCGCCTCTTTAACTGACTCGACATGATTGGTGGCTTGGGCCGCGATTGCGGTTGGGATTGCGCATCTGAGTCGGTGTCATTATGTTCTAACATAGCTTCTTGCCCGTCTATCAATGTTCGGTCTAAGCTCGCAACAAGCGTCTCAATAGATTCCGGATTGTAGTCGAGAATCGCCCCAGTCAGTTTCGCGGAAGTGAGATCGTTGTCAGAAGCAGATGGTATCGAAGGGATCGAGTCGTCGGTTACGGTATCGGCTGCCGTATCGGAGATATGGGATCGTTTTTCCTCGGCTTCACTCGCCGGGGAACTATCAACATTATCCGGCCATTTCTGTTGAGAAAGCGAGGCGGCCAAAGCAGAACTGAAGAAACGAGTAGGACGATGAGCAGGTGTCTGATGGAATACAAAAGGCGAGCCGAGGCGATTGAGTCGAGCGGATCTTGGAATAACAGGATTGGTGACGCGAAGTTCGGTGAGGCTCTGAACAAATATCCGAAGAGAATTCGTTCGACAAGTGCAATTCATTTTCGGCACTTACGGTGCGAGAGGTGTGGTCGCAAGACGGATATTCGAAGTCACACGACAGCTCGACTTTTTTTCCTGGCTGTTTTTTGGGTTTTCGCCTCTAGACCGAAACATGACAAACAGCAGGGGTCGAAATACATCAGTACAAGGATAACCTAGGTTTCTTCTTAGGGAGTTTATGCGGTTACTGATATTATCCGTAAATGTGGGGGTTTGAGGGGATCGGGTCGTTAGCTAAGACGCACGACGACGTCAACAAGTCTTCAAGCACTTTGATTTGTCCCAAGTTTGCCGAACAGCTTTCCTTCTCTGTCGAGTTTCCATATTTTCTACACCTATTACGTATAAGATCCTCGGTCAATCAGAATACTCGCCGAACTCTCGGCAGACCCTTGATTCTCTAGATCCTGCTCTAGAGCAGAATCTAGAGAACCTAAAGCAATGTTGGTGTAGGTACTTATTCAAGACGGATCCCATAGGAGGCAACCATGGTTTATTTCTTGTTATATAGTTTGTTTCTAATAGACATAATTATACAATATCTTGAGAAGTTGTATCGATCTTTGCTATATCTCCCATAAGCTACCCGACTCTTGAATATCAGGAGATGAAAAAATCATCTTGCCCCCAAATATCTACGGCTCAAACTATTAGGAACATGGCCCATATCCACGACTATGAAAAGTTAATCGAAGGAACGTGGCAGGAATATTGGGGCATGAAATTCAAATGGACATCCAATCATTTCACACCGCAACAGCTCGAGCAATCGATTCATTCATACGATACAGTTGCGGCCGCAGCCATAGAAAGACTAGATGAGATAACACCTGTAAATACTAATTTGCCACATAAGGACGTGCCTTTTGAGGAAGCAGCCAAGCCAGACGAAGAAAAGAAACCACGGCGAGATTTGTATAGACTGATACAAGAATATGCCTCGAAAGATGAGAAGATAAGAGAGTTATGGACTGAGATCAACACCATCCCAGAATGGGTAGATTGGGATCAGATTGAAAGGGGTCAGAAGATATTCTTCCGTTACGGAGGCCCTGCTCTGACTACAGTAAGCCGGCTATTGAAAGAAATTCACAGGCTGATATCATGACTGCTGATATACACGCAGTTAACCTTCCTCTCGTTACTAGGAGGTATGGCTAGTGCGAGAACGGTTGAAACACTTGACCGTACGGGGGGCTTTGACGTAAAGGTGGTCCGTCGCCGTCTCCTCGAGACAACGCAGCATACCCTAAACGTCCACCGAGATCTAAAATCTATCCAACCAGGCGGGGACGGTTTCGTTAACTCAGTAAAGGTCCGTCTGCTTCACGCTGCCGTCCGGCGACGAATCATGCAAATGGCATCACAGCGACCAGAGTACTACAACATCGCCGAGCACGGTGTGCCGATCAACGACCTCGATAACATAGGCACCATCAATACCTTCTCAGCAACTATAATATGGATGGGGCTTCCGCGACAGGGGATCTATCTGCGTCAACAGGAGATCTCGGACTATCTCGCGCTCTGGCGATATGTAGCCTACATCATGGGCGCGCCGCATGAATGGATGGCAACGCCCGAATCGGCAAAGAGCATGATGGAATCATTGCTAATCTCGGAAATTCGACCTTCTGCCGTCTCGGCCAATCTTGCCAATAACATCATAACCGGCCTCAAAGACCAGCCGCGTACGTATGCCTCGCGCGAGTTCATGTGCGCGCAGACCTACTGGCTCAACGGCCGGGAGCTGTCAGAGAAGCTAGAGATTGACCGGCCCAGCTTGTATTACTCTTCCCTCGTCCTTGGACAGTGTCTTTTCTTTATGACGGTGTGCTATTTGAATAGGAGCTTTAGTTGGCTTGACAACCGCAACATAAACGTAAGTTCTTCCTGATTTCTTGGTAGTTAGGTCGTTAGGTCGTTCAAAAGACTAACGGAAGATGTCTTAGCTCGTTCGCAAAGTCTTCTACACCGTGCTCCTAGAGGATAAATCAAAGGGCGGGTTGGGGTACAAGAGCAATTTCCTCTTCAAGTACAAACCGGAATTCGATAGAATGACAACGGAACGGGGTATCCTCATGACCCGATCTGGTGTAAGGAACCGAAGGATCGAACGCACAGCTCTACTATCCCTGGTCACCTTCTCAGCGCTCGTTGCGGTTGGTGCTTGGTATGGTTATAGGGTCCTAGGTTGGGCGTTGGGGCGAAGTGATAAAATGCTGTGATATATGCTCATAGCATTAAAACAATTTTCTTCGCATTGAAACGGAAGCGTAACATCAATACTTTGGGTTTTTTATCATGAGGCAAAATGATCTTGTTGAAGTGCCGTCATAGTCCATGGATGCGAGGTTGTTGACCAGATGCGGCACAATGGACATTGCCGGGTTTTATCTTATGAATCATTATGGAAATTGACATTGCGTAGTTAGGGTAAATGTAATTCTGGTTTCATTGAACCAAACTATCTCTCTTTGGGCATTACTATATACATTTTGAATCCGTGCCCAGCTGTGATGCAACTCGTCTTGCGGGAGACTAACTGCTCTCGTTCATGCACCTCCAGTTTCTAGGAACAACTCTAAAAGCCACGCATCTCTTTAACGAGTTCAAGGCGCAGTGATAAAATACCATGCTATGCGATTAAATGTAATTGAATCCGGTCAAGGCAAATAGCCTGTGACCTGACTTTTCCCAAAACGCCGTAATCGCCGGGTACCCAGGACATGATCAACGCGAGCAATAAAAGTACAGTGTTAGATGATATCAAATCATACCAACATCGGTTTCGGCAAAACGCTCATTCCATCAACTCCACTGGGGGGCGTGACGTATGTGCCATAATAGGTTTTTCGTTGATCGGGCTCGCAGCTATCGGCTCGTCCGTCATATCATCTACTGATATAGCGGGTAGGTGTGGGCTGCCGCCGTGCTCGTGGGGTTGGTAAATCAAAGTGCTGCTTCTGCTGCGTACCTGCCTAGGGGCGCCATCCGTCGGCGATATAGGCGAGATATCAGCCATAGGAGAGCTCTGGTGGTGGTGGAGCTTAGCTAGGGCCTCTGCCAGATCTTCGGCGTGAACCAGCTTGTTGGGTGCATCCTCCAGACGCATCTCCCAACCGTGAGGAGGGGACGGGGGCGGACTAATGAAGAATAGCTTTCCCGCATCTGGCAGGGGCAAGTGGTTGTCTTTGGCCAAATCCAGCGGCGTGTGCTGACCGAAGTATACTCGACACCTTTCGCCCATAATAGCTTCTCCGTCCCATATTGAGCGTACTTTAATGGCGGCCTGCTCGTCGAGAAACGATACCACGATGCGACGGAAAGACTTCAGTGGCGACCATGTATATATGGGGGCGGTGGCTTCGATCAGCTGCCGAATTGTTTGCAAGTTGTCTGGACGGAAAATGTCCAGATCATCCAGATTCGTGATCAGAAGAGTGTTGGTAGGTGGTGTTGGCTGTGTGAGCGGTGGTATGCTAGACAGATCTAAGCTGAGGGAAGACCGCGACGAGCCACGGCGCTCGAAGAGGGGTCGTTCGGGTGATGATGGTGAAGCGGGAGAAGCTGTGGGTGAAGGAGACCCCGCCATATTTGCTGCGTGTTGTAAGGTCGAGATGTGGTCGTTTGAGGTAGTAAAGGTGACTAGGAGGGATCGCAGGTTGTCTGAGAGTGACGAATCGAGTGGTTGGTTGTTGAGTCGATGTGTTGCTGGTGGTAGTGTGAGCAGGTATGGAAGAGAGGGAGGAGAATATATGCCATGAAATGGTGATGGCAAATACGCAGCAAGTATTGTCATGAAAGTGGCTGCGCAAAGAGTAGAGGGACGTGATATGCCAGGGTCTGGGATAGGTTACGCATAGAGGTCGAGCCGCCGTACCGCATCCACCACAGCGCTAGTCGATCGTCTTGGCATGCTGCGCCTACGGGGGTTAACTTACTAGAAAGCTCTAGGAGGCCCCACCAAATGGAAAACAGTGGATCGCAGGTGCCTATCAGGGTATCTAGCTATCCACCGTGTGCAAATCAACCGTCATTCTACAGCACTTAACGTCCTCTGCTTGACATGACCTCTTTCCTATTGGCCCAAGTAATCTGGTCGCCTATTGGAACTCTTACCGCTGTGGTCACGCATAGGGAGCAGACAACTCACCTGCGACTCATTTGATATTGACCACGGTCTGTTGGTGTTGCTGGGTCTTATCAGCTGATTACTCCATGAGAACAGAAGTCTACCTGCTCAGCCAGGTTGGGATCCTCCTGATTGTTTAGTTATACGACATGTTCTGGAAGCGAACGTTTTGCAGCGGGGGAAATTTGGTGTCGTGGCGATGCAGTCTTGGGTCCGATTAACTAGCAGTCCTAAGCTTACCTGTTCCGACTGCGTCACGCTGCCGCGCAGCGAGCAGGGCTATGTCACTCGCCACCATTTTCAAGGCGCAGCGATACCTCTTGGATTACGGGTGTCGTAACCAACGCGAATACGGTCGGCCTGGCCTCTTGTAGAAACCCGTCCAAACCGGCTTTCATTAGTTTCCCGGTGATTCCACGTATCTCCTCCACGTGCTTGGTAACTGCCATCGAAATATACCATCAACTATCTAGCTCTCCATATCGCCTAGGCATTTATTTCTCACAATGGCTGTGCTGTGGACAAATTACTGGCAATAACAATTCTATTATGTAGTACTATAGGTACATGCCATGCCGCACTTGACCACCTAACTATCTACCCTAGGGCACGCGAGTACTACTAATGATGAAATCCTCCTGAGCAAGGAGGAAGCATGTAGGTAACTTAACTATGCTGGTTCAACGGGATCTGTTTCATCCGCAATCTTCAGACGATAGTATGTTTTGGTGTTTCGGTTGTTTGTATTGGACACAGCCTCATTGGCCTCCGGACAACTGCTCGGGAGAATACACGGAACACAAGATTGCGCCCGTCCCTAAGCCGTCCCTAAGCACAATTACCCCACACAATTCGCCTTCCGCCGGAACCTGAGTAGGTAGGTATAATTACAGGACACCCCACCAGATACCGAAACAACGAGACTTGTTCCTCCGGCTCAGCCGCCTCCCAACGTTTTTGCATAGCAAATGCTGTGGCGTTGCTCATCTAGAGCCGAAGTCTAGCCCAAGACATAACGGTGTAGGCGCCTTTTAACTCTACTTAACTCATTTCGCCTCTCCAATGCAGTGGGTAACTCTAATACGGAGTAACAACAGAATAATTGCTTGAGTCAACCTTGCATAGAGGCAGATTAGAGCAACGTAATTATCTTCGTAAAAGTACCGACAAGTTCAAGGCAGATACTAGATTCCTAAACCACCTACTATGAACCTTGGTAGGTGTATAACGGCGCAAACGACAACTATGTAGTTAGGCACAACTCAGGTCTTGTAATAAAGGCACGATCTCTACACGAAATTTTCTAATCATGCTCGGAGGTAGGTATAGCCATCATATCTAATGTGTACAACTAGTAACTATGTAGCCATCTTCGTCTTCTAGTTACATGTCCGTGGGAGGTAGGTACCTACATGTATAACTTGAAGTACTTACGTGTACTGTCTACTATGTATGTGGTGCCGGTCTCAAGCTTGGGCGGAAGTTGATTGATTCCCTTCCATTGTCCAAAAACTCTTATCGATAAGAGCTATGTACCACCATCACCTACTAAATGTGAATGTTCATGACTACAATGTGGTTACACAGGTTTCGTCAACCTTTACCTACTACTTCTTGTCACGCCGCTGTCTCGCGAGTTTGCTCGTTGTTGGCACCGCCTACCTAAATAGCGCCAACCGACCTACCTCCCATCGGTAATCGTTGTCTATGTACCTGACATAGTCGCGCCTCCTTCCCAGCAACCACATGCGACCTTGAAACTCTACCAACTCTGAGCCTCTGCTGTAGCAACTGCGATGGAAATATTCAGCTGGCACCACCACCCTAGCAACCGCCGGTTGTTCTTTTATTGAGAAGAGGCTATCTCTCTAGCATCCCGCGGCGCGCATGTGCCTGAGTAGTCTTCACCTCCCGCGACCTCTCATGCGCTGCGCGCTCCTTCCCTACCTCAGGAATAAATTGAACATCCCTATCCTCAGTTCCATGTAGGCACAGCTCCCACCTTCTCTCAACTCCTTTCTCTGTGCCTATTCAGACTCTCATCACAACTCAACCCTCTATTACGGCACACTCGAAGTACTTGGCAGCATTCGACGTCTTGTTCCACTCCCTCTGCACGATATCACCGACTTGCATATCCCATCACTTGCCCTCGTCTGATCACGCACTAGATGATATCCCAACCTAGCCCATTGCATTTGCCTCGCTCTTTGCTGTGTTCTCGTGGACATTTGTTCCGTCTCTTCTCCTCTGACTTGTCGCCTTGTGCGCTTGCTACAGGTATCCGCTATGAGCGATTCCATGAAGGAAGTCGTCGAGACGCTCGACCCCGTCTCGAGACGGCTCATTCCTGCGAATATTGATTCTGGAACTCTGGTGCCGCTCAAAACTACACTCGAGCTACGAGACAACCTTACCCTTGGCCTCGCTTACATTACCAGGGCCCCCACTCGCTATACCAATGATATTGTGACGTACGTTCATATATTCATCTGGACTCTCTCGCACTGACCGCGCACTAACTTCTGTTTCCCTCCAGGATTGCCCGAGCTCTGGCTGGTGACGATGCGGCTAAGAACCTGCCTCACCTACGCCGGTGCTCTAAGCCTGTCGATCTCCCTCCCCACCTCAAGTCGCAATTCATGAACGAGGGCAATGGAAGATCGATTCATACTGGGAAGTCGAACTGGCTGTATATTCTGCTGGGCCCGAAGGATGAGTTGCCCTATGATGAACTATTGAGGGGTCTTGCCTCTGTTGATGGCATTAGGGATGACATCTTCATCGGCATCATTCCGGTTCCTCTACTGGCTCCTACGTCCCAGGTCCAGGCCAACCTATGGTCGCAGCAATTCTGGCAGACTGTCTACAGAAAGAATAATCCTCTCGGTCCTCATCCGAGCAATATCTGTCGAACCACTTCCGTTGTCTCTCGCGATGCCTCCGTTTGGATGACTTTGGCCCATCAGGTAGCAAGAAAGTCCCGCGATAACGGACTTGGAGAGCCTATTGGCGCGGTTATTATCAAGCGTACTACTCCTGGGAAGTTTGACGCCGCCAAGAATGCAGCTTTCAAGTCCGAACGTTCAAACTCAAACATAACTCAAGGCAGCCAAGGTCTTGCAGAAGCTATCTCCAGCGATGTGCCTGAGAATACTGCAAACCAGGATTGCCATGAACTTGGAAACAACGATGCCATCGATGATGCTATAGGTTCGGAAAGCTCGGGGCCCGAATCGGAAGCCAAAGAAACCACCCAGATCGTTGCCTTGGCCGGGGATGCCCGCTGGTACCAGCAGGAGAAGGTTGGCCGAACAGGAAATCCCATGGGACATGCGGCTCTGCGAGCCATCAGTATGGTGGCGCAGAAACTAGTCAGAACTGAAAACAGACCCGACAATAAGCCAGCTATCATGGAATTCGAGGCTTTCCAGGACGGCCCCTTGCTTAGCGATGAACAAGTGGTTTTTGATGCAGAACATCCATGTCCTGATGGATATCTCTGCCACGACCTCGAGCTGTACCTTACGCATGAGCCTTGTATCATGTGCGCGATGGCTATCTTGCACTCCCGTATGGGTCGCATTGTCTTCCGCCACCGTATGCCCCTGACTGGCGGCATGAGTTCAGAAGACCGTGGCTATGACGCCTGTAGTGATCCTATCGCCTGCAAGAACGGCCCGTGCGGTGGCGGCCGCGGTCTTGGACTACACTGGCGCAAGGAGTTGAATTGGAGTATGTTAGGATGGGAGTGGGAAACGGAGACTGTCGAGCGTCTCACGGTTGATCCTCATCTGCATGCGTGAACCTTGTATCATTGATATCACTACCAGGTACGGAAGACGTGTAGAAACTTTGGTATTGAGGCAAGCACAGGAATTAGGTAGTCCTCTTGTCTGACAATTGACATTATGGAATGCACGGCATAGATAAACTACGGGGCTAGGGGAAGAGTCCGGATGTTCGATCTATATGGACTTGCACTAGGAGGCAGCATAACTACACAATGTCATATCTCTCTCGCCTCGCAGAATCGCTCGGAGTTTAGGAGCAGCTTTGTACGCGATGGCTTCCCTCCATATCTGGTACTTTTTTTCATGAGTAAACTTGTGAGAATCGGATCTGAAATACATAGATGCTAGTGTAATAATGTGAGGTAGTTGAAGATATCCACTATTGGGGGTGTAGGAAAGATATATGCTGTACCTATGGTACTGCCTCACCTAGACTTTAGAGTCTAGCTTTAGAGTCTAGACTCTAGACTCTAGAGTAGGTAGGTATGCGGAGAAGTCACTTACCCCACCGCAAGGTGGCTTATCTTATCGCCCTAGTGTATGCAGTAAGTAGGTAGGGACATAGGGGAGCCCTGACGCAGCTTGGAAGCTGACCTGTTCTGTTCCCTGTTAGAGTTCTTTATCGTATTTACATTCGCAGGACGAGACGCGGGAAATGGATGCGACCGGAACCTGCCTTTGACCTGCGCCCTTAGTTCATCCTGCATGGGATGTTCCAAAATGCGCATTCTTTGACTGCCCCGACCTATTATTCTGCGCGCCTTTACCACCCGTGTTCATTGCTGCATTTCCTCATTCGCCAACAAAGCCCCGTGTTTCGAACAAGTACCAGTGCGCTCACCCTGAGGGGGGCCTGCAGAGTGATATGGACTAGCGAGCTGTCATTAAGTGTTATAAATTACGGATCGACGACCACGATGCCTCCCACCAAGAAAAGTCAGGGCCTGCAGGCAAGCGCGGGTTCTGCTTCGACCACGACCGCCAAAGCAAGCAGGAAGCGAAAGATGGACGCCAATCTTCAGAAATACTACGCTGTGCGCGCTGGCAACATACCTGGTGTCTACCTTACCTGGGCCGAATGCCAGGAGCAGACCGCTGGCTTCCGAGGTGCATCATGTGGGTTTGGAGACATGTTCGCGCAAAGGTACCTACGCTAAACGTCTCTTTCTAGATAAAAGCTTTACGAACCGAGAGGATGCCGAAGCCTACGTAGCTGGTAAAAAGACATCGTCAACCGCTGATGCTGAGGACAAATTCTATGCCGTAGCTGTCGGCAGGCAGCCAGGGATCTATACAGATTGGGATGAAGCATCCCTCGCAATTAAAGGCTGGAAGGCCCCCAAGTACAAGAAGTTCACAACCCGTGGCGAGGCTATCGAGTTCATCCGTGCCCACGGCAACGAAGAGGCGCAAGAATGGCTCCTGGGCGAGGATATCGAACCACCAAGCAAGAAAGCTAAGAAGACTAAATCATCAGGCGAGCCCGACGACGATACCGATGAGGAGCCGGGTGTGGTGCGAATATTCACGGACGGCAGTAGTCTGGCTAATGGCCGTATGGGGGCAACAGCAGGTGTCGGCGTCTTCTTTGGCGAAAATGATAAGCGGTAAGCATATGGCCATCTCTGATTTACATCTCTTTACTTATACACTCATAAGGAACGTTTCGGAACGCCTCGCGGGCGAGACTCAGACCAACCAACGAGCCGAGCTTACTGCCGTGATCCGTGCTCTAGAAAAGACGAAACGCGATGCGAAGATTAGAATATTTACAGACAGTAAATATACCATCGACTGCTCGACAAACTGGTACAGAGCATGGATAAAAAATGGCTGGAAAAAGCCCAATGGAGAGCCCGTCTTAAATCAAGATCTCGTTAAACAGATAAGAGCTTTGATTGACAAGCGAGAAGAAGCCGGCTTTGCGACCCTATTTCAATGGGTCAAGGGCCACGCATCAAACGCTGGCAACGTCGCTGCCGACAAACTTGCAGTAGCGGGCGCCAAAAAGTGATGAGGCAAGTTTCGGAGAATGGTATCCGAACCCGGGTCTAGTACCGTCGGCGCACTGAGGAATCGCGAATATTCGGATCTCCAGATGCTTTAAATTGCATGTTTGCCACCCCTGAGGATACAGTTGATTGATCAAACCACTTCTGGCAAAATACTCCTCCGACCCAAATATATGTATTTAGGTACATGATGCAAGCATTGCGTAGTTCTAGCTGATATTCATGGGGAGACTAGAGCAGCAAATAATGAGACCTTGTTTCTAAGTAAAGTAGTTGTTTTACTGACAAGTAACTCCTCGTCAATGAAGGCACTTAGGAACACCGGGTGTTGATAGGAATATGCTAGATAGAGAAAATGAGGGTGAGGATAGGTCTTACGGTTGAAGCTTATACACGGATACTACCACTTTGGTACCCCACTGACAAGCTCCAGTAATGGTATCGCGATGATGAAGCTGCATCTGTGTATAAGACCGATCATTCTAACCCCAATGCTTTCCGTTGCAGCACTATCTGGATATGGTAGGTTGTAAATATCGCCGTAAAAGCTTATTTGCTCTCGTTATCTAAGATACCACCTACCTACATATGCAGGCTGCACGTCACACTACCTTTAATAGGGTTAGTATGGGGGCGTAGAGCGAAGAATACATTACAGGTATTGCCGTCCATTTCCGAACTTTTTCAGTGTCTTCGGCAAGACCTTCCATAGTGAGCGAACCATATGTTTTTTTTTTTTTTTTCCTGTAAAGCAATTGAATATTACTTTTTTTCTGTCATCTCTCATTTGGTTTGAAAACCTATGCTATTCAAATGGATTTGTTTCAAAGGTAGAGGATTTGATATCAAGATAAATAACAAGACGGAAAATAAGTGAAATGTCATACACTTGAGATGTCCTCGCGTATTTCTGTTTTGGGTTAGTTGCCAAGACCCGGAAGTTAGTCAGAAGGCATCCATGATCCATCCATGGGAGAAATCGGGGACAATGAATCGACGGAACACAATCTATCTAACTGATCAATCACTATTTATTATCTACGGCCATACAAACCTCCGCTCTGCATACCTACACAGTGCCTCGTTGTCCCACCTCGGTCGACAAATCTCAGATCAATACACTATCATTTCCCGCTTCGCTTTTTTGAGTGTGTAGCACGAGTGTAGGCAAGACGGGGTGCATCAGTGGATTGAACTCTACTGAACTGAACTGAATCGATCTCGTGCGCCGTCAACTTCCGCCCGGTTCTTTCGAGCCATTGGCGGCAAGACTCATCACAACGTCGCAGTGCTTCACTCTTACCGTGGCACGCCGTGTCTCCATTCGTTGTCCGCCTTTGCTTTCGGTCGCCATGAGATTCTGACAATTACTGAACCACGGTTTTCGTCCATCTACTCCATCTACCCCGTCACACTCAAGGACGATAACCTCACACACGTTCCTACATCCCCGCCCATCAGCATCTCGGACATCGGCATATGCTTCAGGAATCACTTGAGAACTTGCATTCCTCACTGGCACAAAAATTCTCGAGTTCTCACGATGCCTACCTTGGATATCTCCAATTTCAACATCGTCGTCAGTGTCCTTGGAGGATGGATTTCACTGTTCGGCTTGGTGTCGTATCTACTCAAGGAGAACTTCTACCTCTCAGAAGCTCGTGAGCCCTCCCGTCTCGTGATCCCTACAATTGCCTATACTAACCTCTCCTCTTTCTTTCTTCAGTCATCTCTCTCTTGGCAGGGATTACCTTCGGACCTCGCGCTCTCAACTGGGTGCGACCTATGGAGTATGCTGGCTCTAAGGCAAACCTAGATAACATAACTCTAGTTTTCACCCGCCTAGTCCTGGGCGTGCAGCTTGTCCTCGCCGGCATCCAGCTTCCCAGTAGGTATCTGAAGAAGCAATGGAAGCCACTTTCTCTTCTCCTTGGGCCTATAATGGTTGCTATGTGGTTGGCGACGAGCCTACTAGTTTGGGCACTCGTTCCGCATCTCCCTTTCCTCCATGCGCTCGCAATAGGGGCTTGCGTGACACCCACCGATCCGGTCCTGTCCAACGTCATTGTCAAGGGCAAATTTGCAGACCATAATATTCCAAAAGACCTTCAGAAGATTATAATTGCCGAGTCTGGAGCTAATGATGGTCTCGGATACCCATTCCTCTTCCTCGCGCTATACCTCATTAAGTACGTTGGTGATGGCGGCGTTGCTGAGTCCGGCGGGGGTGGTCTCGCAATCGGCTTATGGTTTGGAGAAACATGGGGCTATACCATTATCCTCAGTACCATTTACGGCGCGGTAGTTGGCTGGCTCGCTAAGCAATTGCTGCGTTACTGTGAGGACCACAAGTTTGTTGATCGAGAGAGCTTTTTGGTGTTTGCCCTGTCTCTAGCTCTGTTTATAACAGGCACATGTGGTTTACTTGGCAGTGATGACATACTTGCTTGTTTTATCGCTGGTAATGTTTTCACTTGGGACGATTGGTTTCGGCTAGCAACACTTGATGAGGTATATACAAGTTTGGTCCCCAGATATCGCCCGTATCACATGCTAATTGTTGTAGTACGCTTCAACCCAGAGTCATTATTAAATTGATTTGACCCGTATGTATATGTCTTGCCGAGGCTAACTCCCGCTTCTAGCTCACTTCAACCGACTATTGATATGATTCTCAATGTGGCTATCTTCATATGGTACGGAGCTGTCTGTCCCTGGGGAAGCTTTGCATCCAATAGTGTCTTACCGATCTATCGCCTGATCCTTCTAGCCCTATTGGTCCTTCTTCTCAGGCGGCCACCATTCATTCTAGGCCTACACAAGAAGATCCCACAAATCGAGGACATTAGACAGGCGACCTTCATGGGGTTCTTCGGTCCTATTGGCTGTTCCGCCATTTTCTACCTATACATCACTATCGAGTTCATTGAGTCGTTGAACCCTGATGGCGGAGACGCACCAAGAGATGATGTTAAGAATATGGAAGAAGCTGTTAATGTGATCGTTTGGTTCATGGTTGTCGCTAGTGTTGTAAGTTCTTCTGTATTCTTATAGGACCTGCTACAACAGCTCACCGTTATGAAGGTTGTCCATGGGCTTAGTATTCCATTGGGCAAGCTAGGCTTCCGCCTGCCCCGAACCATTTCGAGGAGCATTAGTGTTGAACGGACATCCTTCCAGACGAGCAACTGTAAGTGATCCCCCATTCCGGAAATAATGAAGTGAACAACCCCTCGCCCGCTATACAAGCATGCACGAAGAACTTCCTATATTTCCAAAGCACCGACTAACAATTTTAAGTGACAACTGATTCGCGATTGCCGAGAAGCCTCTCGAGAGGCCGCACAGCCAGAAACACTTCATGGCCACGAAATACGTCCTCGACACAAGCATTCCGAATCGGCGGCTCTGTCATTCCTCCACGGGAGACACCCCAAGCGTTGCAGACACCAACTCCCGGAAATGGCCCTCAAATCGAAGACGGACAAGGCGTGGCCCCCAATTCGGTGGTGGCTGACCCACCGTCGGGCACGCAGACGCCTGGTCTTCCCGATCGGACAATCCGGTTCCCGGCTGAGGAAGAGCTCGATTCAACTCGGCGACAGGCTGAAGTGTAATAGCGACGTGGAGGCGGTGGCTGAAGTCGATGTAATGAATCTAAATAGTATGAGTTGCGAACCGACTTATTTTGACAATGTAGCGTATTTAGATCGATATCTGCTTGTGTTGGGGTCATAGGATAGAGTGAGGGGGGTCTTTTGCAGCATGCCTACTGGGTTACGGTTAGGGGCTATGGTGGATGGCAAGTTACGAATAAACATGATCGAATTGCAATTATTCATGTTAGAGGAGAAGGGGGGTTGTCTTGGAGTGAATAGATAGATTAGTCATAGCTAGATAGTAGTATAGTTAAGGGATCTATGGAAATATCAATTGAAACCTTGAGCGACTAGACCCGAATTATTTCGAAGAAAATTGAAGAGAAACCTGAAATCCTTTCGTTTCATTCTGACCATAACACCAACCCTAGATCAGCCTACTTAATCCTTGACATATGCCACCATTCACTATCTTCGTAGCAGTATTACTCAGCCCGCGCAATTGGCTTCACACTTTGTTTCCGCCAGAGATTGTATGCAGTTCTGTGTGACTGCACTTCCTCAACATACCCGGCGCGAAGATCTGGGCAGCTTTGATGTCTCAGAATTCCAGCCCTATCTCTAATGTTGGGGTTGACGTGGGAGGAAGCCGTCGCTTCTAGGCTATCCACCTCAATACCCCAGTCTTCGAGTACATCTTGAGATTCGTAGAGCCATTCCAGGAGCTTCTCCTTGTCGGCAGATGGAACCCCCGTGTCTCTAGCTCTCGCAAAGCTGACAGCGGCCAGAGAATAAAACTTGACATCAATTTCGTTTCTGTTCCTCTCATGATCATCTGCTATCTTGAAACACACAATCCCAGTGTTGAGATAACCCCACCATTTGTCTTCACGGGGCGCGCACCTCTCAGTCCACAAGAGCATAGACCTGCACAAAGCTAGGGCCTCTTCGCCTCTGAATGCGAAATATAATGATAGCGCGGTGTAGTATAGACTCCATTGAAACGAATCGCCGGACTTTTTCTGCAAAGAATATGATATCAAATGCTGACTAACGACGGCGGCCGCTTCGTAGTTATGTTTTCGTGCATATTCAAAAGCGAATTCTTCGCATCCAAAAGCAAATTCTGCATATCCACAGTCGTCTTTTCCATACAGGAGGTATCTAGAAATTTCGCGTTCGAAGCTGCGAACGTGGATCGCCACGTTTTGAGTGGGGCCGTCATCGTGGTTTGTAAGAGCCAGATAGCGGATGTAAAATATATCCCATAGTTCGTGGATGCAGAAGTTGACAAAATGCCCCCCCGGAAGCATCGCATTTTCGTGCCAGAAGTCCCGCTCGGGCACGGCAGTTGCAATTTCTTTAGAGCTGAGGTGTCGATGACATAGGGTTACGAGCAACCATAGCCTTATGATCGGACGAACTTTAACCAATGCCTCAATCAGATTGGCGATATTTTTGGACTCGGACTGAAGTAAGGTTATCTGCTGATCCCGGAATTCTAAGCTAGCACGCTCTAAAATAGCCTCTCCTATCTCGAGGCTTCCTAGACATGCTGCGGTTGCCGCAACGCCAATGGCAGTTAATATAGACGTTGTGGACGGGAAATCAGCGGGGATTTTGAATATTAGCTCGCTTGCTTCGTGATATCGACTTTGTCTGTGTAGTATACGGCACAGTACATCGAGCGCCCGCCACTGTCCTGCGGTGTACTTGACCGAATTTGGGAAATGGGCAAGTTTCAAAGCCTCGCGGCACGCCGCTTCGGACTCGCGAGCTAAATTGTGAGCTAAATAGGGATGTATTTTGCCGCCCTCACAGTACCACCGCCTATACAGCGCTTCGGCTTTTGCGTAATATGCCGTTATAGACGCTCCTACCCTCCCGCGCCCCGGATTCTGGAAGAGATGTATGTTCGAGTCAACTATACTCAACGCCCCCGTGTAGCAGGCGCTGGTATATTTCCATGCATGCAACCTCGCAATATATGCCCATATATCTGCTTCCCAGTTGTCCCAGAATAATGGACCGTACAACTTACGTTCTAGGGGTGTGCTTATATAGCCCTTCGTTGGCCCTTTCGAAAATCGTTGCTGAAGCTCTGAGATGATTGCTTGAGTATCTGAGAATCTATTTCGTGTCAATAGAACCTCTACAAGGCCCCTCAGTACGCTACAGTATAATATATCCACGTGAAGTGATGGTGGAAGATTCACTGCGATTTTCTTGCAGCGATGGAGTAAGCCCTCAACTGTTTCGTCCTCGTGATGCTTATAATACCGGCACATGCCCAGTTGAATTGCGCAGTAAGCCTCAAAGAAGTTATTGGCTCCTGCCAATCTTTTCCAAGCACTGGACCAGTATTGCTCCTTGCGGATCTCATTAGTTTCTCGTATAGCTAATAAGAATAAAAAAGATATAGGTAGGAGCTCGGGCACGATCGACTTAAATTTGGGGACTACTCTAGTGAGAGCCTGTAGAATGGGAGCTTTGGCGGCTACGGTGTCTCCAATTTTCAACATGGCAGCGCGTTCTGCGGCTCTTTTAGTCTCGGTTTTCATCGACCTGAGTGGCTTGTCGAGATGGCTACCAGAGACCATTTCCGTGTCTTCTAGCCCACTAGTGTCTCCAACATCATATAATCCCGGTGCTATCATTTGGCGGTCTTCTAGAGGGGGAAACAGCGCGTCGACGAAAGACTTCCACGTGCAGAATCGATCATCGTCAGAACCAAATATCTTCTCCCGATGGGCTAGCTCCTGCTTGAATGATTTTTCTGAAAGTGACAATGAGATCGGTAGTCGATCAAAGTGCTCTGTAATAAAGATCCGCGAGATGATTTTTATTAGTTCGCTATGTTGCTCTGAGGGTGCAACAGATTCAGTTTGAAGAATGAACAACCCACACTCCATGAGAGAACAGAACCCTGAAGTCGTCATAAAATCCTCAAAGTATTCCCAGGCTCGTTCGCCGTGCTTAGATCCAGCGAGATAAATAAATGCAAATTTCAGGGCACATGAAAAAATTGGGAGATTGATGTGCGACATCGCAACCGATGAGTCGGTCAAAGGATAGCCCAAATTGGTGCGTTGAAAGTAATTGATACAGTCTAGGCACATGAGAGTCTGGCTCTGTGAGACGTTGATACAAAAGTAGTCGATCGTTTCATCTTCGTGTTGCCAGTCCTCAATAGGACGAGTCAAGAACTCTGCAATAGAGGCATGGACCATGTGATATCGGCCGTCAGATACTCGAATAAAGTCGCCGCAAGTGTCCATTATACCGCCCTCACTGATCATGTATTGATTATATCCCTCATCCGGACAGCGGGAGATAGCGAATGCGCAGCGTAGCTCTTCATATGTGAGCGGCTCCGGTGCAGCGATAATCCAGGACAGCAGACATTTCGCTCGTTCCATTGAGAATGAAGGTGATTTTCTAGTCCCTTTAGAGCGATCTTGCAAACCCGAGAAAAGCCGATGGTACTCTCGATCTAGGTCTTTGGGTACTTGACGCAGAGTGCGCTTTATCTCATCTGGAAACTGACAACGTTTGAGTTCACTGAAAATAAGTGCTACCCACAGAAACATGACCCTAGAGCTCTCCTGTAGAGTTTTCTGAACAAGTTGCCGTGTGATTGAATCTTGTATATTGAGAGAGCTGTCCAGATGGTGCAGGATGAGTTGATTGAGATCAGGTCGAATCAAGTCTTCTGTGACCTCAATACTAAGCGGTGTTAAGCTAGTGGCGGGACGCATTGACGCATCTCGTCCAAGAAGGATAATCCGTAGCTTCGGGTGCGCTTTTGCGAGGTTAAGGACCAAGCGTAGGCCACCAGTGTCAGGCCTTGTCCAATCATCGATGGACTCATCAATACCGTCGATGATACAATAGACCCGGGACTTGATGTCCTTGACCGCGGTTACGACGACATTCTCTAAAGTACCTTCTGAAGTAGGCAGGTTTTCCAGTAACGGGGCTGAAATTTGAGCTAAGTCATCATCTGGAATCTGTTGGATAATATGCCATAAGAATATGCGAAGAAAGGCAAGCAATTTCCGCTGGTTGTAGCAGCCGGCCCAGAAGGAGAAGAAGCCAACAGAAAGGTTGGCTTGTGACTTTAGTTGTTCCGCAATGGATGCCGCAAGTACCGACTTTCCGCAACCTTTTGGTCCATATATACACATAATTCGGTATTCATGACCATCTGGTGAGGGATATGCGGAATCTTTCTGCCATTCGCAAAATACGGGATGAGACCATATCCACTGGCAGGTACTCTGGAGATTCTGAGGTATGAAATCAAAATTATATTCAGGTAGAACCAGAGCCCGATGAAGTTCTAGTCGCAAACTTGACCGAGACGCCACCAAGCTCTCTGCCGTCCAGTAAGTACTCGCACCTCTAACACCAAGGAGAATATGGTGCATACCTTCGGCAATTTCCTTGCTCAGTGTAGAAATCTCTAGCGCCAGTGATGATTCTGCTTTGCCGAGCCGTTCGTTGTACTTTTTGATCTTCCCTTCGAAGCCATGTAACAAAAGCCGAGCGCGGCCAAGTATTTTAGCTTTCCGACCAGGACCGGCTTTGAGGGGTTGGAACAATTCACTCAAGCCTGATAATTCTCCCTTCAGGCTGCGTGCTATCGCATTCAAGCGATTAAAGTTGGAGTGACTTTTGCTCGAAGATTTGAGATGGTTGGGGATATCCCGGAGAATCCTTTCGATCGACTCGAGCTGGTCCAATAGCTCCTTTATCTGTTTCGAAACTGATTTCAGGTCGCCACAAGCTCGAATTAGTGATATGGTCTTTTGGATGATATCAATCAACCCAGGAATCGCGGCAACGAGACCGACAAATTCCATCTTGGGGTTGGTGCGCCCGGGTGGCTGGCGAAAGTCATCAAGCAATTCTGGAGAGATAGGGAGGGAAGATAGTAAATGGAAGAAATGGAAGAAAAGATGAGGTAATGAGTGGTGAATGGATGAGCCCGGCGGGAAACGCCTTTCTCCAAAATTCTGCCTGACGGCCGCCACCTTTCTGACGTGCAGTGGCTATGTTGCATACTTACTATCCAATGATGCTGTTCTAAACTATCATGCATATAGCGCGTAGGCACAGGCCGGCTTGCATTACCCAAACCCAATCACTAGGCTCCTAGCTGGGGGCCAGAAGGCGTTTTGAATGCCCTGAACCGATAGGTTTTCAGCATTTAGGCCTAGCAGAGAAGAATTGGACACTCATAGTAAATTAGGCCGTTTTTTTAACTCAAAGGCCGGGGACTTGGTTTAACGGTTCTCAACGTAACGCCACTTAGATAAGTAGGCTTCCGGCGGTAGGTAATCATTATAAGGCGCATAAACATGTTGGGCAAGACAGAAGTGTAAAGCCGATCGCCTAGGTAGTTAGTTACATTTAAGGATATTCAAGATGCCTAGCTGAACTAGTTCCTCTAAGCTCCTCACGACTTCAATGCAATAGAAGGGTATCGTGCATAGCTTGTTTGGAAACTCGTCCGAGGACAATTATAAACTTGAACATAACTCTATTCTCTGATACTTATGGGAGAGACTTTTATATGCTACATTACTTGATAATCACAGCAGTATTGTGGCACTCCTGAATCCTCGGCATCGGGTTCAGAGGTCTTAGTTTGTATCATCTTTTGAAATCTGGACACCGATCCTCCAATTCCCGACCGACCCTACCTATACTACTGATCGATTAGGCCATCAACGTGTAGTCATTGTCGAGCTTTCGCGACCGCCGCTGTGGCGAGCCTCGTGAGGGCCGACACATATTCCTCGAGCATGACTATATGTGCAGATTCGTCTGAGGTCAATCTACGGGCTCGCATGCCCTTGATGAGTTCCGGTGCCATCTTGAGGAGTTCGATGTCATCGTATACCTCTGGACTCCTTGGGTCCCACAGGATATTGCAGAATATGGCAACGATTGCCGACATCGGATAGAACACAATCAACCTAGGCCGATATAAGCCATGAAGTGCTCTTGGAAGAATATAAGACTCACCAGAATGCTTCGGACACCAAAACGTGCAAATTTGCTCGCAGATGTAGAATGATTGAACGATTAGCCTCATTGGAAATTGCCAAGCTTGAGCTCACACCAGCCATCTCGCCGCTTTCTTCATTGGCCCAGGCTCGACACCTTCCAGTTACTTGATGAATAGAAGCCATCAGGTGGAGATACTCGAATATAGAAACAAGTCTCTGTATCCTCCTGGATGGGTTAGTTTCACTTAAGTCAATCTCGAATTTGCCAGCGCGAGATGACAGGATGGGTCGGTGTTTTGGGTTCAGCGACAATCGCCAATCTTCTAATTCACCATCGAGTTTTCGTATATCGCGAAGCAACTCTGTATCGGATTTTTTGAAGGCATCGGCCGAGTACAGAAGCCTCAAAGTGTTAGACTTGAGAATGGATAGCCTGATATCGCCAGGAATAAAAGGTACGCTGCCGTCATCCGAGAAAAGCGAATCGAGCCCCTCGCTTTGACACGAATTCGGGAATGTAAGATCACAGTATTCATCATTGATCGCCGGCGGATAACATGTCCTAATGGCAATTTCCTTGTCAAATGAGTAACATAGCCAGAAGTACTTGCGCAGGTGGACTTTCACTCGCCATGCATATTCACCATCTGCCGATAGCCCTTTCGGGCAGACGTTATTGACATTAGTGTGAGCGTCGAGCGTGAACAGCATCCGGCAGGCAAGAGAATTAAATGTTGTTGCTATTTGAGTTTTCCCCAGGAGTAGATGGAACAGACACTTGGTCCTCTGGTTAGCTTACGAGAAAATTAGCACGGACTGCGTCATACTCACCTGCATGAAGATGGTCTGAAGCCCTACGACCGTGTTGTCTAGTAGAACCTGCGGGAGCAGACTGCATGCCTTTGCGGCACACTCAGCAGTGTCAAACGGTGTTGGTTCTAGTGTCCCCTCTAACATTGACATGATAGAGAGGAAGGTGAAGACGCATGCCTTGGCGGTAACGGGCTCTAACGATGGTGGACCCGTCCACGGCTTGTAAGCAACATCGATAGTGTTCTTGAAGAGTACACGATCTACGATAGGGAAAACAAACCGAATCTTTCCGGTGCAAAACAATGAAAGATATTCTTCTGTAATGGCTTTGGGCGGTAGATCGAGATCAGCTACAGGGGTGAGAATGGCTTCTCGCGCATGCTGTTGGCCAGATATTAGGCTGGCACGGAGCGCAGGGAATGCGACATCTTCTCCTGTTCGAGCTTTAATCCAAGATTCGCCAGCCCTCGAGAACAGTGGGATTCCATAGAATGAACTGATCTCGCCCAAGTGAAATCCTGCGAAATGGAGTTTCCCGAATGTTATCACAGGAGGCTGACTTGGTGAGCATGTAGGGACCCGATCCCGACCCGTGGGATTCGAGGCAGCATCGAATGACTCCGAGCTTTGGGCCAGTAGGTTTTCAAGCTGCTCGATGCGTTCGGGAATGTCCTTCTGGCTTCCATTCCTACCACCACCAAGATGAAGTGTTAACAAATCATAAGCACATAAAAAGGATAGTTTCTTGATACGAGGAACGCACTTCTTAGCTCTGGAACCCTGTCCCCGGCGCACCGGACGGTTGAAAGTGCATGCAAGGCCATGGTGCTTGCACCAATTGCAATATGGCGTGTCGCCGTCGCATTGTATTCTATCATTGTGAGTCGCCGATTTAGGGGTCCAGGGTCCAGGGGTAAGAATCAGACGTACTTCCGCTTGTAACAAGAATCGCATGCTCGCTTCCGGGATTTTGATGTGGCTTTCATTATTGGCTATCCCACGATAAGTCTGTCATCATTGCCGGCTGATAGGCGGGACAGCAGTAAGCTTGATGGCCACAATGTAAGTGCTAGTTAAGCGGACCTGAGGAAATCTGTCGCCCCCGTGCACGGCCCCGCGCGACTCGGATTTCCACCTACCTAGTCTAGGTAGTCTCGGTAGTTAACCTACTAGTCTAGGTACCTAGTTAACCTGAACCCACAAATCAGGAAGACCCGCTTAGTCAGCGGCGAAGTCTTGTGGTGACGTGACGGGCCTTGTTAGTGCGTTTAGGACGCTGAATCAGGCAGGCAAGAGTGGTGTAGCTTAGGTATCGCCCCAGAATTTTGTGGTTAACGGACTTCATCGGTCAATTTGAATGCCGTGCTGTCCGCTCTAGGCACGGCAAGAGCCGCAAGACAAGCTTTCGCTAGAGCTCACGAAAATCTAAATAAAGTGGGGCGGAGCACGAGTATGTAGTTGCCCCCTTACCCCTTAACTGAGGTCCCGATGACTAAGCGGCATACGGATTCCCTACCGCAGGCTGAGAATGACTCCAAATTGATCACTTTTCTAGATACCGGTACCGGTGCGTCAATACCAACAAGATTCAAGCTATTATGGGCGAGTCATTGGATTCGAACGAACCGCACAATTTACTCTAGTAACTCTCCGGGAGCTTCACCAACGTTTCAGCAGCTGACATCCCGCCTGAGCTTTCCACACGCTTTAAAAGAATCATCAGCATTGGTAATTAGGAAGTTCGACTTGCTAGTCAGCGGAGCCTGCCAAGTACCGGAGCAGCATGTCGGAGCTCGGGTCGTCAATGGCATCTTCTCGCTAGTCTATTTGCCCAAGGGTACCCGTCTATGATCCCCATCAGGGCCCACACGGGAGATGGGTCTTCATACGGGGATATCGTCTGCAGTCGTAGCAGCTTGATAATGCTTAGACTAGAGCGTGGCCAATGATGGTCGCGCGATTGTGTGGCGTGCCAATTCTCACACTATCAGCTGCCTTTCGTGTGAGTTCTGAGAAGCTCTCTGCTGGAAAATAGGCATTTTCCAAGTCTGTATAGATAGATGAATAGGACGTGCCAAAGGTGTGGTTACAGGAAGTGTGATGAAGTTTCGATGAGGTTCTGAGAGACTAGGCGTGGCCATGAGGGATCCGGCTCTGCTTATATAGGACATTAGACTGGTTATACAATCTCTAATGCTTTCGCCCAGATATGTCGCAAGATGTACGTGTAGGTCATATACACGTGTAGAGAAGACTGGACAGACATGTTCTGTACAAGTCTCAAGGACCTTAAGGCGACAGATGACCACAACCCCGTATCATCTATTTTATTCGAACCGGAAACGCCCGCACCGCCAATAGCAGCAAAGGCAATATCAACGACAACCAGTGCTAGGTTAACTACGTTCGACGACTCAAGCAATTCAATCAATCGATCTAGAACTAAGAATTTTATAGTGTCTATCCACAATCTAAGCTATTACTTCCACCGATGCTGAGATAGTCTCAGCGATGAGGGAACGCCACCTTGCTCTGAATCCAACCCCAACGTCCATCTGATTTCCACGATGAATTATTTCGTCACATAGCCTTTTGGAACTGCAAAGTAGTGAATCTAGAGTTCCTCGGCTCGGTTTCCTACACAGTTTCTTCCGAACTGTTTAGCTTGACTCCTCCGCCACGCTCTGCACCCTGTTCGGATTCTCCACGAAGCTCCCTTTGCAACGCAATACTAGCAAACTTAGATCGACTCCGAATGGAGTGTCCATGTTTGTAGAATATGAAGGGTAGCGGGGCAAGAAGCACTGCGACAGCCGCTATAATAGAGCCACCTTTTCCCACGCCTAGTGCATCGAACAAGAAGCTTGTCCAAAGCGGAGCGGAAGCGGCGCCAAAGGATCTGCAAACTGTGTTCCCAGCAAGAGCGCTTGCTGCGTGTGTCGTATATGTATCGACAAGATAGTTCGTGAAAGCCGTGAATAATATCATGATGCATGCTGAAACACCTCCACCGCCGAGGAGCGGGACTCCCCAAGGTATCCAACTATAATATGCATTAGATCTTCACTCAAATCTTAAAGGTCTGGGGGTGCTTACTCGTAATTGCCGGTCCAAGCAAATAAAAACATAAAAAGTGGGAAGCAAACGCCGGCTACCATGGCGAGAATTAGGCGATCTTCTGGCACAGGGTTCGTATTACGTCGGCGCTTTTTACTATATAACTCGTAGACGTATGTAATAACGCCGCCCAAGGCACCACCTATACCGGAAGTGAGAACGGGAAGCTGTCCAATGCCTGCATTCCAGCCCCGGCGCTGCTGGTATATGATCGGATATATGCTAAAAAGCATGTATACGAGAGTGTATATAAATGTAAGATAAACGGCAACTCCGAAAGCAATTGGATCTAGGAGAATGCGCCACGGACGAGCAAGCGCATGTTTCAGCGAATCGAGTACCGATGTCTTGTCGTCCTCGATACGGGCCCTGACTTTCTCGCATCCATCCACGTTCTGTTGTCTGATTTTCTGCGCCTTGCGCTGAAGTATGACTGGGGCGTACGTTTCCGGTACCCAGAAGATCGGGATTCCGGTGACGGCCCCGAAAATAATGAGCACGTAATAGGTCCAGCGCCAACCTACCGTAAGTTGGCAAAACCCGGAGACAACCGGTCCCACGGCCGGCCCAACCTGAATTGCTATCGAAAATAGCGCCATGGCGATGCCACGTGTTTCATGGTCCCAGATATCAGCGAGAACGCCTGGAACGTTGGACATTGGCGAACTTGCGAAGGTCCCTGTGAGAAAACGACCTATGAGTAGACCAGCGAGGTCCGGCGTGAATGCGCAAAGAAAGCCGAATGCAACATAGAGCAAAATCGTAATATAGAAGATCATCTGACGGCCGTAGAACTGTGTGATGTTAGGAGATGGGCCTTCTTTGGTTGGGTGGTGGGAGCTCACTTCGCTTAGCGGGGCAAATATCAAAGGGCCTGCACAATA
Organism: Xylaria sp. Z21; assembly: GCA_037356095.1. Classification (NCBI taxonomy): domain Eukaryota; kingdom Fungi; phylum Ascomycota; class Sordariomycetes; order Xylariales; family Xylariaceae; genus Xylaria; species Xylaria sp. Z21. Next base: position 251,178 of record JBAWJX010000009.1, on the reverse strand, counting down.
ACCTGTACAATTAATGTTCAGCTGTTGTGCGCTTGGGAAAGGTGCAGGCGGAGCGAGAGAATGAGTTTACCAAGGAGGAAGAGGGTCAACGATAGCCCGGCAACTATTGTTGAGACGCCAAATTCGGTGGAAACTCCCTGAGAACAGCATTAGCCTCTTGCAACTCTCCTAGGATTATACGTGATTCACTCTAAGACTCCCGGATGGTGCTGAAGAAGCAAATGTGCTATTAACGCACACCATGATGACAGCAGCCGTCAGATACCATCGCTTGGTTCTTGTCCAGTTCTTCGGATTGGTGTCCTCTCCGGCGGCGAAGGCAATATAGCCGTCTCCATCGAGCGGTAGCTGCTCTGCGCCGAGGCGGCTACCGGGTGCCTGGGGATCTTCGACTGTCATAGGGAATACCAATACTGCGGGTAATGTTTCTGTGGTGGTTAACGAAATGATAGAGAACAAGGGACTTGGATGTGTACTGTATAAGTATTCTTTGAAATCTACCGCATCGGCATAGAATGAAGGGACGAGAAGATCCGGCTCGAGGTTGCGTTAAGCCCGAGACCAGAAGCCCGAGGCTCAAGCGGACTCTTAAAGGTCCGCAGCTTGAGGTTTCACTACTTAGGCTTCTGGCCTTGAGCCTAACGCAATCTCGAGCTTTACTATATCCATTGCGAATAATGAGAAGGAAAGACTAGCAAGATCGCGCGATTCAACAGGTAACGGGTGCCGCTGACTAAGCGGCGCAAAATAATAGCTAATACCGCTATGCATATCTGCCCGTTGGTGAATACGGATAGATGCGCGGACGATCGGATATGGGCGGACGGTCGGATAAGCCCCGGATAGCTGATTTTGCGCTTGTTCCGACGTTCGCGATTTTTCTAGTAACGTATGTTCTTGCGGCGATTTCATGACTCAAGGCCATGAAAGGACCCCGTCATGCTGAAATGGATCACGACTAATTAGGGTTTGCATACGGGCCGACATGATCATGTCACCACGAGTTGCGACTTGTTTCATCGTGGAGATTAGGTAAATAAGCCCATAAATTGTGTTCTTATGCTCATAGAGGGACTATTTAAGAAGTTGTAGAGTCTGTTGTTTATGATGTTCTTTCTAGTAAAGCTGTCTTAGAAGTACATACAATTAAGCCATAATTCTTAAGCCATACTCCCTATTATTTCGGCGAGACGTTGACGTACCTAGAATGGCCGCGAATCAGTCCTCCGAACGGCCATTGAAGGTCCTTATTGTTGGCGGCGGAATAGGAGGCCTAACCGCGGCATTAGCTTTGAGACGCCAAGGCCACGAAGTTATAGTAGGCCGCGAGACTTTCCAGTTGAATTGGGATTGCGATTGATGCTTTTTAGGTCTTTGAAAAGTCCAGATTTGCTTCCGAAACTGGCGCGGCTTTGGCTATCAGTCCGAATTGTGGCCGCTTGCTCAACAGGCTTGGGTTTTCTGCAGAGGACCATGCAGGAACAGAGTTCAAGGCTGTAAGACACAGGCTATGTTGATGTGATTGTCTGCTAATGACTTGATTCATAGTTCGCGTTGTACACTGGTTCCGGACAGCTAAAATACACAGCACCCGTGGACTCCCTGTCCAGTTGTAATGAGGTATGCTCCCAATTGATGGCTGTGAGACATAACGCTGACGCTGCAGAGACTTGGTATCTATTACATCGGGCGCATCTGCATGAAGGCATCAAAGCCTTGGCGCTTTCACCCGATGGATTGGGCAAACCTGTCAAGCTGTTGCTAAGCAGCCGTCTTGTTGGTCTCGACGATGGATCTGCGTCCCTCAGAACGGATGACGGGGCAGTGTACGAAGGTGACATGATAGTGGGTGCCGATGGAGTTCATGTGAGTATGATCTAAGTGATCTCCTTTTCTGTCGCGTCTACCTGGTAAACTTGCTAAATCCCACAGTCTTGGACAAGAGGCCATGTTGAATCAGACGCGAGGCCTTTTTCGTATGGTCTAGCTTGCTGGCGCTGGTTGTCTCCCGGAGAAGCACTGGCCAAAGACGAGCGCACGCAGGAATATGCCAAGCTGCAAGGAACTCTGGCTGAGTGGATCAGTGATGAACGAAGGATAATCCATTATCCTTGCGTAAATCACACACTGTCAAACATTGCCGCCTTTGTGCCCAGTAACGAGGTTCCAGGGCAGAAAGAGGGTGAGTCCCGGATTATACAAGTTTGTCAGGGTTCGGGTTCTAATCATCTTCGTGCAGGTTGGACTCAAAAAGCACCAAAAGAGTACTTGATCAAGTCATTTGAAACATTTGGTCCTGGGCCTCGAGCCCTTATTGAGCAAGCTCCTGAGGAAGAGCTTAAGGTTTGGGAGATGATGGACATGAAGCCTATGACAAGATGGGTCAAAGACCGGTTGATCCTCATCGGAGATGCTGCTCACCCCTTTTTGCCATGTAAGTTAGCTGATTAAATTCACCAACAGCATGATGAACTAATTGCCTTATAGTCATGGGCCAAGGCGGCGCCCAAGCTATGGAGGATGCGTGCAGTCTGGCTGCCCTTCTGCCACTGGGAACTACACGGGAAGACATACCCAGCCGCCTCGAGATGTGTCAAAGTATTCGCCAGCCTCGAGTGAACGCAATTCAGGATTTTACTCGGCGCAATGGAAGGTCTCCTAATGATCCGGCCAATCCACGACCTAGCAGTAAGAAAGCGCAATCAACCCCCTTCATACAACTCGACTGACAAGAAGCAGACCAGGAGGCGATGGACATGCAGAAATTTTGCGTTGAATACGATGTTTGGACGGCTAGCACCGCCATGTTGGAAGCAACAAAGTAGCGGTTTCGAGATAGAAAGGCAAATCACCAGCTCGGTTCGTTGCAAGATAGTTCGACTAACTGTTCGCAACTGTATCGAAGCATCTTTGGGGGTCAGCATTGATATCATGTACACTACTATTGAGATAGAGATAGACCATCATTCCTCATTTCACAACCTCATGGCACTACCCATGTTCTGTTTGTCGCCTGTTTGCTGTCATTTCGCAAACAGATCAAGACTCAGTTACAACGCAACGGGATTCAAACGGGTTATACTAAAGAAGAAAAGCGTCGTCACTGCGAATTGTTGGTATATACGAGTAGCTGACGGCAAGGGTTAGCAGCTGCTTCGCTGAAAATGCTACTATACCTAGTCTTATCCTTACTCTTACTCTTAACATAGATGAAGCCAATGCATTTCAAGACACGCAAAATGTGGAACGGACTGAATATTTTGACTCACTCTGCTGTTGAGCTTGCACCAGAAAGCCTTAGGAGCGAAGGACCCTATTGAACAGTTCACTTCGAACGTTACACGCTTAGTGAGACCAGCTCAATGATCGGAAATCCACTGATCTTGAAATAGCTAGGAATTACACTACAAGTAACCTATTTTGAAACTCTTTAATACCTGTCGTCCCCACAAGACTTGTCGATTTGAGTTCTTTAAACGGGCGTTTCTAGGGCATCCGCTATCGAGTACGCCTGCAGTATTCTCTCTTCCGGTCAAGGTAAGCCCTCCGCTGTAGTCCTCGCCGTATTACCCCTCCTTCCTATGTTCGTAACCATTCGCGCTAGCGGTATACATTCTCCCGCCGTTTTAGACTATTTTGGGCTTACACCGGTAAAGCCCCCGTAGAAATAAAACCCGTCGGTAACTTGAACAAGTGCCAACAACACCTCCTAGCTTCAACCTCCGGGCTCCGGAAACCCGAGGAATATAGTTTTAAGCCCATTATCAACTATGCCCAAGCCGGAACTCCTTAGTTTTCTCCTTCCAGTGGCCGGTTAGTATAACAAAAAAATACCGCATACATACTGTACATGAAACCCCCCTTTCGCACTAACAGTAAGTGCCAAGACTGGTAGTTAAAGAAGGAAAGTTGCAACGATCTTGACAGCACCGCTCGGATAAAGTCCGAGGCTTGCGTGTCAAGGCACAAAATCTATACTTCATGCAGTAAGTAGAGGATTATCACCGTTGGTGAGGATAAACAGGGAGCGGCCTTGTCAAGGCTCAAGGGGAGGGGGGAAGAAAGCTAGGCGGAGCAGAAGGTGATTGCGCGTCCCCGCCGGCGTCTTTACTCGAATGAACCCATCCTCGTCAACCGCCATCCGATATGTCCGCGAGCTCATCTGCGGCCATGGGTTCGGGTTCAACAAGGGCGGGTTAGATACGTAGTCTTGACCAGCTAACCTATGGGAGGGCAAGATCAGCATAATGATCCACTTTGATTGGTATATAACGACATGCAAAGCCTATATGACATATAGATGACCAACCAAGATGGATTAACAATTGAACTGTGCCACCATTTATAACGAAGCACCAGTCCGGACTGGGATGGATATTCCTACCACTTAATGCTTTAGAAAGCTCTTCATCTTCTCCAACACGTCGACTAGGACTAAACTTATTGTAGAAGCAATGGAAACAAAACTAATCGTCTTGGTGACCGGAGGTGAGCAATACGTGCCATACTATTATCAAGTTCCAGGCTTGGCTTGGCCTCTGTATTGACTGCCAACATAGGAAATACTGGGCTAGGATACGAGGTTGCTAGGGCACTATACAGGTCTACTACGCCCTATGAAATAATCATCGCCTCCCGCAACTTGCCCAAAGCTCATACTGCCATTGAAGATCTCACCAATGATGCACCTGGGTCTGCATCAAGTCTCAGCGCAGTCCAACTTGATTTATCCCAGGATGCATCTATCGAAGCCTGCATTCAGGAACTGAGCACGAAATATGGCAAACTTGACATTCTTGTCAACAATGCAGGCGCTGCTATGGATGGTGAAATTCAGTCAGGGCGAATGAGTATTCGTGAGGGCTTTAATGCTTCTTGGGACATCAACGTCACGGGTACTCATGTGCTCACACACTTGGCCATGCCAATGCTCTTCAAGTCCACCGAAAGGCGCCTTCTTTTTGTGACCAGCGGTGCTTCGTCCTTGATTGAATCCGAAATGTCCGGCTCGACTTTATTCGATCGAAATAACAGCGCTCCCAAAGCCGGATGGCCCAAAATCAATGACCGATCAATCATAGCATACCGATCTTCCAAAACAGGTCTCAATATGGTGATGAGGGAATGGGAGCGTATGCTCCGTAATGACGGATTCAAGATCTGGTGTATATCACCAGGATTCCTCGCCACAGGGCTTGGCGGCGCTGGTGCGCCTGTTCTGAAGAAGGTCCGCTGACTTTGACTATTTGCTTTGTTGTTGGGTCGTATGCTAACATCCAAGCAGCTAGGAGGATTGGATCCTTCTGTGGGTGGAAACTTCATCAAGGATGTTATCGAAGGCAAACGAGACACGGATATTGGCAAAGTTATTAGGTCTGACGCAATCCAACCTTGGTAGCGACCAGCGCTGCATCGACTTTCCCGTGTATGGCGGTCAGCGGTGCCCCGCGGGAGCACGATCGACGCGACGCACGCATTTTAAGCATCCCCAGCTCCGAAAGTCACATCTAGCATCTTCTCTTGAGAAATTGCCGCTCAAGTTGAAGCAGGCAAGACACTTGGTGATCGATCCGGACAGCGACTGTACGATGCTTCATGAGTTGGCAATTATTAGATATTCACTTCAATAGAGACAGTGACAAGCGTTGGCACTTCGTACAGCAGACTCCCCTTATTCTGCATTCCACTCTGATCTTGACTTTGAAACCTCAGTATTCTACGTGTGCTATCTACCAGTGTAACCCATTCGTTATCCAATTACTGACAACGTTATTTGGGAATGTCTAATGGACATTGTAGTCACGAACGGCCCGTTGGCGCGCCATAGTGGCCGGGTTAAACTTTTGCACGAAATACCCCGACTCCTGTGGTTGAGTCGTTGTCGTCACAAGCAGCTCATACACAAGGTTCCAAAATGCCTTTCTCTCCCATAATCTTAACCAGTGCTCTTTCGCAACGTCACTCCCAAATCGAAAACAACACAAACTAAGTTTGCTGACATTCTATAAGGGAAGTCTTATGTTTTAAGGAAGCCTTCTAAACCCCCTATACTCCCCGCAGCAGCACCTACTGTCCAATAATGCTACTCTAAACTATTATGCATACAGCGCGTAAGCACAAGCTGGCTGGTATTACCCGAGCCCAATCACTAGACTCCTAGCTAGGGGCTGGAAGGTGTTTTGAATATCCTGAGCCAATAAGTTTTCAGCATTTAGGCCTAGTAGAAGAAATTTGGACAGTCGTAGTAATATCTACAGCACGCAAATGGTTGCATCCAATAGCATACGGCGTGGTTCATTCGAGCAAAACTCAATTCAGTTCAACTTCTTGAGACATACGTACACGGCTCCATGATGGCTAGCACATGGTTTCTACTGCCGGATTTTACATTCACCGTTGATGGCCCCCTCCGCCTTGGTACGGTAATTCCACACTGGTCCAAACCGACAACTGTCCTCGCGACCGTGGGCCGCAGCACTACAAGCGAAATTGAACTACCACCTCAGACAACCATTATAGAGCCGAATCACGCCCATAGCCGCTCACAATCACGGTCTAGTGACCTCAGCATGTGGTTTACCTTCGAGGGCCTCGCGTCTGCCTTAGCAGGCGGCGATTACGGCAAGAGCGACAACATCAGTTACAGCGAAACAGATCACGAAATTCATAGTTTTAAGTACCCACTGACGCCCGACATGGTGACCGCCATTGCCAATCTTCCCGCGGTGCGCGCCCACATCGACTCGGGCATGTTTGGCAAGCGACCGGTCTACATCGTCTCGGGACTGCGCATTGCCACATCGTCGTTTACCGTAACAAAGGAAAGGGGCTCCAATCGTACCGCCGAAGCCGAAGCGTCCGGTCCGCCCAGGGGAACGCTGCCTGTTGAAGTGGGCGGGGAAGTGAGGCATGATGGCCAAAAGACAGTCACCGACTCGTATAACACAGCCCCGGGAATCGTGTTCGCGTACCAGCTTCATGCCATTCGCACTCGCAGGGCGGGGCTTGAAACGGAGTTGTTTAGCCATAAGAGCGCGTTCTTGACCGGTGCCGCGGGCGAAACACAGGAGCCGCTGATTCTTGCTGAAGTTACGCAAGACGAGATTGACGAGGACTTGGAGGAAGAGGTTGAGTACAAAAGTGTGAATATTGGGGAGAACGAGATGTGCATTTATCTTCCATTGAATAAGTAAAGAAGCAGCTCGATTAGTACAGAGGTCTTGGGTGGGCGATAAGAGCGCCCTTTATGGTCATAAGTCGAGATCAAGTTCTAGAAATCGCGATGAGGCTTAGAGCTACAATTAGATTATATATCTATCGTTCAAAAATCTATATGACTCGTATGGCATTAGATTTTGATCTCTCATTGTTAGTCCTTAATATTTACGACTGCAGCGCAAACAACCCTTAACACGTCCATATCCTCCTTTTTCTCCCCCCAAAACAGTATCGGATTAATGAAATTATGGTTGAATCCCTTGTTAACTGACATGGCGTGCAGCATCTCCTGCATCCCGTTCTTCGTATGAAGTTTAGCGCATTCCGGCTCAAATTTCTCGAAGTTGACCAATGACGGTAGTGCCGCGACATATGATAGTATCATGGCAGCAACCCCGGCTGCGATAGCGGTTGCAATTGAGCTTCCCGCGCTTAAATCTGCTTCTGGGAAAGGTGTCCGTATTTCCTCCGTGATGGAAGAGGGGATATCAGTGCCATAAGTACCGAGAAGCTGAGGTCCATTTTTCGGTTGGGAGGGGTTTGACTCCAAAAAGGCTCCGTCTGAGTTCGTCGCATATATAGATATGACGTCTTTGTGACTAGCTGGGAAATTTTCTTTTTTTATCCCTGAGTTCCCAGCGGCCGCGAAGAACAACACAGCACCATCCCGCTCTTTTGTGACCTTGTCGATAGCATCTGAAATAGCCTTACATTCCTTCTTACGCTCGTTGGGTATCCCAAAAGACATAGAGATGATATCAGCCTTCCACTCCGGGTCTAGCCCGGCGTGTGTGATTGCCTAGCTTATAGTCAGTACGATGCTATTAGAAAATATCATGCCACATACTTCAACAATATTCTGCTCGTGGTTCTCTAGGCCCTCAGTATTCTCTGCCACACGAATGACGTAGATATCTACTATTGGCGCGACATGCATGAGCAATCGTGCCATAAATGTCCCATGGCCAAACATGTCGATTGCGCTTTGTGATACTGTCTTGGTGAAATCTTTCCAGCCCCTGAGCCGGTTCGACCTACGGCCGTCTTTGAAAAACTCCAGCTCTTTCTGACATCCGGTGTCTAGTATGGCGACTCGGATTGAATTTGTGGTCTTCGCTCGTCGTCGACAGCACTCTATGTGTCCAGCTATGACTTGGAGATGATGAAGGAATCCCTCCCTGCTCCTCGAGGGTCCGGAAAGGAACGAAGAGTGGACGTGGTGATTTTCACTCCAGGAACGTTGAAGCTCTTTATCGTTGGCCAATATTAATTTACTGCGTACTTCATTTGGAATTCGGATCAATAGTGGCTCGTCTGAGCATTCGAATCCTACCTTGGCTAGCCGAAATAAGGGCGCGACCACCTTTCGGTACAGCGCATTTCTCCTCTCCGAGAGCTGTGGCTTTTTACTCGAGTCGCTTTGGTGACCGGATTTTGCGTGGCTTGTTGTCTCCTTAAAGTTGCCGGCTTCTAGACAGTTCTCAACAGCTTCGACAAAGCAGTCCTTCGACCCAAAAGCATCCCACTTGGCCTTCTTTAATTCCATTAACTTTGATGTTGCTTTTATATGAACAAGGTTCATATTTCCTCCGGAGAAACTTTCTGAGGGATTCCCCATTTCTATAGCCTGGTTTAACCCAATTTCGAGAAGGATTACTCCCAAGTATAGTATTCGTGGATACCGGTGGGTGTAGTCACCCTTATCATAGAACTCTGCGGGTGATTCCTGGTACTGGCCACCGAAAGGGAGGGAAATGAAAACTCTCAAAAGAATGTTTTCGGGGCTCATGAAATCCGGGTCTAAACGGAAGAGCAAGATGTCTTCACTTGTCCACCTGACATTCATTAGTTCCGAGTTGTAAAACTGCCAGAATGCTCGAGCGATAGTGTAAGACAGCTTGATCTTCTGCTCCACTGTGAGGTTTCCCAGATTCAATAGCTCAGCAAGTGATAGGCCGCGGCATGATATGACATGCGTAAGTCTTTCAGGTTCTTTCAGTTTGTAGAGATGGCAATCTTTATCTAACACTATAAAGATTTGTCAGTAACTGGGACAAAACTAATGATACCAGCTAAGGGACTTCTCGTCTATTAGTGAGGTGTTTCCTCTTCCTGCTTTTCTATCGCGTTCTCTAAATAGGGAGTTCGCCTTGCCATATAAGGCATCGCTTTTCTTTTGCAACTCCGCCTAATACCGCAGACACTGTATGAGAAAGCACACCTCTTGGAAGTTTCTCAACAAGCGGACAGCTCCCAAAATGATGCTTGCGTCCAAACCCTTGACTGGGTTCACTCGCATAGTTTTTATTTGTTTTGTAAATAGAAGGAAAAATGTTCGTAGTAGTAGAGCCAGGAGCAACTTTACTCGGCGTTCGCTACGAAGGGCTTCTCAACATCCGACTAGGGACGATCCGAGCTTGGCAGGAATGTCTCCGGTACCGCTAACGTATAGGGGAATGAGAAATTACACTTGCCAATACTAAGTCTAGCATACGATTTTCTGTCGAGGTCTTCGCAAGCACCTCCAGTTGCAATTAGAGTAAGCTCGGAAGTTTCGAAAGTGTCTTTGGCCTGCTGCGATTCATTGACATCTTCCAGTTCGGTATTCATTCTGTGTCCAATTAGCCCAATTGAATTCCTGATCTTGATGCAGAGCATTTAGAGAAGACATGATTTTGTCACATAGATGGAAGGGATGAAATATTGCAGCATCTATGTCATTTTGGCTGTTGGAGGCTCTGTATCGTCACGGAGAAAGGGTAGTCGCGAGCACCTATATACGAAGTATGTAAGAGATATGGACTTGCATTGGAATTCTGAAAGCTAATTCCTGCCAGTATTCCATTTTCGAAGTTGTTATGACCTTGAACAATACTCGCTCGTCTTTTAAGCAGAATCCGGATTCGAGGCACAGCCTAGTGATATGCCAATTCGTTCTCGCCTTAGCCTGGAGCCCTGGCCCTACATGGCTCTCTAGCGTGCAAGTTGCGTGACTTTTGACTCCTTCGAGGAGCAGCTTGTGGACTTGGTTAGGATATACGTCCGTAGAAGGAGGCAGCGAATAAGCAGCGGTATCGGTAGGGGTATGCTGCGACTGCATGGTGTTCTTCGTGAGTAGATCGAAAAGATGGGTAAAGCGTTTTTCGAAGGGATGGATGACATCAGGTTTTTCTTTGCAAAATTCGGTAATTGATTGTTTTAATTGGTCTTGGTCGTTTTGAAATAGAGACACGAGAGAACCCCAAAGCTCCAAAGGGCCCTTCTCTTTATGGAGCTGATCCCGAGGAGTTTTGGGCGGCGACCACTATTGAGCTGATTACCTCAAGTCACTGCTATAGCTCGGACGCTGTTACGTACCTCGGCTATCTGTAATAAATCCTGCAGAGCCTTTGTAGAAGCGCTTTGAGTATTGAGGGGGATTTTGGAAAACTCTTGCTCAGGTAGATTATCTGCGATGAGTTTGAGCCGAACCGCGATACCGGCGGCTCGGGCGCTCCTATTTTCGATAGCGAGACGGTGGAGAATATCGAAAGATTCAGGGGCTATTGAGGCAAGGAGTTGCAACGGGGTAGAATTATCTTGCGTATGCGCCATGGTGACATGAGCAAGGAGGCCGGGCGAGGTAAAGAAGGCGTCATCTCCGACGAAGATGAGACTATCTTGGTTATATTGATAGAGAGCACACTGGTCACTGATCTGATAGGTGTAGCACCCCCCGCACATCGTAGAATTTAGTCAGTGGCTGGTTGGGTCGCAGCAATATGCAGGGGGTCAGAGCTGGAACGGATCAAGCATTCCCCGACTTTACAACCAACAACTAGCAGGTGACAATCTAGATACGTGAAGCCACCATCTATTTTTATGCACTTGGAGGCCCTTCACATTCAAACCCCTCATGTCGGCAACAACGATACTTACTATGGATCCTGCTTTTGCAAAGGCTTCGCTTGCTGATATGACGAGGTCGTGCTTGGAAAGGGCTAGGCAGAGCATCCAACGGCTAGAAGGCAAAGACAAAATCCATATGCAAACCCGACTTGCTGATCTAAGGCTCTGGGCCGATAGCGTTGGGGCCACCGCTCAAGTGAAAGCGTCATTGGACCAGCGATTCCAGCACCGGCCTAATGATATTTATCTCATCCGAGAGCTCCTTTTTATGCTACAGGGATTTTTCAGCGAATGTTCTATTGCTGCAGATAACAAGTCCGATATTAAGGATATAATTTCTAATATCGATTCTACTATAGACAGCCTAGCTATCCTTGGAGTTCAAATTCGACAAAGTGGGCGCCAATCTCGACTTCAGAAAGCGGATGATTCTTTTGATGAGAATCGGAAGGAGTATCGCAAGTTCAGAGCACATCTCGCCTGCATTATCGCATCAAGGCCGACTGAGAATGGGAGGCCCGTAAATGAAGGAAAAGAAATACATAGCGTCGATTATTTCGCAAACCTAAAGCTCACATCAATCCAGGAACGTCTCATAGAGGCTAACCTCAGAAGGCGACATCGATTCCTGGAAGCTCAGAGACATTCTCAGGGTCTGATAGACCATTCGATGAGGGTTCATCGACCCATAACCGCACGGCGAATTATTGCTGAGACGCCATCAAGCCATACCAAGCAAGGAGCTAACTCCACTCCGGCTGGGAATGTAGCTGTGGCAATGCAAGAAAGACAAGCGTCGCCGACTAATCCCAGACTCAACGCTCCTATGACGACTGTCACGTCGGCTTCGGGTATAGATTCTAAATGGGGCGGATTTCGAGACAGTCTTCAGCCGCGATCAACGGTCACCCGTATTACAACTATTACAGCTGCCGCAAAATATCCCAAGGCGCATGCTCCTTCGGAACAGAAGTTGATCAAATGTCCCTGTTGCTGTCAAGCTATCCCAGCAAGCGAAATGGAAGCTAGCCAGTGGAAGTAAGGAATCCTGTCCCTGTTTGATTCGAGATGCTAACAAAATAAGAAAACATTTGGCGAACGATATAAATCCGTACACGTGTATCCTCGAGAATTGTCCAAAGCCGTATACCTTTTTCACAACACATAACGAATGGAAGGACCATTTTATGAATGACCACCCGTCTCAATGGAATTGTCCATGTTGTAGAGGTGACGCTCCCGTGTTTGAGTCACTCTCTGGAGTAATAAACCATATTATGTCTGGACACCCGGATGTGATCTCCAACAATCTTGAAGAACTACTATCAGACTCAGAAATCAAGGTGATGGGAATTACTCAATGTCCATTATGTAACAGCAAAGGACCCCAAGATTCACCCGAACTAGTTGAGCACGTCTTGCAACACGTTCATGACTTTTCCCTCCGTTCCCTTCCTTGGCCGGCGGATCCGCCTTGCAGCCCAAGTAACCCTGTTGCAACATTTGATACAGATTATGCAACGAGGTTCTACAAGGATGATAGCGGTAACGAGTATTCTTTTTCGATTGCTGAATGGGCCGAAAGTGTGGCTCCGAAAAAGGGAGACTCCGGGGAAATAAGTGTTGGTCCTGAAGGCAACGAGTTAATATCTCTTGACATGACACCGACTGGTGGGCCACCGCTCCAACTCTGCGATCTCGACCGGAACCCACCGGATATCAGCGAAGTAGAATCGACATTAATGACCCGACCCAACGCGGATTACTTCTCTAGAAATGTATATTTTCAAGAAGAATCTGGTGATAGTTCGTCTGAGAAGATGCACCCGCAAATACTAGAGATAGAGGAACGGGATGACTGGTTCGTAAATTTTAACCGACGGGTCCCCCGTGTTCTCGACGTGAACCTTGTTCACACTTTATCTCATGAGAGCACAGTATGCTGTGTCCAATTTAGTCACGATGGACAATACGTGGCAACTGGTTGCAATCATTCGGCATACATCTACGATGTTGCTAGTGGCGAAGAGGTCATCATTCTACAAGACGAAAATGTCGATGCTACTAGCGAGTTATATATCAGAAGCGTTTGCTTTAGTCCCGGCAGCAGATATCTCGCGACTGGTTCAGATGACGGACTCGTTCGAGTTTGGGACATCATCAACCAATATGACTGCAATACCTTCGCAGGGCATGAGCAAGCTATCTGGTCGCTAGATTTTGCCTCGGATGATACGACTATAGTATCTGGCGGCAAGGACCGCACCATCCGCCTCTGGGATATGACACATAGCTCCTGCATACTATGTTTAAGTACTGAGGATTGTGTTAACTCTGTGGCTATTTCTCTAGATACTCTATATATGGCAGCTGGCTGTCTGAACAATGGCGTGTATGTTTGGAATATCCCTAAAGGGTTTTTATCGGAGCGCCTGGAAGGCCCCGACGGGCATAAAGACTGCGTCTATTCTGTCGCCTTCTCTCCTACCGGCAAGGAGATTGTAAGTGGCAGTTCAGACAAGACAATCAAGATGTGGGAGTTTTCGCTTGCTCCTCCCCCGCTCTCGAGTGACGCTGCGCCGAAGGGAGGAAGATGCATCAGGACGTTCGAAGGTCACCAGGATCCTGTTCTTAGTGTTGCGCTTACTCCGGATGCCAATTGGGTGATTTCTGGCTCTGAGGATGGGCACGTGCGGTTCTGGGACGCGCGCACCGGTCACACTCAGTTGATACTCCAAGGGCACGAAAATACGGTGGCATCGGTCGCCCCTAGCCCAACTGGTGGGGTTTTTGCCACAGCTGGCGATACGAGAGCACGTATCTGGTCATACGGCGCCCACACGCAATAGAGAACGATACATGCACGATGAATTCAAACGGGATCTTGTGCTTCTTTTACCTTTGCGCACTTCTCGATTCGGTCCGTGGAAAAGTTAACGCTGGTAGGAGGGAGAAGGTCTGGCGGTGCCAGTACAGTACGGGTCTTGTGACAAAATCGAAAGAAGTATCGCAATTTCAGAGCACATATCGCCTGCATTATCGCGTCAAGGCCGACTGAGAATGGCAGGCCTGTAAACGAAGGGGAAGAAATACCTACACAGCGTTGATTATTTTGCAAATCTACAGGTTACATCGTTTTATCGGTATGGTATACATGGCCCACCGTCCACTACTGTAGGATCGCCATGTTGAGGGGTTGCCTAGAATTCGGGGTAGTTACCCCGGAAGTCGACCACCGAGGCGGAAGAACTTTAGTTGCGCGTAGGAACGACTACATATAACGGAATTCGTACTGAGTTGGCCCAATGTCTTGGTTCAAGTTTTACCACGGTCCGGGTTGGGGCCTAGAATTTGTACGAGGTGTCTGTCGGTAGTCTTGATTATGGCTAGCAATCCTTCGTTATGGGCGGCCTTATTGCTCGTAGGCACCGCCTCATGCGCCATCAACAGGTTCGTCTCGCATTTTCGTATTCAACCTCGGAAATAAATACTAATACGCTCTTAGACGAGACATTGTTTCACGGTATAACGTAATCCGTACCGCTCTCATCGATAATAGCACCACACCTCTTCAAGTAGGCAACGGCAACTTTGCGTACAATGTCGACAACACGGGAATGCAAGTGAGTGCATAGTACACGCCTGAATGAAGAAACTCTAACTGATCGGAAGAGTGAATAGACCTTCCTCCCCTTTAATACTCTCTCGAGCTGGGCCTGGCATAACGACTCCCTACCAGATGATGGGTATGCAAAGAAACTGGGATGATGCTATGTTCTCTCCTTATTCTAACAGGATATCAATAGAGAGGACGTAAACGACTATCATGGCGTTCCCATGTTGACACACGGAAGGAATGTGTCGTATGATATCCCGGATCCCAACTTACCAAAAGCAAGCCAATGGCTTATAGGCAATCCGAACCGTATCAATCTCGGCCGCATCGGCCTCAAGTATAAATGCACGGCACTATCAGCAGCACAAATCTTGAATCCGGTGCAAGAACTTGATGTTTGGAACGGTGTGATAACGTCGACTTTCAATATCGACGGCGGAGCGGTAAAAGTCACCACGCAGGGAGATTTCGACAGTGATTCGGTTGCGTTTCGCATCGAGTCGGAGCTTGTCACTTCGGGTGCCCTAGAAGTTGAATTAGACTTCCCCTATCCCCCAATCCACAGCACCAAGTACAAATACGAGGTCTTCGTCGGTGTATACGATTTCCCAGTGAACCACAGCACAGCCATAGTTCAATCTAAAGGCGTCGACGAAGCACATATACTCCATGAACTGCAGGAGACGAGCTACTTCGTGAATATACGCTGGCTGTCCGATGCGCCACTCACGCTATCAAGAAATGAGCCGGCGGGCTCGGCTACGACCACTGCGCACCGTTATACCTTGTCCAAAGCGCACAACTCGACTAATGGGGTTATCGAGTTTTCAGCAAACTTCGCTCCCGAGAACCAAAGAGCTGATCTACCGGCTGCGATCCGCCGTCGCAACTCTAAGGGTTGGAACCAGTACTGGAGTAAGGGCGGGTTCATCGATGTTACAGCATCCCCCAGCCCGAAAGCGAACGAGCTGCAGCGCAGAATTATTCTGTCGCAGTACCACGTGCGCGTTAATAGCGCGGCAAGTGGACAATCACCGCAGGAGAGCGGACTGATGAACAACGGGTGGTATGGTAAGAGGCATTCTCGCGCTTAGTATTTTCTACTCTGAGAGAATATGATGCTGAGGCGAGAGTAGGGAAGTTCCACATGGAGCAGATGCTGTGGCATAACGCCCATTGGTGCACATGGGGTCGGGAAAAACACTTCGACGACGTGTTTCCGGAACTCTACGAGACATTCCTGCCCTCCTCCATAGACAGGGCGAAGACCATGGGCTGGGAAGGGGCTAGGTATCTGCTTGTTGGCCCTGATGTCTAGATATATGTCCAGGACAACTTCTAACGTCTCATTAGGTGGCCGAAGATGACGGAGATTAATACGGGACGAAGTTCACCAGGAGGCATCAACGGTCTTCTCCTCTGGCAGCAAGTGGGTTGAACGGAATTGCACTCGCGTCCCTAGCACCGGACAAGAGCATCGACTAACTGGATCGAGAAATGTAGCCTCACCCGATGTATCTCGCCGAGCTGAGATACCAGATCTCGCCCACGAGAGAGACGCTAGAGCGCTGGGATCGCGTGCTCACGGCCACCGCCGATTACATGGCGTCGTATGCCTGGTTCAATGAAACGTCGGGGCGATATGACCTCGGGCCTCCGTACGTACCCCTTGCCGAGAACGCGTATTACTTACCTGGGTAGTTGGTCCTGGATTTCTGACGCCTTTCTAGTGCGTATGGCGTCACAGAGAACACGCCTCCGGGGCAGACTTTGAATCTAGCTTACGAGGTGGGTTTGATCCTTCTCTCCTGCACTAGTCTCACGACCGCATACTCACCATAGTTCTCAATTCCAGATTGCGTACTGGCGCTACGGCCTCGACATCGCGCAGAAATGGAAACAGCGTCTCGGGCAGCCCGTCCCGGCGAAATGGACGACCGTGGCTGCTCAGCTCGCTCCGCCCCCACAGGCCGGCGGGCTCTACGCTGTCTACGAGGGGCTCAACGCCTCGTGGTGGGAGGACCCCAGCCTGTCAGACGACCCGCGCAGCGTCATCATGTTGCAAGGCTTCCTGCCCGACACGCCGGCCGTTGATCCGGCCGTCGGCCTCCGCACCGCTGATAAGGTCGCGCAGACCTGGACGGATGACGAGATCTTTGGCTGGGGACGGCCTGTGCTCGCGCTCAACGCGGCGAAGATAGGAAGCCCTGAGCGCGCTGTGGGATACCTCACTGCGTATGATTATTGGGTGTTTGATGATGCCGGGTTCGCTGAGCGTGGGGGGAACGGTAAGCTGCTCAAATGATTGATGCGAGGTAATGGCGAGATCAAGTTCGTGGCTGACGAATGTAGGTGGTACGCCTCCGCCTTTCATACCCGGAAATGCTGGGTTTCTTTACGCGGGTATGTATATTACTTTCCAATCTTTGGTAGCTAGAGCGCTAACGAGTGTGTATCTAGTGGCGTATATGGCTGCTGGTTGGCAGGGCTCAGAAGGCGATGCACCCGGCTTTCCACGAGATGGCAGTTGGATCGTGAAGCACGAAGGCTTGCACAAAGCTCTATAGTTAGATATTAATCTTGTGAAAGCTGTGATATATCTATACGTACATCATGATCTATATGTCTTCTCTATCTAACCCTTTGTTGATCTAAAACCAGTAGCAATGATCGCGTTGCCATGTATCCTGGATATCCTCTAGCCGATGAAGTCTTAAAAGACATCGAGTTTCTAATTCTCGCTAATCCGAACGCGACGAGGCGATTATTCCTTAATTATGTATCGTATCGGCGGGGTCGGACTTCTATGTCTGAGGCTTGACCCAGTCGGGAACCACCTTTTTCACAAACTTCATGAACTTCCAGAAACCAACGGCGTGCTCAACATTTCCATAGGGATCAGTCACACGTTCCGGGAAGGCTATACCGGCGCCGAACAGCCCAGGAATATATTTCTTTTCGTCTTGCGTATTTGAGCCATCCTTCTCGTAGAAGCGCCCATTCAAATCGTCGTATTCTACTTGAAGAGGCTCGGCAGCACCCCCGTCTTTCCTGATAATTTCGAGACTAGGTAGGGGGTTTCGGGCGTAGCCCACGGCCTGGACAATGTGCGTGCATCCGGGTAGTTCTGCTTTGTAAGCCTCCTCTTCTTTGCCAGCGGTCCAGACTTTCGTGATGACCTTGCTGACGGGACTGTTGGGGAATGTCTTCTCGTCCAAGTTTTGGCGTGCCCAGTCCGCTGCTTGGCCCTTTAGACCGGTGTTGTCGCGTAATATCCAGCCATCTTTGTACTCGGCGTAACGAAGCTCATTCCGTGTGAACCACTTAATGCGCAGATGAGGGTGCGTTGAAGTAGCGAGTCTGACGAGGTTCATCAGCACTAAAATGGCGGAATGAGAGGCACCAATAACGGCAACAGTAGTCTCTGCAGTAGTGTCGAAGGTTTTCGCTAGTATAGATGGAGTAAGGGCTGTATCCAAGTCTATTGGCTTGAGACTTTGTTGATGCATCCTTTCAATAGCAGGCAATGTCTTCGAAACTGGGGCAGAACCTGTGCAAAGAGCTATCTTTGAGGCCGAAACGTGACTGCCGTCATCGAACTCAACCTTCCAAACGTTTGGCTTTTCGTCAAGGACGGCTCTCGTAACCGTACCTCGGTGTGGTTGAACTTGGGGATGTGTGGCCAACCCATCTGTGAGCATGAGGCACATGTCGGCTGCATAACTCAGTTGGCAACCCTGATCCTGGGGCAGCTCTAGTAGAGTCGTCAGAGCATTGGGCTTGGGAGTTGCCTCGACGATGACCTTGAAAGGGGAGACGTCGTGGGCAAACTGCACGAAGAGGTTGACCTTGGTATTGCTGGGAACTTCACGATAGCGAGCATTGACACGGCCGCCCTGGAAGTGAGGGTCAACCCAGACCAGCTTTTGCCGATCCGCTTGAAGCTCAGCGCCGTGTTCGAGTAGATTGCCAAGCACGGTGATGCCGCCCGGCCCAGCGCCGACTACAACTGCGCTGGAGGAGGGCAGCGAGGCTGCAGCGGCCGAGTAGAATCGGTTCATGTTATCCATCCCATACCGTAGCTGGCGAGACCTCGCAGCCAGGAAGCGTATCCTGACTGCTCCCAAAGCTCCCGTCATGACTGCAGGCTCGTTGGTACTTATCTATTTTCTATCTGTATTTACCTACCTCTGTATCATGTGAGAAGTACCTATGTTGCGAGCACCGGAGCCCTATCGTATCTCCCTGCATGTGAGCTGATGTGAGTAAAACTCTGGAGTGAACACGACTAAGCCCTGTGGGGTGGCCGGTCGTGCTGAATTGCAACCAGTGATTGGTCCGGGAAGATAAAATAACTGCTGCACTAAGAGTGTCTAATCTGCTACGTAAGACTCACTCACTGACAGCTCATAAGATACAGAGATCCCTTAGACAATCTTGCCCGACGGCTTGCTGCAAGGTACAGTGAGCTATCGTAACGACGTAAGTATGCGTACGCGTACTTTATCTGCTGTACTCCGTATGCAGTATCTAGATAGTCTAGATAGGTCCTAGATACAAGAAAGGGGGCTTGTAATTGAACTACATAGATACTGTAACTCGTTAATTCAGTTATTTACCAGAGCCTATTTACTCTTTCTCGGTCGGGCCCTTGCTATTGAATATTATAGTCCTCGGTTTCAATTGACAGATAAATACCGGTTTATGCTGAACGCAGAAAATAACCAATAGTTACAGTAAAATTAGGGAGTCTAATTGTGGCAGTCATAGAAGCCCGAGGCCGGCTGTACACGTACAGGGCCGGGATTGGACGAACTGGCGGGACGTGGGGAGGTTGGGTCCAGACATTGACGGGGCAACCAACGTCAACATTTATCTATTTCGGTAATCTGCCAGACCATCCGACAAGCGCCCAACCAAACAAACCAATTGCATCCAGCCAACCAGACATGCAGACGCAGGGCAATTGAGTCCGACATCCAGCCAGCAGCATCATAATAAGTAGGTAGAGAGGGTTATTCCGAGCTATCAATTATTATACCTGGACGCACAGTCCTTCTCCCTCCCTGCCTACCTACTTTCTCTACCCTGGATCCTAGTCACACAACGCCTGTTGTGCTACGAATATAATCAATCAAGGCCAAGGGTGCATATTGTGTGGTTCAAGTTTTTCTTCTGCTCCGCTCTCAGCAACTTTTTCGAGATCAGAAAACACCCCAATGGACGAAGAACCACAGTCACCGACCAGCCGACAACCATATTCCGATGGAGAGGTCGACCCTATCCACGATGAGCCCTCCGAGGCCAGAGACTACAATTCGGCAGCAGAAATGACCGACGACCCAGAGAAAGAGGAGGTACACCCCAGTGTTGAGACAGACAGTGACTCCATGGCCGGCGAGAGAACAGACCATTACTCTCGCTCGGAAGATGGGGAGCAAGCGTATGTTGACCATACCGAGCTGGATGACGAGCTTGCGTCGCATCTATCCGATGCCACTCCACGAGTGGGAGACGATGATGAGGGCAGCTCCCAACACGAAGGCACGGATGAGGATGTCTTCACTGACAAGAGTCCCCGCAGCTCCATGGGCTCGTACGACGCCAGCTCCGAGTCTGGCAAGGGAGTCGACATCGACAACATGACCACTATTACCTCCCGCTCGCCACGCATCTCCGACATCTCACAATACGACAAGGAGGAGTTCATCCCCACCGCGCGCGGAACGCCGCGGCCGCCTTTCAGAACCCCTTCCGACGTGCGGGCCATGCAGATGTCGTCACCCGCGGGGTCCGTCGTCGGCTCTCCACGCTCCCCACGATCGTCTAGGAAGCATTTCCCAACAGGTTCAAGGCTGGGTACGCCTTCAGCTTCGGCCCAGTATTCCCCCAAGAGGAGGTCTACGCCGCCACGCTTTAAGTCCCGCCAGGAAGCGCCTCTTGTGCTCCTCCATGTAACGCTGCTACCTTTACGGTGGATGTGGGGAGACCTGATGAATAACCTGGATCCAGCCGAAATGAGCGACCAGGCAAAGACACTACGCAGCTCGTGGCGTTTACTACAGGACCGCGTCGGAGACACAGTCATCGAGCGTGGTATTCTACTAGGCCACCCTCAGAATGACTATGAGGTTCTCGAGGAGCGTCTCTTAGAAGCCCTCGATCTCCCCGTTCATCGGCGCGCAAGGATCCTAGAATGCGGTCACTACCTCGGCCCCTCGAACGAGGCAACGATCTTAGAAGAGGAGGAAAGCGAAGATGATTATAGCCAAAATAGGCGACAGTCGACCCAATCGGCTTCCAAGCGCCACTGGTGTGGTACATGCAAGAGTGAAATCCGATACGACTCTCTCGGCGAAGCTAAAGTCTTTCGCGTCAAAGTATATGCTAGCAACGGTCTTATGAGGGCCGGTGCCTGGGAAGCATGCTGGAAAGAGATGGAGCGTGTCGACGTAGAGCTCGAGCCAATAGTTGAACCCACAGTTCAAGACGAGATCGTGCGCCTGGCCGCTGCGCAGCAGGAGCGTGAGATCTCACAGCAAGAAGAGGCAGATATTGCCAAAGAGGTAGAGATGCAATTCGAAGAGCAACGCCGGACCGAGGAACGCCTTAAGCAGCAGTCACGAGCCGGAATGCGATCTTCTTCGCCACCAGATCCAGAGGAGGTACCCGAGACGGCTCAAGAAGCTCGTCCTGAATCGAGATCCCGCCGTCGCCATAGGGACGAGGAGAGGCTACGTGAGGTATACGGACAAACGACACCCTCTTCAGGATCTCGCGCTCGAGAGCCTTCTGCGCATCGTTACCGCGATTCGCACGTACCTCCATCATCGCCACGATCCCCGGCGGAGGAGGCAAACAAGCGGAGGGAGAGCCGTCGCCGTGAGTTTCAGTCAGCGAGCTTCTCTCAGCTCCTCTTCCAATCGGCCAGGGTCCTGATGCAGGATCGCAAGAACGTCGTCATTGCTACACTGAGCCTGTTCGTCTTGATATTGTCGTTGCGATCTTCGCCTCCTGAGCCATACTATGAACCTATTATCCATCGACAGAAGCCTATGCCAGAGATACAGCACCATCCTGTCGCTGACGTTTTCCCGGTAGTCCAAGAGCATCAAAGTCCTGTGGAAGCCCCCATCATGGAACCAATAGAAGTCGTGCCAAGCTTTGAAGCGGCCGATAATGAGCCCTCTGAGCCAAGTCTCATTTACCAGGAGGCATTGCCTAGCTATGAGGCATCCTATGGTGAGTCCTCCGAGTCGGGTTTGGAGGCTTCTTCTAGCATCGACCAGCCACCTGTGATCAGCGCCGAATCAGAGGCTGCGTCGGAGTCAGTGGAGGACCCTTTCCCAGAGCCCACTAGCATCTCAAAGATCCGCAGCCCCTGCAGGAACTCCGCGAATGCTCCCCCCTCTACGATCCCTCAAGCTAACTCCGCAGTGCCTGGAGACTGCTCAACAGCACAGGAGTCCACGCAGGAAACCGCACAAGAATGTGCACAAGAAATTGTACAGGAGATTGTACAAGAGATCGAGACTACCACGGAGAAAAAGGTCGTGAAAGTCATCCAGACAGTGACCCAAACACAGACCCACACGGAGATCCAGACTGAGGTTGAGATGGCCACTGCCGTTGAGACGGTCATAGTTAAGGCTACCGATATCCCACAGCTTGACGCCTTGGCGGATACCGAAGAGAAGGTGGCGGTCGCACAAGATGACACAGTCCCCGTCGAAGAGAGGACACTAGACGATGAGCTCGCCAAAGACATCCCGGTAGTCGAGTCCATACTCGAGACCGTGCCCGAGTCTACCCCTGAATCAGTCCCCGAGTGCGAGGTGGAGTCCGCCGCCGAGCCCGCAGTAGAGCCAGAGGAGGCTTGTGTGGAGGTCTAAAAAATATCACGAGTGCCCTTCCTATGTGATGGTGGTACGTTTTAATGAGCGGATACCGGTGGTTTTGCCTTAGTGGCGCAAGTTTACGATCTTGGGTTATGTCACGCTGCATGTCGCGTGGATTGATGATAGGACGAGCTGGTGAGCGCGACATACATGACATACGGATGAATTGGTTCCCATACATACATACATACGGCTATCACACACACAATATTCAGGCTACTCTGTTTTGAATGCTTCCGAGTTCAGATTGCGATAGAACGACGATACCAATATAGCACCGAATTTTTGTTTCCTTAGAACACTTTGAACTAGCAATGAAATGTTTAATATGCTTCGTGATGAGTGATTGATGTTTTCGAACAATGAGGTTTAGCTCAAATGCTTTCATGCAGCTCGCGTCCTTTATATATATAGGAGCACACCGTCTTTTGATTGTAAATACCCAGTAGGATGACCAGATAGCATTACCGGCTCCCCAACCTTAACCTAGCACAAGGCATTCGTTATGCAAGCCCTTAAGTCCCAGCAGGGTCGGAGTGCCAAGAAAACATAGGTGTGGACCGGTAGGCTTTTTTGGTGGTATGTGTGGTTTTTTGGCACTCCGACCCTGCTCTCAGTCAAGCTAGGTATTCATCTACCCTTTTCGTTGTGGAGTTGATTGGGAAGTATCAATGGCTGGGCCTAATTTAGGCTGGCAGGATAGGAAGGAAAGACAAGAGAAGAGAAATCAATCTGCTGCCAGTGATAGTGAATATGAACACGAGAAGGCGTGATGACGTTGTGAAGGAAACATACTGGCAGCTTCAAAGTAGTCTTAAATATCGGGGCAGTTTGCATAGCTGCATGCATCTAGAAGAACCGAAGTACTGCCGAAGCTTACGGCGATAGTGTGGCTGTGCACCCGCCCGCGATTTGGCTTAGTCATGTGACCTGAACAGTGCTGCCACTATGTAGTTCGCTTGGCCCAGGCACATTGATGATCGCAGCCATAGAACTCGTAACAAAAAGTCCAAAGGTGTAGCCAAGTATTCGAAAAAGAAAATAGACTTAACGTATAAAAAGAAGCTTATTGTGACTAGGTAGAAGTTGGCCCTTTAACTTTTGAATTGCTAACTTTAGCCAGCTCAAAAAGGTTCTTGTCCGGACTTACACAAACTATGTCTTTACATGTAGGGACGGACGAGTGTCAATATAATAACCCCTATGGTGCCTACTATGTGAAACAACGCCATCTCTTCTAACATCAATATCCCATTCCCTATCTGTTAGGGCAACGTTGTTTCTGTTCACTATCCTCTCACAAAAAGTTTGAAGTAAAATCCGCACCTCTTGGCCATGTTGGTTCGAGGTACTAAACCATACTTGCCACCTGAAACCCGGTAAGACTAACGGTAGCCTAGATACAACCGCGCATTTTCTCAATGCAGCCCAGCGTGGAGATATCGTCGAAGTTGTGAAGTATCTGTTGGCGGGAATGGACCCCAATGTCAAAACAACCACTGGATCCACGCCTCTTCATTTCGCAGCGGAAGCGGGACATCTAGAGCTGGCTGAACTCCTTTGCGGGTTTAGGGCACATGTAGATGCCATAGATGTGACCGGAGCGACACCGCTGCATTATGCAGCTCTACATGGACACGACGCAGTTACCCAGGTGCTTCTTAACTGTGGGGATGGGCTAAACATCAAGGACAACGCTGGATTGACAGCTCTACATAACGCGACTCAAGGGGCACACTTTTGCGTTGTAAAAACGCTTCTTGAATATGGAGCTTATGTAGATGCTAAAGACAACGCCGGGTTGACAGCTCTGCATATCGCTGCTCAGCGGCCTGCCGTCGATGTGGCAAAGCTACTTCTTGAACATGGAGCTGACTGGCTCAGCAAGGATAACTTAGGATCAACACCATTTTCTTCCACAACAACAAGCGACATCATCCGCCTATTCTTCAGTCAAAAGCTTAAAGGGCCAAGCTACTTTGACTGGCTCGCTGAAATATCAGTATGTCCTTTCAATTTTGAACAAGCTGTGTGAGGCTACTAACTGAGTCTCATCTGTATAGAGGTGGGACACGCTTTCGCCGCCACCCCTACTCACTCGAAATGCGTCTGGTACCGTTTATATGTTGTCCAGACCTGGGGTGGACTCGGCAATCGACAATCAAACAGAATTAGTGATTGACAATTGGATCTTAAAGCTTAGCTGTCTCGATCTCGCCCTACCGTAAGCAGTAGCATACTACTATATACAAATACGCGAATTACTGGCTGTGCTCGACTGCTGGTCAATCCTAGATCATAGGGAATCTATTGATTTAAGAATGGCACGTGGACGATATCCTTTAATATAAGCAGACCATGAATACGCAGGACGATACTGCCATACGGCCTCAGAACAAAGAGACTGTTTGTGTATACAGTAGGTAATACGTAGGAAGGTGTTTTAGAGACCCTTGCGCAACAACAATGATCTATTACCTACCGCATAATTAGGGTGATCGTGACAGATACACAGGACTGTTACCGTGATCCCGCTCCGCGGTAGTCTGTTCGGTGTGTCCTCCCCTCCCCCCAACATTGCTGATCCAAGTTAATATATTTTATTTTAGGAAAGGTAGCATAACCGCAGATAGAATCAAAATTATAATAAATAAAAGCGATATCGGAGCGTTATACCTTTGCGATGTAATAGGGTAAGGCTCGTACTTGTCATGCCTTCATTCAACGGGGTGCAAAATGTGACAGGTGTGCAAAGTTTGCGTACAAATCATTTTATACATATTTGCTTATTTAATAACGAAAAAACAGCAACTTGAGAAGAATAAATAGCCTACACAATAGATGATGGCTAGTAAGGGAATATTGAACTTCGCGCTTTATTTGTTAGGTAGACGGCGTATGATAGACGGAACCGGGCCGGAGATATTCAAATTCCAATGTCTCTCCAGCTTCTTACGTCACATGCTAAATGCAGCTTTTCACACCCCACCATTCCCTTTCCTGCCTTTCCCCCACTCCCATGCCGGCCGGAGATCGGCCCCTAACATAAAAAAAGGTTCGAGACTACCACTGGCACAAATGATTCAGTGCTGATTGGTAATACTATTCAAACATCCATCTATCTGGGTTAGTGCTATGTAAACCGCCGCCTCCCATCTTCGCCCTCCCATAGTGAACAATTCAAGACATACACCAAACAAAACCCTTCCACTCTCTTCTACTCTCTAGACAACTCCCATTCCTTTGCCGTCATTTCCCCCCTAGCCGTCTCTACATCGCGCCCATTTTTATTCCAGCCAGGCAAACCGAAGCGACAAGTCAATCAGAAAGAAAGAAAACTACCCCGCCACAATGGCCATCGCACAGCGCACTCTGCTGCTGGCCCCGCCGTCCATCGCCTCCCACGAAGAGACCCTCCACAATGTCTACACAACCTTCGACCGCGCGGCCTCGGACCTAACGATGCTCGACCGTCTCTCCTCCGGCCTCGTCTCCCTCCCCCCCTCCACATACGACCTCGTCGTGGTGCTCACAGACGCCGCCGGCGCGCGGAGGGACGAAGCAGCCCGGATCCTCACGAGGCGCGTGTACGATGCTGTCGCGGGGTCCATGAAGCCAGGAGCAGTCCTGCGAGCGCACGAAGGACCCTCATTGCCGGAAGCAGAGGCGATCCTCGCGGGCCTAGTAGTGAGGGGGGACGGGACGTTCGAGAAGGCGGAGGAGGAGGCGCCCGTGCTACTGCGGCTGGGTGGCAATAAGAAAAAGAACGGCGTCGCGAATGGGCTACACAAGACTAATGGCAATGGCAACGGCACGATACCTATTGCTCCTAAGAAACAACAGCCCGTGATAAGCCTGCTGCCTGGTGATGATTTGGACGGCTTCGACGATGACGACGACGATTTGATTGACGAGGATACACTATTGACGGAGGAGGACATCAACCAGAGGATTCAACCCCGTACGTTCGCTCCCTTCATCCCCCTTCCTTCACATCCCCGTGCTCATCTCTATCTCCACCATACGCTAACATATCCATCTTCCGCCACAGCAGCAGAGTGTATCCCGAAGATCGGCAAGCGGCGCCGGGCCTGCAAGGACTGCACGTGCGGGCTGGCCGCGAAGATCGAGGCTGAGGATAAGGCGCGGCGCGCCAAGGCAGACGCCGACCTGGGCGTGCTGAAGCTCGGCGCCGACGACCTCGAGAACGACCTCGAGCTCGACTTCACCGTCAAGGGCAAGGTCGGCTCGTGCGGCAGCTGCAGTCTCGGCGACGCCTTCCGCTGCGCCGACTGTCCCTACCTCGGCTTGCCGGCCTTCAAGCCCGGCGAGGAGGTTACCATCCTGAACAATGCGGTCCAGCTATAGGTGGTCCAACCAACCCATCCTGCTGGACCGCTGTAGAACACGCTACGTATATCGACACGCGTCGTGCTAATAGGATAGTGTATGTCCGCATCGTGGGACTGACCTCTGAATCTTCTGACAAGGTCCCAAAATGGCTTGAGTAGAGCAAAGAATGGTAAAGCCAAGGGACTCAAACTAGCCATCATGGCTACCATTCTAGTGGGAGTAGACGAGGAGGGATAACATATATACATAGGGGCAGTACTGATAAACCAAGTGGTGATACCCAAGGTTTTTTCCAGCCCATATCGTGGATGATGTGCTCATGTAGCTTTTAAGACTAGTCTACTGGGGGAGCACCGATGGCTATGGTGATTGTATACAATACAGCCATTGTCTAGAGCGAAACATTGATGAAAGCATTTATTCGATCCTGGAAATGGATGCACTCCGGACTAGGATTTACGATCTCAATACTTGAACGTGCTCAAAGATAACCATTGCAATGCGTAGTGGCCATCGGTCAGAGGAATTTGAAATATGGACTGGAACGACCCTGACTATAGATAACACTCGCGAAAACTGCTAAACGAGAAAATTGCCGAACGTATCTAGCTCCCAGCCGGATATCCGCACGATAATGCACAATTATCACAAGCGAGTTGGTTAAGTCACAAGTCATAAGTCGCGGCAACACTTTGGTCAGGCAATATACGCGGTTCATATTTGCTCTGTGAGACCGCACTTTTCGGAATCGAGTACTGCTTGGGAACAATTACTGCTCTTTTCTTCACCTATGGCGTAGCAAAACTCCAGAAACCCGTGAGCCCTATGAACCTAGTCCGGATCCAGTGCCTATTTCTTCTCCTCATGGGGCTGCAAGAGCACCCTACATCACACAAATAGGTTGGTCCATGATTTCGCCGCAAAATGCAAGTCTCGTTACCGTCGTAGTGCCCGATGTTTTGTTTTTTGTCGTTTGGGATGTTGGTAAGGAATAGGCGTTTAGAAGACAAGGGCAGCACCCTTGGTCTTCTTGTCACCACTGCGAGACAGAGCATTAGTTTCCGTGGTCATGTGGATGTGCGGGAGGTTCAAGGGACGTACCCAAGCTCGAAGTGCTTGCATCGCTTCAGAGGTAGCTGCTTCTTGGCCTTGCATCCGTTGCACTCGAGACGTAGCACGACCTTCTTTGTGGTCTTGGCCTTCTTGTGGAAGACGGGCTTGGTCTGACCACCGTAACCAGACTGCTTCCGGTCGTAACGTCTCTTACCCCTACGGCGAGAGTTAGTTTTTGTCGTTATAAGTTCCCAAAAAAAATCGAGAATCGCTGCTGGATGGTACACGCGTCACAGCCCATATATGCTTGCGAACAGGCCTCATTGAATCACCCTACACAATTTTCACTGGTCGAGGATTCTCAAGCAAGCCGACGTTCACCAAACTTGATCGATTCGAGCATGATGCAGAGTGTAGGGATATCGATGAAGCAAGCTACTGTGTAGGCTCCGTGTGATAGCGCTCGGGGTCGAAGTGCGACTTACTGGGCGAAGGGGCTAGCCTGCAAGCGTTGGTCAGTGATTTGCCATATATTTTTTTCACTCAGCCGAAGCTCAACTTACCTTTCCGGCCTTGTACTGGGTAACCCTGTCTGTAGAGACTGTTAGTTGAAAAATAACAGATTGTAGTGCGATTCGTGGTGATATTCGTGGTGTGCGGTGGGCGCCGGAGCAGAATTTTGCTCGGTGGTAGAGAATTTCGATCCGAACTTACGGAGGGTGTGCTTGTTCTCGCGAGCGCAATCTACGTGGAATTGGGCGTTAGCATTCCCTTCTTCTCCCTCTTCTGCATATAAAGGACATACAGGTCTTGCGCGTCTTCGGAATGTTGACCATTTTGACGGCTAGGGGGTAAGTAGACGTCTGTGATGTGTTGAATGGTGGTGATGTTGGTGATGTTGGTGGGGGGCGGGTGGTAGCGGGTTTTGCGTAGGAAAGGACGGTTTTTCGGTTGTGCACTCTCTAGCCACAATCACGGCCACAATCTGTCAAACCACACAGCTCGATACCTCTACATAGATATCTATACCCCACTTCTTTGCATAAGGTACTCGCAGTTACTAAATACCCTTGATATCTACATACTCTTTTTACCCGGGGTGGGAAGGTACTTGATCTAACCTAGGTAAGTTAGCGCAGTCTACCAGGATAGAGATCTACGGATTACAAGTTCAGCTGCCTTCAACACTGAACACATTTAATAACATCAACACTGCCACTACTTGTAGAAATAATAGACCGATTACACGGTATAGGCACTTATCTGCTAACAACGTACCTCCAGCTGCTACGGCTATTATATCGTAGATGCAACCCTACATGCAATTGATGAATTGTCGCAACGAGCTCGGTTTGCAGTCGCTCTATCGAGAGTGATATGCCGGGATCTTCAACCGCAGTCCAGCGCTGGTTCTATTAAGCCCCTAGACAACATTGGTCTGGATGAGAACCGTGTTTAATAGACTCAAGAAACTCAACCTGCCCCTGCCGAACTCTACGAGAGAAACAGCGGTGTTGACTAGTAGGATTAGCACTATCTCGACAGTGAGACTATTGTGTGTATACATTAGCTGCGGCTTAAAACGTCACATCGGCTACCGAGTATCGACCAATGATGTTCAGTAAGCGACGCTTCCAGTTGACTAATCTTATAAAAGTGCATAGCTGAGTATTATACCATATTAGCTCACCAAGATAAACCTCTATATGCAAAGATGGATCTATCATATCGGTACTTCACATGGATCCTAGCAGGCACGCGAACGTTCTGGATATCCCTTTCGCAACATCAACATGGCGTGGATGCTCGAATGTGGCTCTGAGGGACAGGCATTGGTTGGCTCAACGCTCCTATTCCGCTACGCATCTAAGGCGTCGCTTGAGACAGGAAGAAGCCCCGAAGCCACTGTTCTATCAGTTTCAGTAAGCCTCCTACAAGCACCCAACCCGAAGCAGAGTGAGTAGTAGGTGAGTCTACTGCCGATCCAGCTACGAAAATGGCAATGCCGTAGTTGATGCGTGAATATATATACTATCGAGTTGGTCAGGATGTTGGTCAGTAAGTCGGTGAGTATTCGACTTTCCTCTCGTAGCCTATTCATCTTCTCGATACATTGCTACTATCACCATGACTATCAGCACGGCCACTTCAACAGCTTCTGCTGAGTATGGCCGAAGGCTAATACCCCATATTATCGACGACATAGCGAGTAACGATCCGCAGCGCGAGATATTGGTCGTCCCCCGCTCGAGTGATCCAAAGGACGGATGGGTGTCCATTTCGTTCAGTGACTACGCCAACGCAATCAACCAATGCGCACAAGAAATCGTTGACAGGTATGGGAGACCTGTAGAGGGCCAGTTTCCTACAATTGCGTATATCGGACCTCAAGATTCCCGATACCTCATATTTATTGTTGCTGCCATAAAAGCTGGTTATCAGGTACCTACACTTATGAGTCTATAAATAGACGTACATTTCTGCTAAAACCATGGAAAGGGCTTGCTTATATCCCCTAGGAACTCACATCAAGCTCAAATCAATCTATTCGAGAAGACTGATTGCCGCATACTATGGTTCGCTGAGTCCTTCAGTTTGGTCATCGAGCCTTGGCTCCGGGAGAGAGACATGGAGATTCTCCGAGTCAACCAGCTCGAGCAGTGGTTCCCGATCACGAAGGTGTCTCATTTCCCTTACGAGAAGACCTTCGAACAAGCAGAGTTCGACCCGTTCTTTGTCTTGCATACTAGCGGCAGCACTGGCCTACCCAAGCCTATCGTAGTTAGAACGGTGAGTATTACCGAATAATTCCAGCCATGTCTCGTTAGAGTGAACATTAACGGTCATGTTAGGGAATGATGGCCATCTCCGATGCGCATCAGAAGTTCGGTCAATGGCAAGGCTCCAATTATTGGCTGAACGAGTTTCACCAAAAAGTCAAAAGGCAATTTCTTCCCGTAGGTTTCTAGTGTTGTCGATTTTGCGGGAAAGGTGAATCAGGCTAATCGTGTGATAATAGATGCCATTGTTTCATGCCGCTGCCCTGTATAATTTTATCTACGGTTCCATATTCAGAGATATCACGACGATCATAGGGATCGGCGAGAAGCCATTGACAGCCGATCTAGTTATAGAATGTTTGGGCAACGTGAATTATGACGGCATACTCTTGCCCCCTTCTGTCGCCGAGGACCTTAGTCAGAGCGAAGAGTATATGTGCAAACTAAGCAAACTAGGCATGGTTGTTGTCGCAGGTGGTATGTTACGCCCCTTACTAGGCTGCCATGCCACTTGCTTACCGTTGTAGGTAACCTTGCTAGAAAAGCTGGGGATAGGTTGGTAAAACACAAAGGTATGCATATACTCAAGAGTTTCTTTCACCTATTTATATAATGCTACTGCTTAAATGACTGATCGTTCTTTTCTCAGTCCCGATATTCAACTTGATAAATGCTACGGAGTAAGTTGACAGCGAACGCGATGATACATTGAGAGACTAAAGATGCACAGGTTTGGCTCTCACCCACTATATTGCCACAACAAGCCTGAACTATGGGCGTATTTCAAATTCAACTCCGGAATCTTTGGGGCTGACTGGCGCCCATACCACGATGATAGTTACGAACTTGTCATGGTCCGTAAGGGTAAGAATCCGGGCTTGCAAGGGTTCTTCTACGCTTTTCCGGATCTTGATGAGTATAGTACTAGAGACCTCTATAAACGTCACCCTACGCTTCCGGATTTCTGGATTCATCATGGTCGCGCTGACAACATCATTGTCTTTTCAAACGGCGAGAAATTGAACCCTATCAACATCGAGGAGACAGTTCAGGATCACCCTAGCGTACGGGGGGTATTGGTGGTAGGGTCAAATAGGTTCCAGGCCGGTCTTTTACTCGAACCTATCAAGCACCTCGAAGGCGAGGATGATAACCGAAAATTCATCGACAGCGTTTGGCCCGTCGTTGAGAAAGCTAACACTGAGACGGTGGCTCACGGCCGGATCAGCAAAGAACTAATCGGTATTGCCAATTCTGCTAAGCCCTTCGTCAGATCCGGAAAGGGCGCCATACAAAGAGGGAGCACAATCCAGCTATACTGTAAGGAGATCGATAGCCTCTATGAAGATGCTAACAACGGATCTCGACGGGCAATGGCAGAATTTGATACCAGTTCTGAAGGATGCCTGGCCGCTTATATTTCGAAAATATTTAAGCCCCTCGATCGAAAAACTGAGTTGAATCCCGATACAAATCTCTTCACGGCAGGCATCGATTCGCTACAGGTAATGAACGTGTCAAGATCTCTTCGAGCATGTCTCGGACTTGAGCCGAGTATGATGAGCGCTCAAACCATTTACCGCAACCCCACGTCTCGTCGACTTGCCCAGTACATTCTGCGCACGGCGGTTAGCAACGGAGCCCCGAATGGGGTCCAAAACGGCCATAGTGACGAGCTTGAAGATATGGAAATGGCGAAAACACTCTACCAAAAATATACACATGGCCTTATTACGGGAAGGGCGGAGCGCCCCGAAGCGCCCAGCGATGATCAGACCATCTTATTGACAGGGTCAACAGGCGGGCTTGGGTCTTACTTGTTGGACCAACTCGTTCGTAATCCAGCAATTAGCAGAGTCGTGTGTCTCAACCGAGCTGAAGACGGCGGCGCCAGGCAACAAGAAAAGCAGATGAAGGAACGCGGCTTGGCACGGCGCTCGGAGTACACTATGAAAATCGAGTATTTGCACGTCGACCTATCAGAACACAAATTTGGCCTTTCAAGCAAGGTGTATAAGCGTCTCCTGAAAGAAGCCCATCGAATTATCCATAATGCGTGGCCGGTGAACTTCAATATCTCGACCGAAACGTTTGAACCGTCCATACAGGGAGTGCGACACCTCGCCGACTTCGCTGCAGAAGCCGACCATCGGGTCGCCGTTGTTTTCATCTCATCTATTGGGTCCGTGCATAATTGGGATGAGAGTCGAGGTCCCGTGCCAGAAGAGCGAACGGAGGATTGGAGCCTCCCTAGCAACAGCTACGGCCGTAGCAAGATGATCGGTAGCATGATCCTAGACGACGCCGCGACGATGGGTGATTTCCCGGCGGCGTCGATCCGCGTCGGACAGATTGCGGGCCCTGAAGGCGACTTCGGCATGTGGAACAAACACGAGTGGTTCCCAAGCATCATCGCGAGTAGCCTCTACATGGGCGTCTTGCCGCGCGATCTAGGCTCGAACAACCGCGTAGATTGGGTACCGATTGAACGAGTAGCTAGGCTAGTACTGGACGTCGTGGGAGCTGCCCCTGGTCAAAAGATCGAGGCGGGAGAGA
Source organism: Xylaria sp. Z21 (assembly GCA_037356095.1). Classification (NCBI taxonomy): domain Eukaryota; kingdom Fungi; phylum Ascomycota; class Sordariomycetes; order Xylariales; family Xylariaceae; genus Xylaria; species Xylaria sp. Z21. Next base: position 217,816 of record JBAWJX010000009.1, on the reverse strand, counting down.
TCAACGGTTACTTCCACGCAGTTAACCCATCTGCGACGACCTGGGACAAACTCGCGCCGATCGTCCAGCAATTCTACGGTAACCGCATCAAGCAGCTGGTAAGCTGGCCAGAGTGGGTGAGCAGGCTAGAGAACAGCTCGGCGGAAATCGAAGAAGCCAATCCCGGGCTGAAGCTGATCGAAACCTACCGTGGATTGGCAGCCGGCATTGCCCCTGTCGTTCTGGATCTGCAGCGGACGAATGAGAGGAGTCAGGCGATGGCGGAAGCCCCAATAATTTCAGCTGAGTTGATGGTCCGGTGGCTTCGGCGATGGAACTTCTGACCAGACCAACATCGCCAACGTACGTAATGAATGATAGACTGCAAAGCGCGTGTTTAGAAAGATAGAAGCCCTCGCCTACTCACCTATTTATCTAGCGAGGAGGTTCCTATTTTATTATTATTTATTACCCTAGAAAGACACCGAATAGAAATAATCCATGTTGCTAAGAAATAATAAGGCTTAATTAATGCAGCCCTCACGAGACCCTGACCAAACCCCAATACCAGGTTAACTTTAGGTTGCGTCCCGCCGGCACTGGGGTACCCGCCTAACCGAAGCGCATCAAGTGCCGTCATAGGCACCGAAGTAGGAAGGTTACAGCGCCATTGAAGGGAAACGGAGATGCCGCCAGCGCCAATCACGCCCCTTTCAACCACACGTGTGCAAACCACCAGATGAAACCAAACGCAAGCGCCTCAGGATCACAGTTCCTTTATTTGGAGCACATGCAACTTTGTTTGTGCCAACGGAGGTGGATCTACCACTAGTATATAATGCAGCGATCGAACCTCGCAATTATGATCGTCAACGCGACCGACTTGAAGTCTAAGAGGGAGTGCGAGGTCAAGACGTCTGAACAACGAATAATCTCATAAGAAACAGCAAACAATGCAGCTCTCTGGCGCCATCCTCTTCGCCGTCTTCACGACCACCGTGGTGAGAGCCGCGGAGCCAACAGTCTATCTCATCCGCCACGGCGAGAAACCTTCAGACGGCGGCGTAGGTTTGAGTTCTGAGGGCGAGCAGCGCGCCCAGTGTCTGCGGACTGTGTTCGGGGCTGCATCGGGTTACAATATCGGGTACATTCTCGCACAGACGCCTAAAGACGGTGAGTTCGGCATATTATAGCGAGAGGCCGTAGTTAAGATGATTGTGCGCTGATGAAAGCTGCTTAATGCAGACGGAAAGAGGGAGAGGCCGTATCTGACGGTGAAGCCGTTGGCGGACGACTTGGGGCTGACTGTTGACACCTCGTGCGACCGTGACGACGAGCAGTGCGTGCAGGACGTTGTGGACGGCTATGATGGCGAGGGCAACATTTTGATCTGGTACGTATCCACTCTATTTGTTGTTCCCTCGTTTACCCCCTTGTTTTCCTATGGGATTGGGGGCTTCTGGAAATACTGACTAAGGCCATCGCACAGCTGGGAGCATAATGAACTGAACAATATCGCTGAAGAGCTGGGCGCTAATAACGTGGACAACTACCCCGATGATTCTTATGACTTGATCTGGACCCAGCCGTATAACTACGGTAAGATCACGGACATCACATCTGAGAACTGCCCCGGTTTAGACGACTAGAATAGAGGAGGTATCATCCGCACCTCCGCCTAGACACATATACATATTATAGATACACTCGATACAACTACACCTTGCACACTGTAAGGAACTCGTGGTATAAGTAAATCACAGTCCAGGTCAAACGTTGTAACAAAGTCACCCGGCCACGAGCTCGACTTCACGTTGCTTACTCACGTCTCCGTGTTAAAGTTGGCCTAATTCATTAGTTCTTGTTTTCAGCCTGCATACGATATAGGGCAAACCCATCCGATTAGTAAACCTCCTATACGAAAGCAGGGGGCGTGGGACTCGAGCTAATGACCGCATTCATCTTGTTCATATAATCGAGCCTCACCTCCTGATCAGCATGGAGATCATCCTGTATCCAGACCGAGTCCAGTCCGCGGCGCAAGCAGTCCAAGGCCCGGACATGCGTGTTCTCTTCTGTTCTGCGCACCAGATTGAGAACCGCCATTCTACGCTCGTCTGTATCCGCCTCACACCCTAGTATGAATATCGGGAAGAGGCGTTCACACACATCTGCCTGCTCCATCTGGGCGAACCCGCTGTCTAGGAGAGGGTTCAAGTCCCTCGATTCGCCGAACTTGTGCTCGCATATCCGACCAGCGTACACGAGAATAGCCGTCCGATAAAGTTCCGTTAGGGCCGCGATCCTCCTGGCCCCCTCGTTCTCAGGGGACGGAGGTGGCATGGGCGGCTCGGGGACGTTTCTGACAGCTCGCTCAAAACTGTGTATCTCCTTCTGAAACGCATCGTTGGACATTACCGGCGCGTTCGCGTGCTCACAAAGAGCATCGACTATATCTCCGAAATACCGCAACATCGCAGGCAGCGAGCCGACATCGATCTTAAGCTACACAAGTATAGTGAGTAATCCATCACTACCGGGGGCTAATTTAGTGCAACTAGGTAGGTACTCAGTTACCTTCGTTGCGAGCGCGCATAGATCCCGCTGCCATCCTCCCTCGACATCAAGTTCCTGAGCAAAGAACTTCGGGACTGACTCCCGTCGCCAGTGGAAGAGGCTGAACCTTGCGAGGACGTCGTGGTAGAACGTCCATAATACCAGCTCGCCAATCTCGCTCCTAAAGATTTGGCTCTCCAGGCCCGCTGCGGAGATGATGTCTCTAGCGCCCAGGAGATAGAACGGCCAGTGTGCGTGAGAGCAGGTTCCCATGTGGATCTACGATCGGGTATTAGTTCTTGGCCTTTACTGTGGAATTAGATGCGCGAAGTGGCTTACTTCTAACGAACATAGCAGCATGTTGACGGCGACATGCTGGGCTGCCTCTGTAGTCGTGTGGATGCCATTCTTCAAGGACGCACTGAGCGCGCCAACTGCTGCCGTCTTGTGCTGCGTGGCCTGTAGCCGCAGGCTGTCGCGGTGGGCCGAGGAAAGGGCAAGGATCGCGTGGAGGACGGCTTGGGATGTGATCGTATGGTCCGTCAGTGCCATACGCACAAGCGTATCACAAAGACCAGGTAGATCGGCGGTGAATGTCGCTAGACTTGAGAAGGCGATGGACTGGACTGGAACCTCCCGTTAGTAAGTCATTGCACTGGAAGTCAACATGGATGTATAAGCATATGCCTATACGTACAGTATTGAAGCAGTTCCAGATCCTCCGCATTCAGATCAACCGGCTTTAGTGGTGGAGGGAGCGGTAATATCAGTTTAGCTGGATGAACAACCGCAGCGTCGTCAACCCCTGTTCATGTTAGCGTGTCCATCAGGGAGCGCATGCGCGAGGCGAGGCTTACCATTAGAGCGGAGGTCGACCAAGTAGTAGTACATCTCTATGTCAAAGTAGGAGGCGTGTACAAGTTCAATATCGGTACCCTTGTAGCTACTCGCGAGGGGAGCTGATACTCGACCGACTATCGAGCGCTTTGTGTCTCCGTCTTTCGGCCATGAAAGACGCACGCCGTACCCTTGACATACCTGGTGGACACGAGTGCAGTTTGCACAGCTGGGTAACTCGCGATCACACCGAACTCTACGGTCTAAATGAATTGGTCAGCAGAATGGCATGGCGGAAGGCAGAAGACGATCTTCAGAACTCCAAACAACCTTTGCATGTCCAACAGCTCTTGCTTGCCTTGTTCTTCTCGGTGGAGGCCATGTTGTCCATTTGCGTGGGGGCTCAAAAGGTGGTCAACTTTTCACGAGGAGGGCAATATATTGGCTACTTCATTCACCCACTAGTATAGTCTCCGCCAACATGGCAGTCCGAAGACGAGCACATCATCGTGGAAAGTTGCCTGAGTTGAATGTTATATACCTGATTTAGTGCCCGTGAGATTACAACATCCCGACCCCTGCCGTGAGAGACTCTGGATAAAAGACCCCACCACTGGCAAGTTTCCGCGAGCTATACTAAATCCTGGCGCGCCCTACTAGTGGAGCTTGACGCATGGAGCCCCCATTGAGCCAATCGTATACTAGGATCGTTATGTAGATAAATAGGTAATGCATAAGACTGACCTCTAAGCTTTACTTACACCATCTCTAGGTGACCTCTTAGGAGAGAGCCGAAAGTTGGATTACCAAGCTTCACATAGAATATGGGAGAGTATTCGCGAGCGAGCTTGCAAGGATTAATCGTTACTCCTTTACAGCTAACAGAATGAAGAGGTTATGCTTGGCACTAGGCACAAGCCTCACTATCGTCATTAGCAGTTCACCGTGCTCACTTATGTGCTCTTCTTTCGAGTATAAGTATGAAGGGATGGAAGGTGAAAATTGACTCTCACGAAATGTAGTATCAGACGAACACCTCCAGCTACTATTGTCATCATTAAAGAGTTTACTGTAAACCACACAAACTACTAAACTTGAGATGTCTTCATACTTGGTTACGGGTGCCTCCCGGGGCATTGGAGTATGTGAAAGGATCATATTATTATATCTTATGAACGCGAGAAAGCTAAATATCGATATTAGTTCGAGTTCTTGCGCCAGCTTTCCGAGAATCCTGACAATGTGGTCGTCGGTTTGGTTCGCGATAAGGCCGGCACGGACAAGAAGGTGCTCGCCGAGCTGAACCGTCCCAACATCCACATCGTCCAAGCAGACTTGGTCGACTACGACTCGCTCAAGGTAAGCCAACGAAGATAATTCTCAAATAAATCTTGAGCGTACGCTAATCGAAATACTAGAAATCCTTGGATGTAGTAGCGCCTATCGTGAAAGGATCACTTGACTACATCATCGCCAACGCAGGCCTCATCTCCAAGTTTTCAGAGTTCGAAGCCATCGGAACCCTGTATGCTTTCCCCATTACCCTAAAATAACGTCGTTCTCAAAGCTGACAATCGTACAGAGGCCAAAGGGATCCTAAGGGGCTCGAGAATGACATGTTAGAATGCTTCAAGGTCAACGTGATGGGGAATGTCCACATCTTCAACATCTACATGCCTCTCATCCAAAAGGGCCGCGCGAAGAAGATCATCACTATATCGACCGGCTTTTCGGATATGCAGATGACAAAAGACTATAAGATCACTGGAGGGGCACCATACGCCATCACCAAGGCCGCCATGAATGCTATCACGGTCAAATTCCATGTGCAATACGCCGACGAGGGAGTGCTTTTCCTGAACATCTGCCCCGGTGTTGTAGATACGGGTGGCTACATTAACAGTAAGAGCCATGTATATTCTTAAGCGTCTGTATTCCGGCCTCATTTTACTAACCGGATGGCGAAAATAGTTAACGAGGAACAATCGAAGGCGGCAATGGAGCTGGGGGCAAAGTTCGCGGAATATTCGCCGAGATTCAAAGGTCCTGTGCAGCCCGCGGAATCTGTTAGAGACATCCTCGTGCAGATTAATAAGGCAAGCTTGGAGGCTGGTTATGGCGGCGAATTTATCTCCCATCTTGGAAAGGGAGAGAAGTGGCTATGAGAAGTTGATTGTAGTTTAAACCAGCTACCTAGCATATTCGTTGCACGGTTCGAGCAAAGACATATAGACTAATGACGAGAGTCGCTTGGTGATAGCCTTATTCTACAAGCCGCATAGTTCATAGCATTCGTTTTGATAATGCGTTAATTATACACTCGAGTATTAGTGAATATCTATATTATTCAAAATGAAGGAAATTTCGCCTTCATTGTGATACAGCTATCATCTTGTTTCTAGGACGAGCGTTTTACACCCTTTTTTTCAAAGCTGTAGCTTAATAAATGCCCCAGCTTTGGCCTAGCGATGCATAGGCGACGCTCGAGGCAAGAATGCTAAAGTTAAGATATCAAAGATGCCTGAAGAACACAGTGCTATGTTTACCAGATAAAGTTAATATATCTTATACTAGACATAATGATAAGGTAGGCTCGAGAGAAGGACTTGAAATTATACTGCCTGTTAAAATGGGTTAGAGGATGGTTAGGCTCTGCGCTTCCTGAATCGGGCCTGTCGTGATAAGAGGAAGAAGCATGTAGTATGCTACTATCTAGCTTTGACTAGGCTCCGAGGCTTTGAGCAATGCTTATTAGCACTGGCCTTTACTAGCGATACATATTGGATGATATACTCCACAGAGATTCATAATATGCGATTCGCGGCGAAGTACAACCGCGAACCTTATTGCGCTTTAGTACGGCGACGGAAGACTGTATCAAGATAACAAAGCCCAATCTGGCGAGGCCGTCCGAGAGACAAAGCATAACAAACGTGATCCTGTACTGCGGTAGAGTACACTGGGAACACTTACGAAATCCTACGTCGATCGTCCGGCGAAGCACAGGATAGATGGGGTTATTATCATGTCGAAACGGAACTTATCGAGCCTATCTAGACAAGGGCCTAAGCCCCGAAGAGTGTTGAGCAAGGAGGAAGAATATTGGGCTGGTAGACGACAACTAAGACGATTGTATCCATCGGGGTTTGGTAAACGCTTCGAGTCCTATCATGATCCTAGGGATGAGTGCTCCACATAGCAAAAGCAACATGAGGTGGACAGAGATGGATGAGACGCGACGTAGCACGAGAGGTCACGGGAGAAACGGAAGACACATTAGGTCGCGATAGAGAGGTGCATCGCCCCTCCTCGCTTCATCGCGATATCGCGAGCGCGCGTGGCTTGACCGACATGTTGTTTGCCCCAACGCATACGGGTGTTAGCCGATGAGGAGACGTGACAACTCGTGTGAATGTGTCATGGAACACAGGTGGTAGTTACAGTTTCAAATCTTATATTGCCACCAATCGTTAGATATGTGCTAGACCAGCGTCAACGAACAGCCCCTGGCCTTGCGTGCATCGAACGAGAATCGCAACGTAAGACTGATATACGTGTATAGTCTAGTCCGACTGGGACTAACGGTATGCTGCGAAAGTGTGAAAAGATTGCGGAATTGGGCTTCAACATCGTCGCATGTGTCCCCCCTGAGCTGAAGTCTCTTGGCTCCATATCATCGGTCCTTGCACCGCCACAGTCCGAATGCATACGCTGTACATCGTAGTACTGCGCCTGAGGCCTGCAATTTGTCAGGAACCAACCACTGATTGCGCTGACGTCACTTAGAGAGTACTAGAGTGTCACGAGTCAGAATAGTTGAAGCCTCGTAGATATATACCCCCACTGAATTGTACTTAAAAAAATGGCAGTTTAAATTCTGTTCCTGCTTCTTTGGCGGGCGAATCGATTCTAGAACCCAACCTTAATATATATACATATACATATTTGACGGATCGCCTAGCCTACTAAGCTAGTGTCTATCTAGGTACCTGGCAAGCTTCTGCTATGTCTCCTATGATAAAATACTGCGTTACCAAGATACGGGGAGAGCAAATGGTACGGCTGATGAAATCACACAAGTTAATCTCATCTGTCCTGGAGCCTTTCGCACGCTTCTTTGGCGGCGTGGTATTTTCGGGAGCCCCCAAACCCACTTGGCTAGCAAAAGCGACTGACACTTTGAAATATCGTCTTCTCCCTTGACTACTTAGGTACATGTGTAAGGTATTTAGGTACACCCACTCCAAGATTTAGGTAGATTCGCCCTACTAAAGAAGGTTTTACGCTGCAGCTGCGCATGAGCTATGAATGCGAGCCAGTCTAATTCTTGCGTGCGAGTTCTCTGTCGCTGTACATACCCGCTAGTCTCCGGTAGGTTAGCTGCAGCAGAGATGGGACGAACGGACGAGCTCCCAACGTGGCATTATCAAGTTATTAGTAGATAGTTAGGCTGGATAGATAGATGGCACAAAACGAACGAGCAATGGGAACTAGCCCTGATGGATATCAACGCTTAATGCCGGATTCAAGTGTTATCTTGTCACTCAAGGACTTCTTGCACCATGCTAATCTCTCCCAACTGCTAGCGAGCTTTCACGTGCCAGCACGAAAAGCATCATGCCGAGTTTGTAGGTGTCAGGGTGTACCGAGCCGCAGCAACCGCAAACCATAATTGCCAGACGGCTCGAGTTGTAAGTGTAGCGCCGCAGGAGCACATCCATCTTTGTAGACAAAGTTCTATCTAACAATCCTAACCTAACAATATAATACAAACTTGCTCCAGTCAACGCCAGGACCGAGGGGTAGTTTAGTAGTGGTAGTGGTGGTGGTGGTGCTGTGGGTTCATGCCCGAGCCAACCTGGTCTCGGATTATCCTTCATTTGTCTAAGTGCCTCTATCCGTCCGATCTATTTAGGCACCATAGTCATATATACCTACAGCCGTAATGCTCACTACAAATGCCCGCTTGCCATTTACCATATTTCCTACGTATACGCCGTTGAGATGCCATTATCGTAACCCTGGCGAGCAACCCATTCCTCATGCTCGTATGCTGGGGAACGGCCCCTCAGCTGCCTTGCCCCGAATACATGACCTGTTGCCGTTGCTGATGCTGTTGCTGCTGGTGGTGATACGGCAGCGTGGTCGACGCACAGCTTGGGCATACGCGATTCTCGGTGCAGCGGTTGTGCTTATTACAGTGCCATTCGGTACTGGAACGGCACATATGACACTCGGGACAGTGATCCCAGAGGTCCGAAGGCACCCACTGGCTCTGGCAGAAGCTATACCGGAACCCATTAAAGTCTTCGGGTTCGGCGTTCCCCAGGGCGCCGCGAAGAAGCTCGAATTCAAGCCGCTCTCGCTCGTCCTTGTTCTTCTTGCCCTTGCCACCACACGCCTTTTTCCATTGGTCCTCCCACACCCGAAAAGCATCCGTGTAACCGCGGATCTGTGCCCATGACTCGTCATCTGATAGCAACATGTCGACCATCAAGTCGACATCTAGCTCCTCGACATTAGGCTGATTCCTCAGCCAGGCCGCGAAGCAGGTGTTGGCACCGCACGGCCTTGGGAAGGCTTCACTCGGCCCGAAGAAGGCAGAGAGATCCGTGAAAGGGTTGCCGCAGGCACCCCCGCAGGAACATGCCGCGTTACAACTAAGGCCGTATTTGCTGCATCCGCAGGAAATGCAGGCCTTCTTCTTCCCCCGACCCTTTTTACAAGAGCAACTTATCTCTCCAGGCTTGGATTGATCGGTCGAGGGAGTTGGTATCGAGGATACAGGAGGTCTTGGTGGTTCTGGGTTTGTGTAAATCTAAAAATGAATTCAAGGTTAGACTGGATAATGGTCTCGCCATCCAAGGAAAGCAGCTAGGATATGCTGGGGCCTGGGTTCATACCTCGGCCGACTCGTCTGCCGGTTCTCCCTGGGCGTCCTCGTCATCATTCTCCGCCAAGTCTTCCGACATTTGACGGGAGACATCATGAGACTGAGGGGTTGGTAAGGGCGCTGGGCTATAATGCGTAGTCACGCTGGGGTCTTGGTACGATGGCGACGCGGTCTGGTATTGGCCGCTGTGAGTGGGTGTGTGGGACGAGTAGGAGTCCCCATAGGAGGACAGATTATTATGGTGTGTCTGGCTTTGCATGGTGGCAATAGTGGCATTATTTCTCTGCGGCTGTTGCTGATTATAGGATGCCGCAGTTTGGTGATTTGTAGAGACAGGTGAATATGTCATTCTGGCGGTGGTTTGAGGATTGTGGGTATGCGTCTGAGTATAGGCGCCATTCTGGACACCGTTGAGGCCGGCCGCGGCAGCATAGTGACTGGTATGAGGCGACAGCTGGGGACTGGCTTGAGCGTGGGTATACTGCGTGGCATACGGATGTGTCTGGTGCTGGGGGCTGTAGGGCGTGGCACCATATGCCGCCGTTGAAGCGTTGCTCTGGTATCCGCCGCTTCCGTAGCCGTTGTGCTGCGTCGTCACCGGACCGGCCGAGTACGAAGCGTAGGTAACGGCCTGGTGGTGGGCAGAGGCTGCAGAGGACTGCGTCGCAGCAGCAGCGTACGCTCCATTGCTGTAGCCGGCTGATGCTGCGGTGGGATAGAGGGCAAGACTCCCGTTCAGGTGGCTCGGGTGTTGTCTCAGGGCGGGAGCAGTGGTCTGCGGGATCGCGTTGCTAGACTCTCTCGACGTGTTCGATCGCTGTCGCTTGGCTGGCAGATACCCGGACATGGCAATTGTGCGATTGATCACACAAAGCCGTCAGGTCAAGGCAGGTCAAAGACAGGGCGGCGGTGGAGGCTCGAGGCAGGGCTGCTAGCAGGACAGGTAAGGGGCAGGCAGGGCAAGGTCACGCCTTTCACCGGGAAGGACCTGTTATTGATTTCTTGTGTTGGAACAGGCCGGTCTTCTGCTTGCTCTTGCTATTGCTGTTGTTGCTGCTGATACTTCTTTTTCTTCTTCTGCTGCTGCTGCTGCGTCGTCCTGCGTCCTGCGTTGTCTACGGTTGTCGGTGCTTGCACTGCATCCGCATCTGTGGCGACAACTTCTCTCTTTCTCTCTCTCTTTCTTTCTTTCTTTCTCCCTCTTTCTCGCTCTCGCGTCTGGAAATCGAGGCCTGGATTCTTCCGAGTTCCAATTGGCCAAGGCTTGTGCTGAACGGTGTGTGGTGAAGGTGGGCGTGTCTACCGACGGCAGATCTGCTGTTTTTGCTGCTTGTGTCTCTAAGTACGTATGCTAGCAACTAATTTTTTTAATCGAGGCTCTCGCTCGAGTTCCGCGTTCGTTACGAGAGGGAAAAAATGTGGCGTCCACTTCCGGGCCCCGCGCTAAGGAAAAGACGGCCGTTAATTGCCTTGGGACACGTCTATACAGAGGCGCTATGCGCTATGGGGGCGCTGGCGCTGTTACCTACCTACCGGAACGGGTAATTGTACCAATGCAGATCTCAACAATGCTGCAACACCGCAACGCTCCAGAAGGGCCACTGTTACGTACGCTACGCTGTGGCTAGTGGCCTGGCCGATGGTGCGCCCGATGGCACGCCGGAAGAGCGTATTTAGCTGCCTTGGTAGACCCCTCTAGATCCCCTATTGGCCCTGGCAAGCCCTGGTGCATCCGCGCCCAGCTGCTTGTTAGGGGCCCGGTGAGCATGCACGCCGCCTCCCTTGGTAGGTACGTACATTACATTGTGTGTGCCACACAGACAGGTAGGGAGCAAGACCCCTGCTATCTTACACCGAAAACAAGGGGCCATTGCATTCCCGCAGTACCTGCTTAGCGCATGTAGCAGCACTACGGCCTACCTGAGGTATAGTGTATCATTCAAGTGCTGTTCTAGCAATGTAGGCATGATCCAAGCAAATGATGATAAACCACTACCCAGGAGTTCGATAATGTCTATATTGTATTATTCTTTTTCCTATATACGGTGCCTATATGCGTATTAGTACCTATGATTAGAATTGCTGCTACTGCTATTGTTGTTGGCCACCTGGCATGCTCAGGCACTCCTTTATAATATTCATCCCTTACATGGGGTCCCTAAATATTTGCCCTGACTTCCGAAACACAAAGCTGCTAGGGTCTGCCTGCATATGTGGACTTGTCGAGGCACAGCTGGTAACAACGGTAACATCAGGTTTTGTCTGATTCGGATCCGAGATCGGGTTGGTAGCACATCATCTGGCTGACATCTACAAGAACATGGGCTCATGCCTTACGATCTTAACCCACTACCGCTATAACTAACTTATCTAGTGATTCTGCAGACACGAGGTGCCGAGATGCGTACATACCCTAGGCATGCATGTAAGACTTCATTAAATCCTGCTCAGATCATCATAACCAAAATTTCCCTTCCAATGTTTTGACCGCCCTGCCCATTCATTCACTAGAAAGATCGTGGAATCCAACTTAGCGTGTGCACTTATTTGAGAATCGTGATATAGAACCAGGGCAGCGGGTGTACAAAAGCTAACCCAAAGAGTGTGCCAAGAGATGCAATTGCATTAGCTAAAGCCAGACGCGGTCAAATGGAAATCTCCAGCATTATACGCAACCGTGACGTTTATACTACATACGCATAAGTCTTGGGTAGCTACAGAATGGACCAATCCTCTTCTCGAGCTACCTTGCTGCAGCAATCCTACCATACTCACCTTCCCGGTGGGGTTTACTAAGCTGCAATAGATCTTATCGGCTCATTATTGGAGTTGTCTTGCCGTTCGATAGATGAGGCGGTATAGCTGAGTTCTCGGTTCGGGGTAGGAATAAAGGAGAGTGGAAAGCAAAGAGCCTGAAAATTCAAGACAGAACATCACCAATTACCAATTAGGCCGGTGTAGTAGATAATAGATGGTAACGTTAAAACACTAATCGCATCGCCAACGCCCTCAGCAGTCTGGGTATCATAATCTTGACTTGAGATGGCAGGGTGAAAGACAAACCACACTCCCCACGGCCCCCATTATCCTTCATTAAAATACAATTTGAAACACTTATTGGCCATATAAAGGCTAAGCGCGTATGTACTTCGTTTTAATGAGGAACCTCGAGGCTGAAATCGAATTTTGACTTGCCCGCGTCGCCAAAAACAACAGGGAGAATATTAACATTTGTAGGTTGGGATAATGAGTCATCAGCAATTATAAAGCTTTGTGAAGAAGCCCCGTGGTGTGAAGCACGACTTCTCGTTCGCCTCTTTTTTGTGGGAGTCATCTGGACTCCCGTGCGTTTGGGGGGTGCTAGTTTTTGATCTGAATCCCACTCGCATGCTAGAACCTTGAAACGGACCTTCTCGGGGCGAGGCGGTCCTCGAGATTTACACATACAATGGTGTACATAGTTGTCGCGAAGCCATGACAGGGTTTCGTGTACACGTGTGTGTGTGGTGCAAGACTCTTGGTCGACTTCAAAATAGGTCCGGCCGCCTTCGCCACTCGCGAACCTCTTGTCAGGTCTACTGGAGCCTAATATTATTCTCAGCGTCTAGGATCTCAGGCGGAATATAGAGGGCTAGGTACTCACATTGTGCTTCATGAGGGCAGCGAGGAGAATGTGGTGGCTTGCGCACGGTTAGATAGTCGATAAAGTAGAAAGTTTCTAAGTTCTTGAATAGAGAAGCAAATTCGTATACGTGTCGGGGGTATGGGTGCCTCCCACGATAAGCGTGTACTCGCCCGCAGTAACTACAGACTACTATGATACTCGGAGTTAGTTATCGCTGTTTGAGTATCACTCATGAGTGCTTCGTAAGCGTTGAAGGATTCACCATGTGGGACCGAAACGAATTCTGCACTGTTCTGGGCCATGAGGGAATCGGGTTTGAAAATTGCTTACGCTCATTGTCCCACTCGTGATGGTAACGAATGGCTAGTTGACGAACTTTGGCGAGCTGGTTGAGATCCAGATGATCCGCCCATTTACCAAGAAGTCGGGAGTGCGTTATATTAGGATATTCGATGCATACAACGTCGGAGGATCGTTGAAGTAGAACGAGCTGCCCATTATCCAGAGTTAAATTACCTGGCCGAGCAAGTACTTTGTCAACTAAAAATCTAGCTTCGTTGCATGAATCGCGAAGTTGGGCAAGGGTCTTGTTCTTGGCGATATAATGCGAGTTGTCGGCACATGAAAGAGGAAAGATGGGCTTCAATGTGGCGGAATAAGTGAGGCCTTTGGGGTCTGGTGCTCCTACAGCGCCCCTCTCAGGAGGTGTGACAAGAGATCCACCACTGTTGACTCCTGCGGAGGCGTGCGTTTGTGAAGCCGGAGTATCGATGGTCTCAACGAATTTCAGAAAATGGATCCCAGGCGTGAAGATAACCTCCTCCCAGATCATGTGTCGAATGTCGTATGGGAACTTCGAGAACATATCAAAGCGCTGAATACTCCGAGGTACGGTAAAGCGGAGAGGCCCCGACGGTAGCTCGGATGGAAGTGCCATTATGACTAACTAAGGGCTCCGGCGAGTGACTTTAGGATGATGTTCGAAATAGTAGGAATCGCATTTGCTTGGCCGATAGTAGGACCCTAGCACCAATCGCAGGACGAATGAACGAAGGGCCAGCCTTAGTAATGGGAACGGCCAGGTCAGACTTGCATACGCGCGATCCACGGACCGCTTCACGTATACCGCGTGTCTCGGCGGAAGAAGGAGATTCGAATGGAACGGGTTCGTCCGTAGTTTGTATCGGTAGAGAAGCGAGTGAATGAGACCAAACCGACGCTGCCCAAGACTACGTAGTCTCCGGTGCGTCTGAGAAAATCAATGTTGGATATTAGGTAGGCCCCTACTCCCGGGTGATCGCAATGAAGGGAGGTGAAGAGACTCGGATCGGTAGTCGATCTCCCTAGGTCGTCATCAAAGCGTAGCCGGAGGGGCAGATGGATACTAGTCGATAGGTGTAGAGGTGAGGCCGGAGATAGTACAGGAGGCTCGGGGTAAGAAGATGGCCTTAACAGCAAGAGCAGGAAATAAACCCGACCTACGCAGGTAAGGTGCTGCAACCGAGGCGAGATACCCAACCTGAACCTTCCAGGTCCTCGGCATCAAGCATGTCCGTGCCTGTGGCACGTTACCTCTTCAGTACAGTACCAGGTATTCACAGGCTACAGGCAGACTACTCGTTAGAAGGAGATAGGTGGATAGAGAGAGCCAGCTGGGGATGTGCAGGAAATTGCACGAAGGCCTAATCAGTCGACGGATAAGTCACAAGGTAAGACACGACAAGACGAGACACGGGGTGATACCATGAAAATGATGCCCAGGATGTGGACATGTAGGTAGATAGGCAGATAGGCAGTACAGGCGGTTGCTGTTCAGTGCAATGATCGAGTACATGTATGTATGTATGAAGCGTGGCAGGTCAGGCCCAAACGGGACAACGGGGATGAGGCTGAAGTTGCACAGATATCGTGGTATCGTGTGCCTAAGGTATTTCGTTATTTCGATGTGGTGAGGTACCTCTTACATGTGGTAGGTAGCTATAGGTGCCTTACATGACGCTAGGGAGAGAGGTGGGTATGTACGTGGGCAAGATCGAAGTACTTGGCAAGTAGAACACAGCAACGGATCCAGGGAAGAGTACCCTATCGATACTTACATGGACATGTACGCAGGTATGCACCTGCCTCTCCGAAGAGGTCAGGTTATCAGTTGTTCCTTTGCTGCAGAAAGACCCCAGGTGCAAGAGGTTGTCGGCTTGATACCTGATAATGGAGTCACCACTGCTGGCTGGTTCTGGGTGGTCGAGTAGGTGAGCCAGCTCATCTCTTTTCCCCCTCGAACTCTATGGGGGACAAGAGGGGAGGGGAGGAAGGGTTCCAGGCGCATCCATCTCCCACCTCCAGAATGTCAGTTCTCAATACATGCATGGTTGTTCTCAAAACCTACATTTATTATTGCATCGGGCTTCATGTATGTACGTGAGACCCTGGTCCATTCTTTTCTTTTCCTCCTTGCTCCTTTTCTTTTCGAACGTAGGCAAGAAATATAGCGGCTCACAAGTCATAGTATAGCAGAGTCACGTTATTTACTAGATAAGCACTTTCTTCCCTAATCGAGTGCAGAGTATTCCATCGCCATTCATAGTAGAAAGTCGACTTGCTAGCGTCGCATCCATCTACCCCTCCTAGATAGTGGTGGGGGGCTTACATGCCTAGAAGCACCTAAAGTGCAAAATCCGGGGATCCATGTTATAGTGCTTGCAGCAGGTGAATACCTACCTGGGTTAGGCGGGTAACTTACCTGGATAGGTACCGTATCGCCCCCAACTACCTCCGACCCTTGGGAAAAGAAATAAATAAATCATCAAACCTGCAAACGACGATTGTGAATTCATGATCCAATCCGTAATAAAACGATCGTCTACGTGATTGGGTAAGCGATTAAACGGATACATGCTGTCGCTCAAGCGTCTCTGCTCGGGCTAGAGTTGCTAGGAGGAAAGAAAGGAAACAAAACAATTCCGACTTGCATTCTGCTTACACTTAGGTTCGGCATATCTGAAGAGTTAAGCACCACCTACAGTATTGTATTACACCTAGATGTGTTTCCGTTTTGTGATCCTTAGCATTACGAGGTAGGTATTTATTAGGCTGCGTAGTGCCCATGAAAATTTCCTTGGGCAGCTTAGCTACGACCACATGCGGCGGCTCATAGTAACTTAGACCTCATCATCCTACTCGATATAAGACGACGGCTCTTCACTCTGCTACTTGACTTAATTTGTTTCAAATAAGACTAGATATATTTGTGAGGCCCAATATACTAACGACTGTACCGATGGATATGCCTTGGACATCCACCCCAGAATATGTAGTAATATATGCCAGCTAAAGCTCAATGTCCACCGGCTCGCTCTCAAAGCTCCCCTTCAACGAAGCTTCATCAGCGCCCGCATTCTTCAATGACTCGGCCGAGATGTCCTCCTTCTTTGCCGCCCATACGCTCTTCCATTCGCCCTTGCAGACAACCTTAGTCTTGCCCTGGAGTTGGTCTAGAGGCACCATGGGTCTCTTGAGTAGCACCTCTCGCTCTTCCGTCTGGCCCGGCTCGATCGTGACGTAGGCGTCGTCGCCGGGGGGCATGAGTCGTCGCACCTGAATCGTGGGGAGGTCGATCGGCGCGTCTTTGCCTTCCGGCGTAAACGACAGAAGGCCGAGCTGTACCGCCAGAGGATCGAGCGGTGAGTCCCATGTAAACACCGTCACGGGGCTCGAGTGTGTGTTGGTGACGCCGATCGTCAGCTTCGGCGGCGATGAGCTCGCCTGCCGGACTGAGACTTTGAGCTCTGATAGGACTGCCATGTCGACTTGCTGTGACGCGGTGGACGATGCGTCTGCGTCCGCAGGTAGCCAGGTGTTCCAGAATACAAGGAGAACGAGGAGAGTAGAAATCACAGCAAGGATCCGACCTCGCGAACGTGAAGACTGCTGGGAAACCATGAACGGTGTCAAGGTAATGCCGACTTGGTATGTAGTTTGTGTTGGATAGTGGGCCGATGCGGGGAGCTGTGATCCTGATTTAATGGGTGCGTGGGTATTCTGCGATTCGAAGTCGTACAAAGTAATTTCCGACCAACGGAGATATTATAAATGTAGGGATGATAACTTGTGTCGAGATTCTAGTAGTGGTGTTTCGAGTGCTAGCGCTGGTGGAAGAGCAGATGGGAAGTATTTCTGGCAAAGTTGCATCATTGCCTACCTAGGTACTTGTAGGTAGGCATGGATATGCTGAACATAGGTACAACACTCATGCCGTCAGTAGGCACCACTAAAGAGGGCTTGGCGATGCCACCCCATATCCGCCTTTATCGTGTCCAGCTTCTTAATTCGGATCCTAGCTTTTGCACTACGCGGCCGCACTGCTTTTATTAGCAGTTAGGTGCGCCACTACGATTCAAGAAGGCAGCTCTATCGATGCTCTTGGCTCTTTCAAGGATCGACTCGCACTTACTTGGCGTTAAACGATTTGGATATTATTATACCGGCGCACATACTAGTGCCTATATGAATGCATCGCGAATGCATCTACCTAAACCCTTGGCTATTGCTTGGCTCCCAACCTCCGAAGTCGATCTCAAGCATCGAAGGCTATTAAACATCAATCGATCTTTCGACGACTAGGTATCAAAACAGATGCCTTTCCTCAAAAGAGCAGGTGTATAAATATCATTTAAAGCCATCTTGCAAAGTTTTTATAATTAATATGACTTGGCTATTCACAGTATAGTACTATCATAGTGTCGGTGGAATCGACGAACCATTCTGAGCCTGGCCTCATACGAATACGTCATAGGTAATTGTACGAAAGACTAAGCCAGCCGTCGCATTCTTAATGTCAATGGGATGTATTACACTACTGACGGCAATGACTAAACGCGCGTGTAGTTGATACCTAGCAAGATGAATACCCACACCGGCCCGATATTGGGTTGACGGAGTAAAAGTTACTGGATCGGGAAACTGTCTCTTGCGACTGTGCCATGAGGCTGAATCCGATGCGGACCTGAGTGATCGGCAGGTAATGCTAACGCTGATATAAATACCCCTGTTGAGCATCTAACAACGGCGCGCCAAGGAACGGCGTCGAAGGACGCTCACTTCTCAGAAGACACTTAGATTCCGTACGCTTCTACGGAATCCGTTGTCATAGTATCACACTGTGGTATAACACTAGCGTTGGCTTTTACGGGAGCCGAGTGGCTCTCAGTTTGCTTTCTGTCCTAGGCAATCCACAAGATGGAAGGAGAGTAGAGCATGAGGAATGTTAAGAGCTTGGCTTGTACAGCAGCCAACAAGTTGCAAACTATGATCGACATATGCTAAGTTCCTTGCCAATACTTTACGGGTATCAACACTGCGAAACCTGAAGGCCGCGTGCTGATCTTCAGCTTTCCCCTATGCTAATGGCCTTCCGTTACCAGTATGAAAATTGTACATCGTACAATATTAATCCTATTGCCGCTAGGAAACATGAGATTATACAGCAACAATGGGAGTCTATCTCGGCGTGTCCAAGGATGGCCATATTAATAACCGCAAATACCGAGCCATAACTCCGCTCCATGATCGACGACGACAGTAAGGTGTTGAAGTAGTATCGAATCAAGTCTGACCATGCCCTCAAGGCACATGCCTCCTTTGGTATCGTGTTAATTGATCGACATCGTCATCGGCCTCCAGGCTGTAATCGTGTCTACTTATGGTCTAAAGCCTGAACGGTCCTGAGATCCCCTGACTGAAAACACAAGACATGTTCAAGTATAAAGTCAACCCAGTTCTCAACCAAAGATGAATTCCGTTTGCTCTCACCATCGACATAAATATCAATACTTACAGGCCTTCCCTATACCGTCGAAAACTATTCCATCTTGTCACTATGGAGTTCGTTGCAGCTGCTTCCGCCCTTGCCACCGTGGCCAGCGCCGCCACCATTGGCGTCGGCGGGCTAGTTTCACCCCTCGACGTAAAGATCGAGATGGCCGGAAACACTGGCCTAAAAGCCAGCATCACTAACAATGGCCTCGAGGACCTCAAGGTCTTCAAGACCGGTACGTTCCTTGACAAGAAGCCGACGGAGAAGGTCAAGATCAGCCAGGGCAACTCCAAGGTCGCATTCGGCGGCGTCCGTCTCCGCGTTAAGCAGACTGGCCTCAAGGAGTCTGCCTTTCAGGTGATCCCCGCCGGCAAGACAGTCGTGTCCGAGTTCGACGTCGCCCAGCTGCACGACCTGAGCGCGGGTGGCGTCTTTGATCTCATTGCCGAGGGCGTTCTGCACTACGCCAAGGTCAACAGCACTAGCATCTCTGGCTTCGTCCGCTACTCAAGCAACCTGGTCTCGACTGCTGTTGACGGCATCGCCGCCTCGAAAGTCTTCAAGGCCTTCCATACTAGCATCACCAAGCGTCAGGAGGTCCAGGATGACTGCAGCAGCGATCAAGAGAGTGCCACCATCGACGGTATCAACGCTTGCGCCGACCTCGCCCAGCAGGCCGCGTCTGTCGCCGAGTCGGATGACCGTAAGCTCACCGAGTACTTCAAGGACGCGGACGCAGACACCCGCTCAAAGGTCGTGGAAGTCTTCAATAATGTTGCCGTAGAGTGCGGCAGCACAACCTCGGGCGCTCCGTACTATTGCTCGGATGTCTACGACGCCTGTAGCGACGGTGTTATTGCCTAGTAAGCGCTCTATTCATACCCCTTACTCGAGATGGCAATTAATATTGACGAACCATGCCTACAGCACCCTGCCTTCTGAGGGATATATGGTCAACTGCCCTATCTTCTTCGACGAGTTGCCGGCCGTGAGCAGCGAGTGCCATGCTCAGGAGCAACAGACCACTGTCCTTCACGAGACCACTCACTTGACTTCGGTTGCTGGCACTGACAACTACGGCGGATATGGCTACGACTTCATCATGAGCCTTTCAGCTGAACAGAACCTGAACCACGCCGATACCTACACTCTTTTCGCTCAGTGTAAGTTTCTTTTTTTTTCAGACCGAGATAGTAGTGAGAGAATGGTTACTAACTTTGGTTCACTTTAGCTGTCTACGCTGGCTGCTAAGCGCATTGATAGACTGATGAGCGCCGACGAAGAAGTTAGTGATAGATATTAGATATTTGAGAATTTGGCTCTTTGGTTATATAGGCTGAAGCTGTATATAAAATAGTTTAGGTCTCGCATACGTCCGGGTTTCCAGCACACGAGTTCGTTGTATAAATATCGATATTGTCAATACTTCCAAGTTTAATCATGCCTTGTCGTTAACCGCCTAACCGGGATTTCATTCGATAGGCGAGGCGATCGGCGAGATCTACAAATCTATGATCTTGGTGGCTTGCATTCCCGCGCGCAGAGCCACCATACCAAAGACCACACACGCCCCCATAATACTCCTCAAACTCCTTTTCGAAAGCTGACCAAACACCTAAATCAACTCAGAAAGGTAAAATGAATAAATTGATACGTAGAGGAAAGCAAGAGGATTAATTTATTGTATATTTTGGTGCATGGATGGAGCGTCAGATATGGTAATGTTTGCCATAAACAACATATAAAAGCTTTTAAGCAATACAGCTTTTATAGTATACTATTTAACCTATAACTAAGTTTTATATTATATTATATTTTCACTGTTTATATAATCTTCTCACTTACCTCTGTAAAATAGTATATTTCCTTTCGTCTTTCTGAAGTGGCTTAACTGTTTGGTTAGCCTTTGAAGTAGTAGAGTTGGGTGTATTATGGGGTGCGTGTGTGTGGTTTTGGGGTACGGTGGCTCTGCACACGGAGCGGGTTCTTCGAGACCCCGAAAACGCGAATTGAAATTGCCTCGCTTTTCAAGCGCATCTTAAGAACTCATTACACCTTCGTGAGACGCAAGTATCTCCGTGCTCACCTATATCTGCCGCCTTTCATAGCTGGAGACCCTCCCCTGCCACCCTATTCAGAACTAGTCCAACAATTCTGCGACGATCCTGTAGGGGTAAAAACAAAGGCAGTAGAAACAGGTAGAAAACAGGGTGATGTTATACTAGCGTAGCAGGGGAGGGTCTCTAGCTATGAATGGCGGCAGATGTACGCGGGCTCGGATTTCCGATCTGCGCGAGGTAAGCAAGCAATGGAAGGCCGAAATAAAATGCCGACAGTGAGTGAGTGATGTGCGGGGATCTAGAAGAACTAGTCCGGATATATATAACACACTGCGGCTTTCTTTGATTTGGATGGCAAGCTTAAGTTGAGTAAAGCGTTTTCGTTAGTCAAAATAACACAACATTCATTCAGCCGTCGTCATGCAAGATTCTAGTATGCTGCTTGGCGTGACCGGCACCGTGGTAGTCGGTTACCTTCTTCAGCGGCTTCTCCGTTCCGTTCTTTCGCCGCTACGGTCCGTGCCGGGGCCGTTTCTCGCGCGATGCAGCGATCTGTGGTATCTATGGCATGTGAAAAGGGGACACTGGGAGGTGCAGAATATTGAACTACACAGGAAACACGGTACGTAGATCCCAGCCCGTGTCTAGAAGCTATGCCTGACTAATTCGTCTCACAACAGGCGCCATCGTTCGTTACGGTCCCAATCGCTACAGCATCAGTGACCCCGAGGCCCTAAATACTATTTACGGCCATGGCACTCGCTTTGCCAAGTCCTCTTGGTACGATGCGTGGGTGCCTCCTAACAGCTTGAACCTCTTCGGCGACCGCTCGATTCAGCGCCACGCAAACACGCGACGACAGCTTCAAAGCACGTACTCGATGACGTCGCTGGTCTCTTACGAGCCGTACGTTGATCAATGCTCCGAGATCTTCTGGCAACGTCTCGATGAGATGAGCGCGGCGGGCACGCTCGTGGATATGGGACATTGGCTCCAGTGCTATGCGTTCGACGTCATCGGGCAGATCACGTACGGGAAGCGTGTCGGATTCCTAGACCGCGGCGATGATATACAGGGCATCATGCGCGTGATTGAGAATCAGTTGGCGTATGGGTCGTTGGTTGGGATCTATTCTCGTTTCCATCGCCTGGCGTTTACTGTGGGGAACTTCCTTGCGGGGAAGAAGGGTGTTGGGAGAGAATACATCGTGAGACTCTCGAGGACTAGGATTGCAGAGGCGCAGGAAAAGAGGAAGACTTCGCATGCCCATGACGAAGAGGCCGTGGTTGCTGAGCCTTTCGTCTCCAAGTTCTTGGCTAAGTACGAACAGGACCCCGAAAAGTTCACCATGCAGCATATCATGGCGGGATGTACGACGAACCTCGCTGCGGGCTCGGACACGACCGGCATAAGTCTATCTGCCATCATATATTACCTACTTATGCATCCAGAATGTCTACGGAAATTGCGTAGTGAGATCATAGAGTTCCAGAAGCAGGGGTTACTGTCTCATTCTTTTGGCTTTAAGGATACGCAACAGATGCCTTATCTCCAAGCCGTCATTAAAGAGGCGTTGCGAATGCACCCAGCAACGGGTCTGCCGATGGAACGAGTCGTACCGGAAGGCGGTGCGACTATTAGTGGTCGCTTCTTCCCGGAAGGTGTAAGTGTCCCTGAATCTCGGCCTTGGATGTTAACATCGATAGCTAAGCACGCTGTAGACAATTGTCGGCATCAACTCTTGGGTGGCTCATAGAAACACGCAAGTTTTCGGCGCAGACGCCGACGAGTTCAACCCAGAGAGATGGCTGATCGACGATGGGGACAAGCTCGCGGCGATGAATCGTCAATGGATACCAGTCAGTATTACTTGCACCGCAAGAGTTTTCTCTCTTTCATGTGGCTAACATATCGTCTTCCTTGTAGTTCGGCATGGGGTCTAGAACCTGTATCGGCCGCCATATCTCGACACTTGAAATAAGCAAATTGATACCGCGCATTGTTCACGACTTCGACTTCGAGCTCGCGAGCGCAAATGCTAAGGATTTATGGGCTACTCGAAATTATTGGTTCGTGAAGCCTCGAGGATTCGAGGTCAAAGTTACTCGCCGTGTGTAGTTATCCTTGGGAAAAAAAAAAAAAGAAAGAAAATATGGCCAACTAGGATCGACACGGCATGGACCGTAGGCCGGCCTATGTAGGTTGGCGGTCATTTCTCATTAGCGAATAAAATAAAATGCAGCGGCTCAAATATCGAAGCCCAAAATCTCAAGACATGTATCGTCCGTTAATTATCAATAAGGACAAGATCGCTTCTGACTGAGGTTGAGTTCCCAGCTATATATAAGCCACGCTTTCCCCTCGCTTACTCACTCACTCATCTTTTCATATAAGAAAATAGGAGCATATTGAATTGAGTACCGTACAGACTCGAATGAGACATAGGAAAGCAATCACTATGCTACCTATCTTCTAACATATCCCTATCCTACTCTTTTCACCTGCTGCCTCTAGAAGAAGGACTGGCTGAGATTGCGGTATCCCTATGTGTCTCTAAATACTTTAGACCTTTGTATTATTGGACCTAAGCCATTAATGTGCAGTACTACACCGGGCCGTCATCGGTTATGATATAACATAGTCTGCGGAGAAGCAATGACGCAGTAGTCGGGTTAGTGAGGCATAGGCGGGTCGTGATGTTACTCTAGCTGGGAATCGGGGCCGTGTCTCTATGCTTTGGTTCTTGGGTATTACGTTATTTAGCTTCGCGCTGCTCAATTTACCTTATTGATATAGGCACAGAGTATATTATTATTTGGAAAAGCAAATATCCTCAAAGATAGCTAAAAGCTGTCAATATCCAGCCCAAGAACGATCCTCTAATTTGTCCCCCAGAATAGGAGTGTAAGCAAGCTTGCGATTTTTAAAAAGATTTTGATATCAAATTTCGTAGTCTCGAGTCTCAAATATAGATCCATCCCGTTGTAATTTTAGCGACAACTACCTAACCGGGCTCGCCAACCCCTAATCAAATCATGCGCTCTTGCCCCCGCAACGGCATGCGGTCGCCCGTGAAGCAGAGATCTAGTGCTCCCATGAAACGCCCAAATCAGGCGAAAACAAACGCGCTGCTAGCTGAATGCAAATATGTACAGCGAAAGAGCTCGGACGGATGCACCAAATAAATAAGCATCCTCGAGAAACAAAATCCGGCACGGGCCGGTTGCCCGCGTGTGGCGCAGAAGAATAGGTTGCAACAGAACAAGAAACAGATGGATGGAAGCAGTACGCAGCAAAAGTAAATTGAATCAAAGAGCCTCGCCAAACCCTCTCCGTTTTTGTCCCTTTTGTCCCCCCTCCCACCTAATCAATCAAATGTCTCCCGTGGATATATATCGGAGCGCGAACAACAACTTTAATTTATATACGCTCCGAATGATGGATGCAATACTGCCGCCCGTCCGTGGGCTCGCCCCCCTTCTTACGCCAACTAGCCAACCAACTTGCAAGGGAAAAAGAAGAAAACAAAAAAGACTCGCCAATGGTGGTTGTGGCATCGCATAGAGGGTATCATATCAAAATGAGCAGGGAGGAGGAAAAGTGAGTTGCGGCTTCGAGCCCTCCCTCCCGGCTGAGTTTTTTTTTTAGTCATCATAGCGGCCGGCACCTTTGCGTGTCATCGTGAAGCAGAAAACAGAATAAGACAAGGCAAGACAAGACGAGATCACATCGTCCCGAAAATCTGATTACAAACCGTAGCGATAGGCAAAAGGGAAGGAGAAGTCGGAAAGAAAATCGAAAGAAGAACAAGGCCCGACGCCTGGGAAATGAACTAGTAAAATACATCGCTAACGTGACGGATGGATGATCGCGGAACTTCGCTCGTGAATAAGGTAGGAAGAACGTAAGTAAAGAAGGAAGAAAGCAGGCTGGGCCGTTCAGTCATTCGTAGGTTCGTTTGTTTGTTTGGTTGGTTGTTTTGGTCATCACACGTCACATGTTCGACTCGCCGCCGGGGTACAGGCCGAAGACGTCGTTGGGGAAGTAGTCGCCGAACCAGCTCATCATCTCCGTGTGCTCGAAGCTGGTGAGGTGCTGCCCGATGTCCGTCTCGTTGTCGTATGTGAGGAGGTGCAGGTCCGATCCCGGCGCACCCACGTACGAGTACCCGCTAGCAGCCAGCCCGCTGCCGCTCGATGCGAAGGCTGAAGGCCCGCCGTCGTTGGCATAGGCCGAGTTTGCGAGCGGTGTTCCGTGGTTGTTGTTAGTGGTGCTGTTTGTGTTGTTGTTGCCGAATGTTTGGCTCTGTGTGCTTGAGGGGGATGTCCCGGACATGTAGCCTGCCTGCTGGTCGTACCCTGAGGACTGTGCGTTTGATGTGTAGGGTACGGTGGTCACGTTAGGAGGCCCTTGTGAGTTGACTGAGTTGATGGCTAGCTTGGAGTCTTGGGCCGGGGGGATCTTGGCTGCGTCGTCCTGGTTCATGGTCTCATAGCGTAGTTGCGAATGGGCCCGAGTTGTCGAGGGTGTAACACGCACCGAGTCTCGCAAGGCCGACGTGGCCGGTTGTGGATAGGCCGGCGGGTACATGGGGGTCTCGGGAAGGCTCTGACGGATAGGGTCATAGATCATGTTACCAGGCGGCGTCGGTGCCGTCGCGGGAGCCGAGTTGTGGTGCAGGTTTTGCTGCTGCTGTTGTTGCGGTGGTTGTTGAGCCGCTCCCATTGCGGCATTAACAGGGTTCTGGAAGAAAAGAGTGAGGCTAGAATTGGGTGAGTTGGTTGTGCCTGTGAGAGACCAGGCTAGAGGCGGGCCACTTTCGGGCATGGGAGAGCTTGGGAACTCGAAGTTCTTGGCGAACCGTTGGGAAATGCTGCCCTGTCTGATCCGCTTCGTGCTTTCATACTCTTCCGTGGTAAATGTCTCGCAGTCCCATTCTCCGTGGGATTTCTGGTCGAGGACGTTAAGGATGTAACGAACCCCGCCCCAGTATGCGTGCATCTGCTTGAGGGCTTTGTAGCATAATTGATAGTTTTGGAGAGCTGCCGACGCCAGGAGTAGATGCTTCGAGGACGCGCTATTCTGGTCTACTGTTTTGAGGGTTTGGGTCTTCAGCCCTGGTGATGGTGAGGGATTTCGCGAGTCGGGCTGAGACGAGTTGGCCTTCGACTCGAGAAGAAAGGCACATGCTGCAATGTAGATCGGCTGGGATGTGAAGGGATTGCCGATAAAACATCTAGGGTCTAACAATTCGGCAAAGGCAAGAATATCAGCAATAGTCTTGGCGCTTGACATGGAAAGCTCTCGACTGTGAGCCTTCAACTGGTGCTTGCGATCAATTGTTCCTTGCGATGTGAGCAGCGTCGGCTGATGCAACACAATAATTAGGGCATGGAACCAAAAGTGAAGCAAGATGAAGGTTGTGCCGTTTCCTTTCTTTACATGCGTCTGGAAATTGTTGGCGTCGAATCGAAGACGGGAATCCATCTTCTGATGTAGTTTTGTCAATTCATTTTCCATCACAACGAGCTTATGAAGCTTGTCCTTGGTCAGGTCTTTCGGTTGTTTGATATTATTCAAAACGTCTGATACCCGTCCGTACAGATGAATTATATGCAGGAGTGCTGCGTACGGGTTGGGCCATGACGATGAGCTAAAAGATGGCTTTGGGAGGCTCAAGTCGAAGTCTTCGTCTCTAAGCGTGACCGGCCGGCCGGTGCCAGACGAGATGGCCCGGTCGAGGAAAAAGACAGCCCAGAAAGTATCGATGCGCTCTTGCTCGATTTCCTTCCGTTCCACAGGGGTCAATGTTGTGTGTTCTTCGCCGTCCTGGCGGCCTCCATCGGCGAACATCTCGGCTTGCCTTTCGTGCCAGCGGGCATACCACTGATCTTCAACGCCTTTGTACTTGACGCCATCTTCCCTCGGCAGGCCTAGATCGACAGCCATACGGATAGCAATACCGAGATACATCCAGAGTGCACTGTCCTGGTCCGCACCGAACCCATCGTACGCCATCAGCAAGCATGCCTGGACGGCGGCAACCGAGGGACACGCAAATGTGTCTACGGTGGCAGCCTTCGCACGCTGGGCATAAGCTTGGCCATGCTCAGATTTGGCAAGCTTCCCGTCGTTCCACTTTTGGAACACATTAATATCGTAGAATCGTGCAGCCAGGGCGCAGACGGCGTCGACTAAAATAGGCTCGACCCGTTTCTCCTTGACAAGATGGAGGAACTTGTTGTGGCGGAGGAAGGGGTAATTACTACCTAGACGGAGGAAGAAGGTCTCGACAAGATTGAGGATTAACGGGTGTACCGGGCTCGGGTCATTGATATCATAGAAGGGAATATCCTCGATGTTGCCGAGATCGAGGTCGGGTACGGAGGTCGACAGCAGGCCAGCCTGCATGGAGCCGGTGCTGGGTGACGTGGCCGACATGGAGCTGCGTCGTCTACCACGCACCTTGACCACCATCTGCTTGAAGCCGGGGACGATGGCGGTCGGGCCAAAATAACGGAAATAAGGGACCCGATGGCCGCTGTCGCTGTGGTGCAGGACCGGGGACCGGCTGCTGGGACTGCGGCCATCGTCGGTGGAGAAGGACGACTGGCGCGGGTTCGTCGGTCGTGATGTAAGCGGTTCACGCCGCGGCGTGGCTTGTGATTTTTGGGCGTGGACGTCTTCCCAATCTATGGACTCGGACTTCAACGGCAGGGCGGGTGTGGCATAGTCCTGGGGCGTGTCGGAAGTGCGACTCGACCCAACCGACGCTCCATCGGTGGTCTCTGATTGCCTACAGCCATTTCGGCTGCCGTCTTTCATCTGTCTCGGGTCGCCCTCCGGGTCCGTGTCGAAGTAATCATCAGCTTCATCGTTATGGTCGGGCTGACTGCCGTCCAAACTGGAACCAGGGGCTCTCCCGATTACATCCTTCCTTTTATCGACGGCATCAGAGTAGCCCAAACAAACGTGCCCGTTCTTGTCGCAGGTGGAGCAGGTCGGATGTTCGCCGGCGCAGCGAGTCTTCCGCTTGCGACAGGTGAGACATGCGGCGTTGATTCTCCTGCGTTTCGTGGGCGGCTGGCCCTGATTGTTGATGAAGCGGATCTGCTTGGGCGTCGGCAACGCCTCGTCGCCCGTGTTGACGAGGGTCGCCATGATCGGCGTGGGATCCTGAGCGGCCTCGTCGACCCCGTCGTCGTGGTCGGCGGCTGGCTGGCTTTCTTCTCGTCTTCGTCGCCCGCCGTCGTCGTCTTCTTCCTCTTCGTCGAGGTGCAAAGGGGATCGAGATCGACAGCAAGTCAGAGGGGAGCGGCCGTCACTCACGCCAGACTAAAGCACCATCCTGGGAGGAATGTCCATGATGAGCCCACAGTCAGCCTGGGCACTGGTGGGCGGCGGGGGGTTTTTGTGGACTCTCACAGGCTGTCGTGGCCCTGGGCAGACCCTGGGCTCTGGTAGGATCGGAATTTCCTGTGGGGTTTTCTATCACCGCTACAGCATATCTATACCACCCTATGATGGTCGCCCAAGCTGATACAGCTTGTACCTTATGGGACGGTGTGGGGGACTGCAGCTTTTCCCGGCGTCCACGGCAGTCTATAATAACACACAACCGGAACGCCTGGGTCGGCCGTTGTAACGGTCGGGGGGGATGTCCATTGCTATTGTATGCTAAATAAACACCTGACATTCAACTACCCAACCTAGATATGGTAGATAGATAGATAGACACGCTAGATAACGAGCAAGATCGACACGGCCTACACCGTTACGTGATTCAATAATTCGACAACCCGAGCTGGTCTAGCCCCTGTTGGACTAACGGGCTACACTAAGAATTAGCTGTTGTGGCTGTTGTGGGCAATGCCGGATAGCAGTTAGTTAGAGCGGTAGACAGTGGTTAGCTACATCTTTCTACCCCATATTCTAGAAGAGTGCGGGGACACAGCAGCAAAGATCAGGAAGCTAAACAGTACTGTGTACCACTCTATTGGTATTCTACGTTGCCATCCGAGACCGTAATCTCGGAAGCAAGCGAGGTACTACTACTCACTAGGAGTACGAGATAAGAAAGCGGTATCTCTCAGCAGCGATGACGAAAGGCGAGGATTGATATTGGTATTGATATATTGATATCTATCTAGGCCAACAGGGAACCGAACTTTACAAACAAGGGATAAGTCGCAAACTGCGCCTGTAGATAATACCGAGTAGCACTCATATACCAAACGGGGGCAAGATCCACTCACACTATTACCGAGAACAGGAAAAACGAAGCATGGTTCTATAATCTATTCGAGAAAAAGGGGAGTGAGCAACTGTCGGAGCCGATAGAGTTCTTAGCTATACATGTGTTGAGATAACCATGAAGGGTGAGAAGTCGCCACATGCCTCACTGCTGGTCCAGAATGATGACCTCGTGTTGCCTCGTGTTGCCGACGCGTGATGATTCCTCGTTAAACCGGACGGCACCCGGCCGTTGGCATTTCTAAGCAAGTCACGGATGAGTGATTATTGGGGTTTCTACAGACTAACCTAGCCTAGGTAGCCAAAGCAGCTCACTAGATCATACTAAGTATCGTCTTCACTTAATCTTAATGCATTCAGTTTTACTGTTCATTTAATTGGTATTGGTACATCATCCGAATACAATGGTAACCCCCATCTCAGCACAGACATTCCTCCAGAGGTCGAGATTGGTCCCAATTGTGAAGTCCTCATCGAGCAAGTCAAGCCTTCTCCATACCTCCTGGATAACTCTCCAAGCCTCTTGAATATTGGTCATGCCTTGTCGTTGTTCAATCGCGCTAAAGGCCTTCTTCGCAAGCTCCCTGTCTTCATCGCTGATCGCCTCGCATGCCGCGGCGAATAGTGGCCATAGTAAAGCACTCATCGGGCCCCGAGCGGCTGTCGTCTCGACGCAGTGATGCAGTGCCGTGTGTGAGTGCTGTTGCACTAGCTTGTGCTTCGGAGAGTATCCGTAGATCGTGCGGTATAGATAAACAAACGCACTATGCCGGTACGCCAGGGCATTGTGTAATATAGATTGGAGTCGTCCCATCTCAGGGATTTCGTCTCCTTCGCCTTTCACCGCCAATACATCATCTTGAATCGCGATATTTGGCGGTAGGCAGGGCTTCCATTGCGTCAGTGCAGCTTCGATCGCGTGAGACGTCGTTTCTAGTTCTGTTCGCAGCACAGCAACTTTTGATATCTGGCCCATTCGTTGAGCATCTACTAGCTCCCTCTTGGTGAATAAGAGGTTAGATAGGCGATGCATGATAGGCCACAGTGTTGTGGCCATCCCCAGCAAGGTATCGACATTGGTCAGAGGAGATGCAGGTGGAGCGTCGGGGGGTGGGACTGGTAAGAGGCCATCTGCACTCGGAGCTGTCGATAATGGAGGCGTTCCTAATGATAACGCTGTAATCACATCGTAGAATCCAAACGCCTAAAATCTTGTTAGTGCCCTATATAGAATCGAGGCTAGTGATCAGGGCGACGCACACGTTCCAAAAATAAGCCAACCGGACTTAATATCTCTTGGTTCAAACACATAATAGCGAAGGCCCCTTTGAGATGCCTATCAATGATATTCGTTCGCCCCCGTTGCACGAGCTAATAGAAGTCAGCTATGCACCTTTCCCCTCGGATTGCCGCATCGTTAGAGTACCTACCACTTCATAGTAGACAAGGAGCATGATGGCGGCGAGTAGCTCGTTCTTATTGACTTTGCCCTGGTTTTCAATAACCCTTGCTAGCCCTTGGATGGCCTGGTTATGGAAGTATATCGATTTTTCGGTATTTTGAACGCCACGGTACTCTAAATGGGCACTCGCTAAAGCATAAATGGCATTCATAACGGGCGAGCTGCTATGAGAGAGTGGAAGAACCAGCTGTTGAAATGGATTGCCCGATTCTTCACGGAAGACGATTAGGTGCGACAATACGTTGCAGAAATGATCGACTAAAGCGCGTCGATTTGGGCGATCTGAGAATTCCGAGAATGCTGGCATGTGGAACTCTAGTGTAGGGGATACGACGGGACATGGTGCGATCATGGCGAGCTCCGGCTGTA
Source organism: Xylaria sp. Z21 (assembly GCA_037356095.1). NCBI lineage: Eukaryota > Fungi > Ascomycota > Sordariomycetes > Xylariales > Xylariaceae > Xylaria > Xylaria sp. Z21. Next base: position 186,970 of record JBAWJX010000009.1, on the reverse strand, counting down.
GAGAACGTGGGGAGGACAATGCTCTCGCGTACGACTCCCTTCGAACGGTTAACTGGTTCTGGTATTGGCTGTCGTCGGTTTCGGTTTCATAGGAGGAAGTATTCGTATCGCCGATTGTGTTTATGAGTGCCGCGTCTATGAATGCATGTGATGATGGTGATACGTCCATTCTATTCTCTAGAGGACTCAGGTACTCAGATTCGCAGGGCGTTGTCACGACCTGTTCGTCCCAGTCGTCCATGTCGCCCAAAGGCAGACATTGCAATGATGTGTCTATTTTGAAACTCGATTGCGAGTCCCTCTTCTTTCGCTGGCGAGGCTTTATTGCCTCGTAAGCACACTCAACGCCGCGCTCGGCGCATCGCGAACACTGTGGGCGCTTCTCATCGCATTTCTTCTTCTTTAATACGCGAATGACCCGTCAGCATGTAGCCCCTCATCTTGGGATTGGAGGATTGAATATCGGGGACGCTCGTACTTTTTCTTTACTATATTGTGTGTTAGTCAATACCTATGTAATCAACGAATCATGCAAGTTTTCAAGACCGAACATACCAATAAGCGCAACCTATAAAACCACAGCTATTAGTTAGCCCTCAATTGGAGGAAACGGAAGACAAAAGGCAAATGCCAAGTATAGGTAACACTCGTCAAGCATAACATTAACAATGCTGTAGTAGCTGGGCCAGACTGACCTGCTCTGGAACGTCGTTTTGGGGCTTTGGGTGGCGCAAGCTTGGTGTACAATAGCATTTTGCTAACCGTCGGGGCGCAGATCTACCAGCATCCCAACTTATGATGGCAAGACCACCCTAACCAACTCCAAGTCTCAGCGTACGTATAGTTAATTGTGGGATGGCAGAGTTGTGTAGATGCTGGATTACAGTCTCATCGTAGAAAATTCATTTATTCTCGGTGAATGAAAGGAGCAAAAGAATAGGTGATCTGTTGGTTCAGACGACGGCGGACTGCATCGTGATGATGACAAGGGAGATGGGCGAAACGTTTACCGCACTCCGTCTTGGAATCCTAGTCATATGCCCCGTTTTGGGTTCTTCTTCCGAACATGGAGCACGGGGAACAAAGCGAACCTTACTTGTGCTGTACTAGGTACTGGCCTATGTACACTTAGCGTCGCTCCCACGGCTTTTTCTGTCAAAGTCGGAGCAGTTCTGGGCCAGCATAATCGGCTGGTGACCAGGTACGGGAGCCGATCCTGTGGTGGAGGAGCCAGGGGTCAGGCCTTGAAGTAATGAGGGGATCAACTTGCGGGGTTGAGCTGTGCTTGGGGGCGTGACCTACCTACCTCCTCAAATACGGTGAGCTAGCTAGCTTAGACAGCTCTATACGAGCAGAAATAGACGCTCTTGGGAACGAAGATCACTCAATGCTGTACCTATGCTCATACGCTACCTACCCTGGAATACGATCTGTACGGAGACCGAATTGCGACGGGTATAATCAATAGTAGATATACAAAACTGCTCTGTACTTAGTAACTTTAACACATTGTCGGGGTGTTTATAATCATGTGCATCCGCTCGGTAAGCAACAGAAAAAGGACCCCATCGATTGTATGAGTCGAGCAACAGATTTAAATGAGCGGCACCGACATTAGGTACACTGCATACAGAAGTATCAGATCACCAAAGCTCGTGGTGGCGATATTAAGACGGGCGTATCAAAAGGGCCGGGCAGAAAGCCGGGAGTTGGCCCGATCTCTTCTGGACCCCAGAAATGTCATGGGTGATACCCGCCTATAAGGACTTTGCGTGATTACTCCTTCGGGACCCCAGATCACGCTCCGCAATTCATTGTTGTGTAAGGTTGACATGACAGTCAAGGTTCATTCGCTCCGACATACCGCTAGGTGTGACGAGGACTCGCAAACCTGAACCATATGTCGGCTATTTAGATAGACACGATAAGTGTAAATAATAAGAAATAAATCGGAATGTGCGACGATCCGGCCAATTCCTGGGAATCGCGTGTTTAAAGAGGTATTGCATTAAATCTGACAGTTCAATATTGGTATTATGGCGCGGTCGAGGGCAGTTGTTTGGTTGTGAAATCAGGGAAATAGTATTTATTCATAGGTAGACCAACAGTTAACGGACACTTCTCTACGGAACGATGGGACGTCGGGATTTTATATATAGTACCCATCTGGTCCGTCTAGGGCCACAATTCTTCTCGATAAATGGTCTTGGCGACAAACTATAAGATGTGCTTGGTAAGTAATATTATGCAGTCTACGATCCTTACGAACTATTGGTGAGTTGAACTTCATGATATCGAACCTAAGCCCACAATATAGTCTTAGTCCGACTGACAGGTGCTTTGGAACCCGCTCGATCCGACGCACATAGTGCAGTTTTGTGTAGAGGACAATCCCTCCAGTCTGACGAGCAACCCAAGCCCATGATTACCCCAGACCTTGGCCAGTGTGGTACAAGCCCACATCTTCTAACAAATCAACCTGTCCGGAACGGGAGCTTACATACACATTCTTCTTCTCGAAATGTCACACAGGATTTCCAACCCAAGATTTCCCCCCACCCGATGTCTTGCATCGTACCACGGGCTCGTAATCACAAGCAGGCTACTTCATATGGGTGTGAGAACCCCAACGATCCGGCCAGTTAGCGCGGCCGACAAGACGCCCGCAGCATCCCGACATACGCCTCAATACCACATGGCCACGCCAACTCGCTCTCGCCGTCGATATTCCACGGTCCGCTAGCTGATAGCTCGCCCGTCTGCCCAATCACCAGGCGGTGAGATGCTGACGGCGGGGGCAGGACCACACTTGGGGGCTTAAACCAACGCACCCAACATGCATACACCTTCAGCTTAGGTAGTATAAATACCAGTGAGCACGGTTTCTATTGGCTATCCGGCCTGTTGTGGCTCTTTGTAGTGATGCCGTGACAGTTCGTTTGCTTTCCCATAGGCTGAGGATACTATTCTCAGAGAATGCCCTCTAAAAGTGGCATTGTAAGAACCCATCCCATCCTTGCCTGCGGCGCATGCTGCGTGGATGTCTTGGAGATATTAGATAACGGATCCGGTCCCTCGGTCCCATAAGGCCCCAGCCTGATGGGCAGTTAGAATGGACTGTCTTGATCGTTTTCCTTGAGAGCGGGCGGGCTCTTATACTCGATCTTATCGTGAGAGCTGAGTTGTGCATATTTCCCCGTCGCATCGTGTTTCCGAGCAAATTACACCCGATGCGACAGGGTCTTAATACCTTCCACGGATAGTTCTCGGCGTTGCCCGTGATCTCTGCCCAAGAAACCTTGCTGATCAGCTTGATGATCTTAGCTGAGCATGCAAGTTTCAACCCGAATCTGGGCGGAATAACAGTCCTTAACCAGAGATAAGCATTCGCACTCATTCACATTGGCTTTTGGCGTTCTCTAGCTTTTGCATATCCCAGCTACATGTTTAGCGAAACATCAACTCCTCGCAGTATCGAGATCACACAATGCGAGGTCTTTGGCAAGGTTTAGGCTGCGTGGGGTCACTGGTGTCAGTGATGTTAACGCAACCAGCCTCAGCAAACGGAGAGAGTGACGACGAATATGAGGTACTTTGGGTTAAGAAGAACATGAATAACCCCCTACATGCGAAGAGGAAAGCTGCTTGCCAAGTGTCCGGCTGGTCGTTATGCCCTGCTTCGGTTGGCGGTGGAGTAAGTCAACCCCGAGAGAAAGATAACTCCTCGTCCGACTAGCAATACACCTCATAATCTTGGATCACGCTCGATAGCGGTGGCTAACACCAAGGTCTCTAGTGCTGTCCGGATAATTTCGAGTGCGACACGGCGTCGTGCTATGCTACGACAGCCGGCCCGACCTCATGCAATGGGCAAACTGGATACTACAACTGTCCGATAACCCTTGGTCCGGGTAAGTTGATCTGGGCGGTAGCTTAACCCTATGTAGGATGAGATGGATGATCGTTATTGAGCTATTCAACTTTGGAAGTTGATCTCGCAGTCTCGGTTCCGTATAGGCCGACCTTGCGAGGAACGGGATGCGTCAACATAGCTAACAGGTTACTACAGGTTCCTGCTGTCCGGTTGGCTTGATTTGCGATGATGGCGGCGGCTGTGTTCCGCCTCAAGGAGCCCCGGTCTCGTGTCCGACAAGCTGGTTCGGTTGTCCAGCTTCACTAGGGGGTGGTTGCTGTCAAGATGGTCAGGTATGTGGCTCGGATAAGTGCTACAACAACACCCCACAAACTCTACCGGTGTCTGAAACCAAGACCACGACGGACTCGAGAGGTCACACGACCATTACTGTAGTTACGAGCATGACGACGGTCGTAGACGGGCCAAATACAGCAGACTCCGCGACAGCTGCCGGGGTTCCGCAACTCGTCCCAAGTACTGTTGCAAAGATGCCCGCTATTCAGACAAGTGATAGTGGAGGAGGTAATGGAGGACTCTCTTCTGGCGCACTGGGTGGAATAGTCGCCGGCGTCGTTGTACTTTTGATTGTTATCGTAGTCTCAGCTACCTTCATCATTCTGCGGCTCAGGAGGGCCGAGAGAGCCGCGAAATCCGCCGAGAAGACAGAAGAATCCAAACGCGGATCGTCAAATAGCCCGCCTCGCTCTCATAAGTCGGGCTTTGGGCAGCCGACAATCTCCGAAATCGATTCTACGACCGACATAGACCCCTCGCATCGATTCCCAATTATGCTACCGTCGCCACAGCAGCGGTCTCGCTCGGCGACGAACGTAACCGCCTCAACCGGTACCACTAACTTCGTTACCTCTGATACTTCATCACCTCCGTTGTGGGGCACGCCGTCCAACTACGCACCCTCTGTCCAGCCTGACGGCCGCAAGGCGAGCCTCGATTCGTATCCACACCAAGACAACGGCCCCGCGCGCACGTCGCAAGTCGTAAGCATAGAATCTCAGGGGCTATACATTGGCGTTCATAGTAGGCAACCTAGCGACACAAGTGAGCTAGAAGGCCGTGTTGTGACACCAGAACTTGCCGCGACCGGGAATCACGACGCGGAGACCCAGCGGCGATCAAACAGCCTCACACGGCCTGGGGGCTCCCATGTGAGGAGAAACAGCGACTTGTCCGGCCAAAATCGTGCGCGTGGGGACAGCAACACAGGACCGGGGCCGCTGAGGACGGTGAATGAGATATATGAGCTACATGGATATTATGGGCCAGAGCATAAGGCAGTTGGACAGACCCTAGATCGAGGTTCTTCGACAGCTAGCTCTCCCCAAGATCAGCGCCAAAACCCATGAACTGGTTTTTCGATCACGACGTCATGAAGCTTTCTTGCAACCTTCTTGTCTATATTTTGTGCATCGGGTTCATCAAACAGGTTTTAATCACACTACAAAGTGTTTCACTCACTCAGGAGTCAGGGTGGCTGCATTCATTCATTGGTATACCGGGGCTCTACTCATTTTCCTCGTTATACCCAAAGGGGGCATCTTAGACATGGTAACATTTTCGACTCAGGACACACTGAAAAGGAATCAAGGCACAGCCACGTTATGATTTCGGAAGAAAACCGAGACTGTTTGTTGTTAGATAGAGTATAGTACGATGTCACGCCTCTATCGAACTGATTATCCGCAACATGCGAACGATATGTCATAGTCATTAAGTTCTAAGTGTAATTATTTTCTTCTCATCATGCCACGGATGATTGGCTTTCCACGTTAGCTGAGCCCCTGTTCTCTTTTGGAGTTCCCTGATGATATGATTTTCGAGGGCTTGCATGTTTAGCTCTTCTCCGCCTTCTCCCTCTTCGTCTACCTGCTTACAACGGGTTTGGTCGAACCGCCACCAAATGCCAACAAAGAATATAGTCAACGGGACCATAAGAACGAAATAAAGCCAAAGGTTACTAGACGCTGAATTCTTCAAATCTGGAAACACCCCTGCTCAGTATGGTAATAGTGCTAGTGTATCGGAGCCAATGCCCTTCAAACGTTCTACTAACCTTTGCTAAAGTCAAAAAAGGACATGCTGAAAACAGATGAAATGAACGTCCCTGGCAAGAAGAGAGAGCCAAGGAATGTGAGCGTCTTCATAGATGTACTATCTCGTTTACTAGCATCGGCTAAACGGTGTTGTTGGGCCGCGATCCTAAGGCTAAGTCGCGATTCTCGCTGATCAAGAATGCTAAGCATCTAACAGAAGTCAGTGTCTTGATTGTTTGTTCTCAATGCAATAGCCACAGGTTTCTTATTGAAATAATTTACTTACTACTTCCCGTTGACTCTTTAGTCTTTCTAGTGATACGTGTGCATAGCTCTCGAGGCTGTCTAGTTTCCCAGCTAAAAAGTCTAAACGACTCAGCAGGCCTCGATGGATTGCCTGTAGCCGCTGATCAGGTTTGCCTTCATCATAATCTTGAAGAGCTCCCCAGAAAGCATGGGTTGCCTTCTCTACTCGGTCGAGCGCGTTGCGCCACGCCTGGGGTTTCTTCTGCAGCACTCTGCACTGACACTCCGTCAGCTGTTGATTCAGGGAGTCGAGATCAATCTCCCTCTCAGGTCCGTAGCCTGTGGCGGCATGTATTTGATATCTCTGGCTCAGCGCGCCCTCTAGTCTTCTAATATTCTCACGAACCGCGCGGTGTTCTTCGTCATTCTTCGCCGAGAGATCGTGTATGAGGAGGATTGGGAGCAGGAGCGGATGAGCTACTGGCCGAGAACAGGCAGTCAGGTGTTGGAGAAGCCGTTTGATTCCTGCAGAGTTGGTCCCCTTGACATAGCCAGAAGTGATCTTACTTCCGAAGCAGTAAGTTAACATCATCTCCCAGCCCCTAGTAGTTCCCTTCTGCTGCGAGTCCGATTTTCGGAATATGAATTCTGTCCGAATTTTATCAGCGATGTACAGCCCGACCTTATTTGGCAGCACGTGTAAATTTGCTTTATTCCAACTGCGGCGGCTATGGCCTAAGTAAATGAGAGGTATTCTCTTCGAGGTATAATGTGAGATTGAGTAAGAGGTATCCTTACGTAGCTTTGGGTTGGCTGATTCCATATCTAAAGACCACCAGAAGAATGGCCCAACGGCGCTGGCGGCCTCGAGGCCTTGGAAAGGCAATCGCATCTTACGGATGAGCGACTCATATTGGCTCACCCCTAAAGACACCACATCTAATGCAAATGTCTCTGGTTCTCGAACTTCGGGCTGAACACTACGAGTTCCAATACAATGCGTCAGAGGAAAAATGAGTTAGGACAAGAATTCTCTGCTAGACTCACACAAGCCGGATACCGTTCAAGAACGATAAGCTGCCATCGCTAGTTTTGGGTAAGAAAGGGCCCTATGTTACAGTACATCATGAGTCTGTGAATCCTTCATGACTTTTCAATATTGCCGAGCTTGAGAACGTCATTTATACCTTGCGATCGAGAAAATCTTCAAAGTCATCACGACTAAGAGGACGCGTCTTTGCAGATGAGTGCCGATGATCCTGTTCGAATAGCCCCGTTAGTCTTATACCTAGTGCGCAACAGTCTCTATCGATACCCACCGAATAATTGAGTATTTCAAGATAGCTTGTTGGTTCTGGGAGAGTCCTCAGTCTAGCTAAGTGCTCAGAAAACAGATACTCGTCCATCTTCAGATCGTCCTATAACGAGAAATTAGGGGCCGAGAGAGCCTATGAGACGTGACAAAATGCAGCCTCTAATATAGAGACAGATAATTCCTGTTGAACTGAGCAGCATACCCCACGCGTTCCCCATGCTCTTTCTTCACCGAAAAAGGCATCCATGCGTTACTTGGCCTTATCTTCTTGTTTATGCGTGCCTCCCCGCTAAACCAGCTGCAGGCCGGCGAGGTTGACATCGGATCTCTAATAAGCACGAACATGAGTTCGCCAGAGGCGCAGATCCTCGTCGCTAAACTGCGGGGACACGGGGTTCGAATCTACATAGTGTGGCGATAGCACCGCTCGAGAACGGACGTGACGAATGACCGGGCAGAGTACAGAGAACCTTCTTTATTGATATTATATAATGCATTCCTTAAGGAGTTTACCTATATTGAGCTTAGGCGAGGAGGTCTTTGATATCCATACTGACTTTGTTGAAGGTTCGGGGAGACTATTGTCGCCGTCGCACCTAACGGAAACAAACCGTCTCCTTCATACTGAGGCTGTTGCTATCGAGATAAGTACCTAGGCAGCTTTGAGCTAGGATGTAATCTAGATAGACGTTGCCATGCTTCGCACACATGCAAAACCGCGTTCTTCGTATCTGCAAGAACTCACTTGGCTACCCAAGTCGGTCGAATATTTTGACCATTTGTTGGCATAACTAGTCCGTCTTACTACTCCGATTGGGAAATGACAATAGGACGTCAAACTAGATCCGTATACCTTGTCAGTCTGGAAGGTCCCCGGTTGGTTGCCTTTTATCAACACAGCCACATACTTAGGTTACCCAGATGCATAGCCACGAATTTGGTAGGATCGTCAAAGAGAGTTTTGCACTTTGAAATGCCACCGTAGGATGAGTTTTTATGTCGACTGGTCATAAGACTTGTCGAAATGCGGCGCGTCCATTCGGGTATACTTGAGCGACCAAGCTCATTGAATTAGCCGGTGGCTGTCAAAGTGAAATATTGATCCTTATAACCCATCCAGGACCCAACCCTCGGAATTATACTATTCTATAATCGTTACCTACACACCGCGTTGGGTAACCAAGTAACTATATCAACGAAACACGAGACATGCCCTAGTGTCTTCTGACTAACAGCTTTTTATATCGACCACTTGTTTTGGCAGGTTATCCTATATTCTTACTCCTACACATACATTCAAACCTTCTTGTCTTATTCGTGTTCTTCGCTTCCCCGGCGCCCCTTACCGCTGGTAGCTATCCTGATAACTAGAATACGCATTTGTCTGCGCCTTCCCCTCTCCCGCCATCTATCCTGCGTGTTGCGTCATCTATTCATTTGAAGCCATCTAGCCCAAGCGTTGTTCTTGCTTTGGGATCATAAGCTCTATTATTAAGACAGAATTGCAATTAATAACAATACAAGCAGTACTAGTTATGCTGCTTACCCAGTTTGAATACTACTAACTAAACGTAAAGGAATTAGGGAGCCTGTAGACATGTACAATGAGCGCCGGAAGAGCTAGGTCGCTGTATAATACTGTGGTTTTCAAGTTCACACAAGCATAGGTAAGGCTTTGCATACTCATTGCATACTCAATTCTATTGAGAAATGGAGAGTAGAGTTAATCTTATCGGGAACCTATATCCCTAGAGCTTATACAATATTCAAGCAAACGAGGGGATTGTGCTGACTTCAATTCCATGTCCGACTCACAGACTATCACAACCACACTAATATCGCGCATGGACGTGCAAATAGTCTATTTCATCCCGCGATGCTATCTCTATCCATGTTATTTATGTCCTCTACAGACAAAGGAGACGGGTATGAACTTTTTTTTATACAATCCAGACCAGTTAGTGGTCCGATTTCAGTAGACAATACATGGATAGTGCTTGTGTGTCTGCTATTGAAGCCCTGCAAGGCGAGGTGCCTACCCCCCTGCCCTCCATATATCGTGGGTGAGAGTTGCACGCCGGGCAATCCATCTTCCGTATTGATTTCTGGTAAAACGATGCACCTTCATTTTCATTTGAACGAGTTCTGGTTTGTCCCATCCCCCATATCCTGCCTGCTCCGGAGGGCTATGATGACTCAAGTACTTCCTCAATGTGCCAGAGACGGCCTATCGCTATTCCCTTCAATAATGTTTCCTCGCTGTATCTCATGTTATGCCTACGGCAAACTTTGCAGGTTATGTCTGTTTCGAAGGTGACAGGTGCCCCTATACACAACGCAAACAACAAACCCATCGTAACTAACGACTGTCAATGAGCGAATACCTTCGGGTCTATTTCTGAGAGGGTGCAACGGCGGGTGGTGCCGCTGGTGGAGGTGAAGGTGGTTCCGACTCAGGGACAGGTTCCACATCCCCAGGAGCAAGAGGCTTTGCCGCGGCCGGAATTGTCATGGGCCCTTTGGGAACAATCATTCGATCTGGCAATGACTGGCCTCGTATCACTTTCTCGACTTCTTCTTTGCTTAAAGTCTCGTAATCGACTAGTGCTTTAGCCAATAGGTCCAGCTCTTTACGATGATCGATCAACAGCTTTCGCGCGCGCTCATAAGCTTCGTTTACAGTTCGTTGGACTTCAGCCTCCACTAGAGCTTTCGTTTCGCTACTGAGCGTCTCGTATCGACTGCCGTACTCCATATTTCCTAGTTTTGACGACATGCCCAGAGAGGCGACCATTCTGAACGCTGTTCGTGTGGCACTTTGAAGATCCTAAGCGGGATAGTTAGTATCGTATACGAAATAAGATAGACAGTCAAGGACCTACGGATGAGGCGCCACTGGTCACCTGGTTCGGGCCATACACAATCTCTTCCGCAAGCTTGCCTCCCAAAGAGATATCGATTTGGGCTAGAAAATTGTCCACGGTGTACGAATACTTGTCCATCTCAGGCAGGAAAGCAGTGTGGCCTAGCGTTGGGCCACGAGCTAAAATTGTGACCTTATACAATGTCGAACCGGAGCCCTTGGTCAATAGGTTGACGAGAGCATGCCCAGCTTCGTGATAAGCCGTCATTTCCTTCTCCTTGGCGTTGATCACCATGCTCCTCTTCTCAGCACCTAGGATCACCTTATCCTTAGCCCAATCGAAATCGAGCTTTCTAACCGATTTAGCTTTATTTTTACTAGCATGGACCGCAGCCTGGTTGACAATGTTCTCAAGCTCAGCGCCCGACAGGCCGGAAGTCGTTTGAGCAATAGCCTTGAGGTCAACATCCTTTTCTGCCTTGATCTTCTTCGCGTGATGTTGGAGAATGGCCAGACGGCCGCGGACATCGGGGAGGTCAACAGTAACATGTCGGTCAAAACGACCTGGGCGAGTGAGGGCCTTGTCTAGTAATTCGGGGAAGTTTGTGGCTCCGATGATAATCACATTGGCGCTCTGATCGAAGCCGTCCAGTTCAGTGAGTAGCTGATTCAGTGTCTGTTTGACGTAGGCAGCATCACGCGCGTTGCGGCGGCCGCCAATGGCGTCCAATTCATCAATAAAGACGATAGATGGAGATTTGGCCTTGGCAGCAGCAAAGAGCTCTCTGACGCGCTTGGCACCAACACCGACGTAGACTTCATCGAATTCGCTACCAGACATGTAGAAGAACGGGACACCGGCCTCACCAGCGACGGCTCTTGCCAGAAGGGTTTTTCCCGTGCCGGGAGGACCGACCAAGAGAATACCCTTGGGCAGCTTGCCTCCCAGTTGGGAGTACTTCTCAGGGTTGCGCAAGAAGTCGACCATATCCTGTAGCTCCTCCTTGGCCTCATCGGCACCATGAATGTCGGAGAAACGAGCCTTCTGCTGCTCCGCCTTGACCTCGCTTTCCACCTTACCGCCCGGTCGCTTAAGAACACTCATGCCTTCTATGACCATAGTAATAATTATCAGAGTGACGTAGGTGATGAGACAAAACCAGAGAAGAAACTTGACCCAACGGAAGATACTACTACCAACCGTCTCGTCAACAACAACATGAAGCGGGCCATCCTTAGTGCCGGCGGCTTGAGCACCCTGGTCCTTTGCGACGGCAAGGGTGCCTCCGCGGGAACGAGCAGCGAGGGCCTGGGTGACGGCTTGGATCTGAGTCGGGGTGAGATTACCGGGCAGCTTCTTCACAGTTTCACTGATGTCTTCGATATGGCCTCCCTGGTCAGCGGTAGGCGCCAACATCCCAAGGGCCTTGTGGTAGGCATCGAGGGCGGCGGCGTTACTGGCAAAGCGGCCGGACTGATACCTCTCGATGATGATGGCAGGCATGTTCGCCTTCAGGAGGGCCTGGTAGAAAGCATTCTGGGCGGTGGCACTGGTAGGATTCCTGTTTGCAGACTCTTCCATATGAGCGAGAAGATTCCTTGACAACCCGCCACTCTGGAAAGACCTTCGCTGGAAGGGGGGTGCGGTGGGGAAAGGGCGAGGAATTCCACGGAGGCCGGCGGTCGAGGTAGACATGGATCGGAGAGGCAGGCGCTGAGGATATAGGCGATGGACGAGGGGATTCGACGCTAGCAACGCAGCGCGCGGCATGGCGGCTATAGACGAACGCACGTCAAAGGGAGTCGGAATGGCCCGGCGCGAAGGACGGGTGGGTGCAAGAGCAGCATCGTGGCGAGCGTCCCGCAGGAATTCGGGGAGTTCAAACCGCGGCAGACCAGCAGCACCGGTCACGGATTGGGCAGGTTTGGTTGTCTCTTGAATGGCTCCGGTTTGCCTTGGACGGGAAGAGGAATGCGCATGTGAGGTGGGATGTCGCGGATTACAAGACGACAACGACGACGGCGGCGCATGGAAGGGAACAGCCAACGTGTTGGCTATGGACGGCCACAGCTCGGCGACTGTGGCGGCGACACTCGCAAACGCAGGCGCCTGCAGCGCCATTGTCGGAACCATCGCAACTTCAGCCGGGACCAAGGGACGAACTCTGATCTCTCAAGACGGGTCAAAGCCCTGCAGGGCCAGCCAGAGCGGCCAGTGGGTTGGCGGTTGGGGCTTGGCCGATGACGGTGGGAATTTGACGAGGGTGGGTGGCAAGACTGAAGAAAGAGACGTGCCGAAATGGCATGGGACCGCGGGACCAAGTACAAATATTATTAGATCGAAAAATTAGATAGACGCCGCGGCATTTACGTACATTGCCGCACCGATCACCGATGCGAAGAAAAGGGAAAATGGAAGGGGAAAGAAGAGAAAGATTGAGATTGGTCAGTCAGTCAGTACGCATCGACAGAGTTGCACTGGGGAAGAAGAAGATCGGTGGCAGCCGCATGTCTCCCGCAGTCCAGGTTCAGGTTCGTGGTTCTGGGCAGGTTCTGGCCACTGAAGGTTACTTAGTTAACCTGGCACTTGCAGTTAACCTGCCTGCCAACTGTTGAGTACTTACAATGATGAGCCCAGAACTACAGCCGGCGCCAGCTGCAGCCACCAAGTATACCTACCTACTTAATGTGCTAGATGCACTGTGATCGTGGACATGATGCTTGGTCAGGGCCTAGAAAAGCATTACCATACCTAACATATTATTTTGATAACAGCTTCAACAGTGGCTCACAGTCAGACATTTGATATCCATTCCCTAGAATAACCCGCGTAAAGCCTAAATATATTCACCGTGGAAACCCTCTTCCACAGGCAATGAGTATTAAATACCGAATCTACGTAACAGTAGAAGCCATCAACTCTGAAGCTTTGAAGATTGTCAAGTAACCCTTTGACTCTATCATTCTAGCATGCCAATGTTCTATCTAGCGAGCCATTCAGCACCCTCTAATTCTCCTTTGTCAACCCTTGACGAATCGCCAGGACACTGTCAACTATTACCGCATCTATGCCTTCGTTTACTTGGAGCTATATATCTAGTTAGCAGTGGTTACGTATATATATATATATCATCAATCACGACCAGTGGAGGAGACTAGGGGACTACAATATATGATTCGGCTCGGCTGGACTTACCTGCACTAAATCTGGGTCGTTGTTCTGCACTCCGTAGCTGACGCACACCAAACCGGACTGCTTCACCACCTTGACGAGGCGGGGGCAGTGGACAAAGGGAATGGCATTGCTGACGATGCCAAGTAGGTTCCAGCGGCTGGCGAACCGTATAGCCTCCTGGAGGCTGCTGGCGCGGATATCGCTGACCTCCTCGTCACCGGCGTCCGTCAGGAACATGATGGGGATACTGGGCTGCTTGAAGTTGAGGCATAGGCAGATGTCCGGGTTGAAACTGCTAAAGATTATATGCCGCCCGCCCGCGAGCTCGTACACCTTAGCCAGCACCGTGTCGCAGAACGAGTTCAGCTCGATCGCGTACGTGTCCATGTAGTGCTGCTCGCTCTCCAGGAGCATCGGGTACTTCATCTCGATGTTGAAGCCCACATTCTCCGGGATCTTCTTGAACAGCTCCTCCAGCGTCGCGAACGGTGCCTGCACGAAGTTGCCCCGCGTGTTCGCCTTGTACCCCTTCATCTTGTAGTTCAGCGTGTACTTCATCCGCTCATCGAGCGACGTGTCTTTGCTCTTGTTAGAGAAGTCCACCGAGAGAGATCGTTGCTTTAATACAGACTCTCCCTTGCGGGTTCCGTTGGTGTCGGGCTGTCGTCTCTCGGGCGAGTTTCCCCGCGCTCTACCATTCGTCCCGTCGTTGATATGGAGGAATTGCTCGAGAGTGAGCGTGTGTACCGGTGCATCGATCCCCGTCTCGCTGACTAGGAAATCATGATATATGACAGGAACGTGGTCTTTTGTCAGCTGGACATCGAATTCCACATAGTTCGCACCCAGATTGGCCGCGGCGATGAAGGAGGAGACTGTGTTCTCCCCCAACTGTAGCGATTTGTTGGCTAGGAAATTCTTGCCGAGCCCGCGGTGGCCAATGACCATGGTTGGGGCCAGCTTCTTCCAATATGTCTGTTGGGAGTTGATCTCCATGTTGGGATGGTTAAAAGGTGTAATCACGAGGAAGTTAAAATTCACCGTGCCAATGACCTCAAGATTGGACCCCATGATAGGTACGCAGATATCACCTTGTAAGTTCATCCGACTCGTACCGAGGGTAGGGCGGATAGACGACAATAGAGCCACAGCCCGGCCGATCTTGTTTTTCTCATTTCCGGAGTAGGTCGGGACGATGTCGAAGAGCATCTTGACCTTGGACGCGTCTGATGTGTAAAATAGGATCGGCTCGGTGGAGATATTGTCATGTACCGGCAGGTCAATCGTCGTCGGCTCACCATGTGCCCCTTGTGCTGAAATGACTACGGAAAGAGCCGTATCCAATTGGTTGGTATGTGCTTCTGCTAATGGAACGCGATCCAGCTTGACAGGCTCGACATCTTTCCGCATATCCATTGAACCTAAGCTCACCATGACTAGACACTCATCCTTGAGATACCGATGCCCGAAAGACTTGACAGTATCAGTAACCCTGGTACTCGCGTCCGACTTTCTATCCTCGAGCGATGAAAATTCTGGTGGTGGCGAGGAGCTAATAGATGACGACTCGCTACCTTCCAGGGCGGTCGTTTTTGGAGAGACTGGGGGGACGGTGGTGTAAGGGGCAAGGAGTCCGGCAACACCCAAATGGCCACGCAGGGTTGCATGCTCCTTTGCCGTCCAGCCAAACGAGTCGGGTATGGAAACATTGATTCCAGCATCGACGAGGAGTTTGGCTACAGGGAAATGACCATCGACGGCTGCTATGTGAAGAGCATTCCAAGCGAAAGATTTCTCAGTCAACTCTAAGTTGGCTTTCTGCTCAGATGACCCCTCTATTAGGATCTGAGCGCACTGGGTGTGGCCGAAGCGAGCGGCGATATGAAGTGCCGTTTCGCCTGTTCCATCCTGCCAATTGATATCCACACCGGCTTCCACGAGCATCGTGACGATGCGGACGAAATTCGAGCGAGTAGCCATAGCCAAGACATTACCAGACTGAGAGAATGGCTTTATGTGCATATTATCCTGACCCGGCCGTTGCCCTCCCTTCAGCAGGGACCTCGTGGTAAGGGGGTGACCACCAAGGACGGCGAGATGCAAAGGCGCATTCCCATCGTTATCCTGCCACTCAGGCGCATCAATGGCGTTTTTTATGTCTATCTGTTCCCATTCCTTCATCTTTTCCATAATCATCTCACATAACAGAACGCAGCCGTACTGTGCTGCATAGTGAAGGGGCATACGGCCCTGTGAATCTTTGGTGATCAGTACGGAACGCTGTTCCGGCTGAACACATCCAAGAATGTGAGAAAGAAGCATAACACTCTTGTTGTAATCGCTCGATTTAGGGGTCGCTTCTGGATCACCATTTTCGGAGCCGGCTTTGCTGCCAGGAGCTTGAGTTGGCGTAACGTAATGGCTGTTATAGTGAGGATGCACAGGGAGACCTGTGGCATTCGGTTCCAAATCTCCAGCGGCGGAGGATGATTGAGTGCGTCCAATATATATGACCAGTCGATGAATACAATTTCGCCCGTTTAGATCATCGGGATCGTAAAGAGATTGAAGTTGTGGGATGATATAAGCGATACAGGCCATTGATTGGGATGAGATGGAGCGCTGAAGTAGGTTTAGCAACATAATCTGTGACGCTGGCGTAGAAGCTTCAAAATTGTGTTCCGATAAGCTCTTTTCTAATGTCTCGGCGTTGTCCTGCCGAATCGCAGTGTCAAGAGCATCAAGTACGGCCTGTGGAATACTAGGCAAGGCCTTCGATGCCATCCTCCCGAGCGATCGGACCGATCTAGAGGATTTATCAGACACATTATCATCGAAATTCTGGGCGTCTCCAAGAATAGAGAGCCACTTGTTTATCTCGTTGATGAGTCGTACAACGGTAGTGTCTTTTGCAAAAGGCTTAGGGTCAACCATAGTGGTGATGTATTGATCCTGCGTCGCCGTCGCTTGGGGAACCTTCTTGTCCAGTTTCTTTGTGATCTTGACAAATCCCCTCCGGTTGATCTCGCCAAACCATTGTAAGTTTCTAAGTTGATTCCGTAGTTCGAGCAGGGCGCTCATTAGCTCTTCGAACTCATGATTGTCGAGCTCGGCCACTACGTCCGGACTCCGGCCATATCGGTCCTGCAGGAGCTTGAGGCGTCGATGCACCTCGGCGAACTTTTTGTTGTAAAAGGAGTCGACATCTTCCAGGTTACGATCCAGAGCGAATAAGAACTCTGTGGATTGTGGTCAGGGGACACGCCAGGATCTATCAGATCCTCATTCTAAGGGGGTGCACACCTGCTATATCAACATCCTTTCCAGCCTTCGCCGTCGCCGCTTCCGCCTTGATCAGTTTTTTCAAGCCCTTGTAATTAATATAGGCGGAGGCCCACTCTGGGACTTGGTTCCGGGGGAGACTGTGACATTGCATGAGCGTGGTAGGACTAGAAGATATTTGGGGCTTTGAGTAGTTACTTTCTACCGAACTTCATCTCGCACCTACGATAGTCTAGAATTTCCCTGTTGACGAGGGTAATGTCGCGCGCTCGAAGAAGGCCGGTGACACGAAGACCTCGTCTTAATCTTACGCAGAAGTAGCTAGCGAGCTTTTGCCAGAACACTAGCTGGGGGGCTATCTGTGTCGAGAAGAATGGCCGGCTTATATAGCGAAGAGGTACGTTTCTTTTTTTGAATCGAGCCTCTTGAAGCTTAATCAAAAGCAGTCGGTATGGAGTGAATCGGTGACAGGTCTCGGCCTCTCAGATATACGGTAGCTTAGCTAGATAGAGATGTACCTAGGAATCGGACCGGTGGAGTACGAAGAACGCAAACCTCCAAGACGGGTTAGCGTTGCTTCGAGCCGATGGGAAACTGTAGGTAGATAAGTTTGATTTGGGAATCAGGAATATGTAGTGGATTCACGTGGTTCCATATGGAATTCTGATATCATGGTACCGATGTGGAACGCTGGAGGTTGTGGTGGAGAAGGGGCAGGAATACGCTGGATAGAGGACGAATGGGAAACCTACCGACGTAATGCCCAGGCAGGGACCTTGGTAAAAACCGAATGAATATCTTGAAAGTGTGTTAGCGATGGTGGCGGGCAGGGAGTTGAGAAAAATAATGGCATACACCAAGTGCGCAACTATCGAAACCCCCTGTCCGTGCAATGCTGGACGTTGGTGTAAGTGAAGGAGTGTGTATTGATAAGGAGCATCAAACGGTCGGCGGCTCGAGTCGCCTAGGGTTGCAACGAGTGTAGTGTGGTATATAATACCTGTAATACCTCAGACCAAGACCCAATCAAAACCACAATCACAGCCCATCCGCACAAACTCGTCAGTCGGGGTGGAAAGGCAACAACCTCATCCCTTCTCTGCTTCGACCTTGGACTTGGGGAAAGGTGACACAGGCACGCCACCGAGAGGTACCGATCAACCCTCCGCTCCGTAGCCGGCGGTACCCGTTTAAGCTTTGCTCCTTGCGCCTGGAGGGTTCTAAGAATAAAATGGCCCATAGCGGATTAGCCAACAGAACGGCCCCCTGGCAGATCGTGTCGGCAGTCGGGCCCCCTGATTGGCCAATTGGGGTCAGTCAGCGGACGCCCCGGCAAATCGTCGCAAACCGTGTAACTACAGTACAGCGTACTTTCACCGCTGGTGAAGATAACTAGCACGTGCCTTTTTGAGCGCAGATTCGTCGAGTCACGCACGTTCTGCATCCCCACGTCTCTTGACAAACCCATACAGCAAGACCCTGCAGATCGTGGACCTTGTCGCTGCACCGGATCAAACCCCGCCATCGAACCCATCTCCATCTCGCTGTCAAGCACCTAGTATTCAGCGGGATTTAGCGGGCAAAAGGATACTCCGTATTATGATTAATACATTCTCAATACAGTATACTGTTACGCTTATTAGACGTACATAGATACATATGTACTTAATATCTATCGACGATCATACCTAAGTACCTAGTTGTGGGTAAGCGTTGGAACTTCCGTCCTCCCCGCACGGTCCGTCGTTACCTGGTCTAGGCCTAGGTATTTTTAATATCACATGAGCATGATTCAGTCTATCTAAGACCTGGTGGCTAGGACTTGAGACGATGACTTTCATTTAAAACAAAAGATATTACGGAAACCGGGTCTACCTAGGGACAATGAAACTATTACAGCATACCTATTGTCTGTTAGATAATACACATGACCATTATTGCGTCCTACTGTACACTTGGCAGAGCAAGGGATGTGGTCAGGCAAAGGAGTCGGTAATATAACTTCAATCATAATGCCTATCTAGGTAAGCACTTGGGTAATTGATTGCTTTTACACTGTGTCTAAGGTATGCAGGTATGTGCGTTTGTTCCGCAGAACAAGAAGCAAATATCCTCACACGTATTACTTTTGTACACTCTTATCTTATGTCACCCAGACAGAGGGCGCCCACTTCAAAAGACCTCATGGATCCTAGCCATCGACTTTGTACTATACATGCTATCCCGGCGAGGCATGTTGAAGAGGTGGGCCTTCTTCATCATGGCCCGCTCTTCTCCGGATTTACAGAAGACCCTCTTCCGCAGCTAAAACTAAGCCTTCCGTCTTCAACAGTGTGGAATGGTCCAAGGATGCGACTTCCTCTGTCATCATTTGTGGCAGGGATTGTAGCGTGTCGCAGGCGGTATAATCGTTGGATTCCGGGGTCGTTGGTATCAGGTCTCTCTTCCAGTGGTTGTTGGCGCTTTCATAAATGTAGCCCACTAAGCTCCGCAGGGGTATTCTATAGTAACCGCGGTAATAATGGATAGCTTGCCTCTGTTTTCTGAACGACAAATGAGTGAAAAGTAGTGCTCTGATAGAGTCCTCGGTAGCTTGAGCTTGCTGTTCCAGCTGCTGATGTAAGTGGCTCAACGCCTGCTCTTCACAAGCTGGTGGACAGACAGCGTTAGGGGCGAAGAAGGACACCAGGACTCGCCGATCGAGATTCAGCTGGTGTCCAGTTTCCTCCAACTGGAGGATCATATTCTGGTGTGGAATCCGCTGGAATAACTGAGATGTGATATCTTCCCTCGTTAGGTCATTATATACATCTATGTGGCTGAGCGCTATGCACAAAGCAAGGCTTTGGTCTTGAGAAACTTGACTGGTAATATGGTTAGAGAGAAGAAGAGATCCCGGATCGATGTCGTATCCAGTCTTGACGTAGATAATACCAGCTTTCAGAGCAGCGACAAGGCGCCGGGTTTTTTCCTCGAGGTCGCTGCATCTCCTTTCGATAGAGATGACCCTTGCCAGTCCGACATAGGCTTTCTGGAACACTGACGGAGTTCGTCTGCTCAACTTGGCTTTGTCCAGACTCGAAATAGCCAGCTCGAGACGAGTCAAGAGCGATTCGCCTGGATTTAGAGTAGCAGACAGCAGGGGGAGCAGCTGTGCCATCTCTTGTACTTCCAGTTGCGCGTCCAGGCGGCTGATTATTAATTTCAATGATATTGTTGCTTCCGCGTATGTCTGGTATGTTTGGCCATAGATTTCACCAAGAGGTAGCCAGCCAATGTCAATAATATGGTCTAGGCTCTGCAAGAGTTTCCGGGCTATGGCTATCGTATTGTTTCCGATGATGCCCGTTAAGTACCACTTGAAGTTTTCAAAATTTCGGACGATGCCGATAATCAGTTTCCGCGCGCTTTGAAAGTTGGCTGTAGCTAGAAGACTCCTAAAAAGCTCATGTAATGTAGAAATCGGTAGAGACGCACCCTCTCGTAGACAAGCCACAAACGTCATGCATGCGATACCTACGTCCTCATGATATAGCCAGCCTCTAACGAGATGATCAAAGGTGACATCGACCCTTGGTTTTTTCCGAACACGTCCCGAAGGCTTGACGCTATGTAGGCCATCTTCCATGGCTCCCCTCATCCTTTGGACGATCTCATGCAGTCCCTCTCGCCCACCGGGCCCTCGATAATGGTTTAGTAAACATACCACGGTCTGTTTCGTAGCAGACCATCTCGTCCGGTCTAGGTAGGAATTGATAACAGCTTGTGCGAGGTCAGGGCGTTGGATGCGATTAAAACCTGCGATCAGAGTATTGTAGGTATGGATACTCGGAGGTACGCCGGCAGTGAGCAAGTTGAAGCATATCCTCGCTACCGTTTGTGGCGTTGTAACAGCTTGGTTAAAGATGCGACGGATCGACTCATTCAAACGGGCTCGTACGCGCGCACTGTAGCTAGGATCAATATGTGCGAACTGGTAGCCAGGGATGTCATGTCCGTTTCTGAAATGTTCGAGCTCCATCAAGATGGCCTCTTCGACATGGTCTGGTACGTTTAACGCATCTTGTAATCGTCGGCTCGGGTATGTTCGAGTGCGTCGGAGCAGCTCGTCGACAAGATCTACGACAGTTGCGGTCAGGTCTGCCATTTGGTTGTGGGTCTGGGGCCATCGACGCGAGGCATAGTCGTCCTGCTCCTCGAGGACCACCGAGGCTTCGATATCGGCCCAGTCAACCTGGTCTCGAATCCATGATGTGGAGGCAAGAGGCCGATACGTTATGTCGCAAAGAGACTTGAGCTCCTCCAGCAACGGACGGACTGCCTCACTCCCGGGCCGACTCGCTGCATACGTCGATAGCCGAGTCGAAGCGAAGGTCCCCCAATCTAGCGCGCCATTGCCTCCACCCTCAGTGCTCTGCGAGCCCGAAACAGCCAATTGCTTCAAGGAAGTCCTGGCACGGTCCAGCTCCCCGTCAAGTGCTTGTCGTCTCTCGTTTTTTCGGCGAGCGTCGATGATGGTGGCGGTGCCCAGGATGGTGGTATAGCAGGCGGTGAAAAGATCGGCAACGCTGAGCCTCCGCCTGGAGGCAGCGCTGGTCGACCGTCGGGTTAGGGCATTGGTCGAGTGCAGACAGATTCGGCAGCAGCAGGACGCCGGGGCCTGAGCAGCACGGGACCACAAGGTCTGCATAGTTCGGGCATGTCGTCGGGGCTACGGACAGGACCAATGGACCGAGCTGGGGGCCATATCAGCTAATTGACCATGGCGAAGGACGAGGAGGGTGAAATATTGGTAGATAGTCCTATGCAGCAGAACCTCGCCGTGATGAGCCGATGACCCGCTCTGCCGGATTGTTCAGGTGGGGAGCTTGGGGTTTGTGGTTTGTGTGTGGTTAGGTAGCTAACTTACCTCTTAGCGCCTTCACGGCTAAACTTCCACTTGTCGCCAACTGTCTAGGCCGATAGGCAGATGGCGCTTCTATTCTCGGGGCGTGAATGAATAATTATAGTTACTTAAGTACATAGATGGGGATTGGCTCCATCGCCAGCTACTAGCTACTTAACTTACCCAGCGCAATGACAACTTCTTCTACATAACATGCAGCAGAGTTAGCTTCCAAACCCCCATCCATCCAACGTCGCATAATGTACGCGCTTACTTTGACGGCGGAGTTGAATGGGTATGTCATGCCTCTTTGGCCCCCCCTCTATAGATACAAATACACGACAAGCGGCTCTCTCTGACAACGCAACGACAAGCATAGAGTGACCAACTTGCGGCCGAAAGATACCGAGGCGAGTCCATTCTGGTATACTTTCACAGTGCAATGCACCTCCTGTCGGGAGACGCATTCAAATGCAATCGCAGTCAGCCGGTTTGTACGTTTCCACCGGAAGAGGAATATTCTCGCTTTGCTTGATCCATGTATCTAATATCGGCCGCAGGAGGTAAACGAGTTGAGTGGCAGCAGGGGTGAAGCCAACTTTGTATGGAAGTGCAAGAACTGCAAGGTCTGTCTAGACACGGTCGAACCTATCTCAATCTCTTCCCCTTCTAACTTGGCAAATAGAGGGAGTCTTCTTGTTCCATCAAGATTGCGCCGAAGCCATATGAACAGAGCGAACCTCCTACGCGACAGACAGTCATTGAGTTTGACTGTAGAGGGCTGGAATTCACGGCCTTCTCGCCAGATGTAGATAACCCCCATCCCTATTCCCTCCATCGATCATTGTATTTATGTATGGAAGCTCATTTTGAATAAATGCTAGGGTGAATGGTTAGCCGAAGGTACCGATTCCGGTACCAAGTTTGAGGGCATCGAATTGCAGGATGGCGAGTGGTTTGACTACGACGAGAAGGCAAACGACGAGGTCAGCATCAAGGACCTGAAGTGGGAAATCAGGAGAGTATGATACCCTGACTCGGATCGCTATCTTTGTTGGTAGAACAACACAATATACCTATCTCGAGGCCTATCTAACGAAGATCCGTCTGCTTCCTTCAATCAATGACAGGATTATAATAGGTATTGTAGATCCCCGCTTACCTGCCTACCTATCCATCAGGCAGTGACTATGCCCACCTACTATAAATAAACATATGATAAAGAAGTATTTTGGGCGGGAACTAATAACATTCTAACTTGAAGAGTAGGAAGTAAAATAGGAGCACCGAGGTATCTAACTTAGGTAGTAGGCTAAGTTAACGGTTTTAATATTACGCCTACCTGTGAGCACCAATAAAGGTGATATTCTCTCTGTCGGGCATCATAGGAAATTTAAGCGATGAGGGCGTAGTGGGTGGCAACGCATCGCAGGATGATATTGCTAAGGACAAACTTGTGAAATACGAGATACATTAATCAAGCCATGCTACTTTCAATGTAAGTATTATTGAAGGCCAGAGAATATCTCTACAAGAGAGGAACCCCTCCACACATTCTCAAGCGCTCTCGTCATCTGGATTGACCGTAGCCCGTGCCGATGCCCTTGCGGTAGTCTTATATATCATTCGTCTGCACTCACATATCTACCTGGAGGACGTGCAGGATGTATGGGCCAAAACCCGTCGCACCGGTTCACACATGCGGTTTCGCACATAGACCATAGAGAAATCTCCCGTTCTCCAAGTGTAGGCTTTATATAGAGCATACAATTAAGATCAAGTCAGCTCACTACATAAAATATACCATAAAAGATATTTATATAGTTGTGGAAGAAATATTCGTTACATTGAATGTACAATGTACCTAGTATCTCTATTACCTGCCAATTAGTATTTACCCCACCTCTTCCCCGATTTGGTTAGCTATCGAACCAATTGATCTACCTTTAGTCTTAATCAGACGCCCAATCTAAAACCCAGCCTTGAATTTCGTCCACCTTCAGCCTCAACCTACCTACCTACTATCTACCTAGTAGCTATACTCGCTGTTGTCTCCCTTCAACCCAACGCGACGAGACACCAAGACCGCCCACCATGAGTGTAAGGCTCTCCCGTACCGCAATCCCAGACCAAACTATTTATCAGGGCCTTAGCTAACTATCGTAATTTAGTTCATGCCCGTAAATCCGCGGCCCATGCTGCAAGAACTGTACGTCCTCTTCTCCAAGCGACGACGACGCACGCGACTCGCCCACTACGCCCCTTCCACATTCCACGTACTACGGCACATGCTAACGATCTTATACAGCGTTAACAACGACATCGTCGTGCGGCTCAAGTGGGGCGAGACTGAATACAAGGGCCGCCTGGTGTCCATCGACGGCTACTTCAACATCCAGCTGACCAACGCGCAAGAGTACATCGACCAGAAGTTCACGAGCGACCTCGGCCAGATCCTCATCCGCTGCAACAATGTGCTGTGGATTAAGCGCGCCGACAAGGACGATGTGAAGATGGAAGGATAGCGCTAGCGAGATGTGGATGGACAACACGAATGAACAACCACGTTGGCCTTGGAGAATGAAGAGTAATGGGATTGTTCACGCCCTGGTATGGAGTGCATGAGACGGCGATGTGATACCCCAAGGAACACGGTGCGAAAAGGAAACCTCGGAGTGAAAATTGCGGTGTGCACGTGAGATGAATAGATGATGAATTGTTAATGGGAGGACAATTGGATGAAGCAGGGAAGAAGCAGGCCGACAACACACGGGATACTGTGGCCCAAGCCATTCTATACCTCTTCCACCCTAGGGTTCGAGACATACCAACCCACCAATTAGCCCGGAAAAGCAACGCCTAGCCTTCGGCACAAACAGTCCACTCCAAAATGAAATAGAGGATAGGGTCACTGGAGGTGTTGGTCATGAAAAAAGAAGTTATCTTGATTCGTTGTCTTTCTAGCTAGGCAACAACAATATCAACAACATAATAGGAAGGGGATAGAGAGAGAGAGCATATCCGTTTTGTTCTCGCTGCTATACCCCACCTATTCATAGAATTTAATTCCATCCGGCATTTCAATTCAATGAAGACAGCTGAGAGCCGATCCAGATCCTCAAGAGGACCGATGTTTCATAATACTGTCGCTCATAACCGTCATCTCAGAAATTCAAGTGCCACCAAGCCCTTTTTAAAATCCTTCCGTAAGCCGCATCCCATTCGTCAATCATCGTCAGATCCTCGCCGCGGCACTGTAATGGCATGACCCCTTTTTTTGAACCCTATCCCATTACATCAAACACGCCACCTTCCGACTGCTGCAGAGATCCGAGCCCCCGATTTTGATTCTCTCCGTTTCCGAAACCCACCTGAACGCCTCGACCATCCACTCGTACCACACCTTCGCGTCATCCGTCTGTCGCCACATCGTCACCTCCAGCTCAGAGTCGGACGGGAAGTAGAGTGGTTGCTGTAGCACGCGTTAGTCAACATTATAAAATGAAACGATGCAAACCCATTCCCCGGCCTAGAAATACGTAGAACGGAGAGACAGGGGGATGGGGGACCCAAACTCACCTTCAGGGGGAAGAAGATGGGAAACCACGAGACCATGTCCTTGCTCTTACGATCGATCATCTCGGGGAGCGTGCTGAGCTCCACCATGGGCCTGTTCCCGTCCTTGTCGACCTCGACCTCGGACGCGTATAGCACAGCCTCGAAGTAACCCGCGAGCCCGTGCATGACGCCGCGCGAGCGGCACACGAAGGTGAGGTGGCACTGGCGCGTGTTGTGGTCGTTCGCACCGACGCCGCCCGCCATGCTGCCTCCCCCGCCCCCGACGACGCCGCCGGCCCGGCGCGCGACGACGGCGTCCATGGTCGCCTGCGGCTGTGGGTGCGCAAACTCCCACGCGCACTGGAAGCGAGGATGGTCGGGCACGCGGGCCGCGGCCACGAAGTCCAGCGCGAACAGCCTCACCACCCACGGCGTGTCGAAGGCGTCGGCGCCCGTGTCCCCGCCCGCGGCCCACCGCGCCGCGATGTCCGCGTACAAACGCGGCGTCGCGATCGGGCTTACGTGCGCTGTGTACGAGCTCGGGATGGAGATTCCAGTTTCCGGCGCTAGAACGTGCTGGATTCCATCCAGGCACTCCGGCGAGAGCTCGTTGTCGCCAAACGAACCCAGCAGCTCGGAAACTAGGATGTCTACTTTGCCGTGCACGGGCTTGCCCTCCTCATTGCTTGATGGGGATGGGGATATCACAGGCCCTTGCCACGCGCGCATGTCCGTCTTCACGACGGTCACCCGCCCGCCCCACACGGTCTGGTTCTGCCGCAGCAGATACACGTAGGCGTTGGGGTTCTTCTCGACGGCCCACACCTTGACGGGGACGCCGGTTGTCTCGCTGGCCTGTAGCGCCCGCGTCACGAGGGGCCCGCGGCCGGACCCGGCAACGGCGATCACGACGCCCTCGGGCGACGACGTGGGTTTCTTCAGCTCGGACCACTCGCGCAGCGCCTCCTCGATCGCCATCTCGTATTGGTTGTATTTGACCGGGTCGCCCTCGAAGACCTCGTACGTCACGCTCTCGAGGTTGTCGGAGAGCGGCTGCAGGGGCGATTGTAGCCAGTCCTGGAAATTCGTCAGAGTGTTCAGTTCCAGGTCGCTGTATGGCTCTTGTTGTCGCTCTAGGTGGCGGAGGTATGCGAGATAGGCGTTGTGGCCCTGGATTTTGTGCCCAGGTTTGACGGACTGTGTTGCGGCGGCATCTCCTAGAGTCGGGAACTCGGAGGCCGATGAAGTGTCTACTGGTTGTTCCGCCGCAGGCATGTCTTGAATCTCAGGCCCTACATCGCAAAGGAGGAAGTACGGCGCGTGCTTCAGGCGCATGTATGTGTAGATCAGCTCCTGGTGGGCCCGGCCCAGTGATGGATGACCGGCCTTGTTTGTCTGGAACGTTGAGGGTCCGTATGTTAGATATTGGAGGGGCTCGGAGAACCATCTCGTCTGCAACTCCTTCGGCGGGAGTGCCCGGGGTATTCTTAAGGCTTCATTCGGGGCAGGGTCAGTGATAAAAGATCCACCAGGATCAGGGTAAATAGGTTAGACAAGAGGGCTTACCAACGAAAAGTCTTGCATCGTAGTCGCATGCCGTACGTATCACATGCCATGAGTCCCACGCAGTGAAAATATCAATCTCTTTGTTGGTCGGTTGCGATTTGTCCTCTGCTCCTTTTGAAATAGACAGCTGGGCTACTTTCTCTTCCAGGCCGGGTTCGCGATACATGGGCAGGTGGATAATGAGGGTGATGCGAGTGCCGATCACGAGAGCCTCCTGTATGGCCCTAGCATATTGCGCAATTCCTTGACCGTTGCCAGCCTGTGCGCTATCCTGTCTAGGGCCAGGAACGATGATGCTCCGCACACCGCAGAAGTTGGCATAATCCACCTCGAGGTTCAGCACCTGTCTTGAGACGCTGGCAATCACATGATTTGGCGAAGACAGGTCGATCCAAGGACTCGCATAGCCTATCAAGCCGCTCGTGTACACCTCGGGGAAGAGAGTAGTGTCCTCGGGCGTCAAGGAGGTCACGATGGGATCTATACGTGACCCAGGCTTTTGTTCGCCGTTGGCTTGCGCTAGGCTCTGGTCCACAAGCTTCACTATGCGTTCGTGAAAGTGAGCGTTGGTGATGGGCGTAGTGACAAATTGAAACTGTGGCTTCGTTAAACTATTGTCGTGATACTAAAAATGAGCAAACAGGCACTTACACCCGAATTCAGTACTTGGCCATACTGAATGTTGGTGAGGGTTTCCACCCGGGTCGAGTCGTGTTGGCCGAGGTGGAATGCAGGACGTATGTCGTCTGAGCTGTCGCTGTCGCCATTTGAATATTCGTGGGCCATCTTGGACGCTCGCTCGAAATACCACGGTTCTTATGTAAGGTATGGTGTAGGGCTTAACAAATGGCGAATGTAGTCTAAGAAAGTGAAACAAGACCGAGGGTTGAAGCAGGTAGGGATATAAAAGATGTGTTACAACCGTTTGTTGCAACACAAGAGAGGAGATGTTTTCACACCACAAGATCAAGCATCAAGCGCACACAATAGGCTGCCTGTACAAGAAAATCAAATCAAACTCAAACCTATGATACCTATATCCTACTCACGTGTCCATCACTTTGTAAGATGTACCACTATCATGGATGGGGAATGGAGTGTTAGAAAAAAAAAGATAGAAAAAAAAATCGTTGATTTTAGTCGTGCTATACAACCCCGGACTAGCCTAGCCATACATACTTCTCCGTGCGCTAGGTAATACTACCTCATGTGACAACCGCAGCTAATAGTAAGGCTTCAAACCCCAAGCTATTTCAGCTACCTACCTACCTACCTATCGTGTATGGCATGTCAGCATCTGTAGGTTGGTAGGCTCTTCGCTTGGGTGGTTTATTTAGAATTTCAATGGTTGCGATTGTGGGGATCTCGGGAAGATACAGGGGGGTCTGCCCCACGTTACAGCAATAAGTACTTGTACCTTACTTTACCTCTGCTTACTTCTCCTCTCCTAGTATTATTCTGTGCTGAAAGAGGTACCTGAGGCAGGTACCTAAGCCGTACGGCACTGCTCTGCCCCTCAACTAACTTTCTATCAGCTGCTAGACTAGTCCGGCCCCCAACATTGATCTCAGGCGTCTTCTTTTCCATACCGAATTGCAGACCTATTCTACCAAGACCACGAGAACATCTGTCCAATATGAACCGGCGCATGGTATGCGGAGCATGTTTTGCCATTTTTCGATCAAAACAAGGCTGACGCTTCTCCCTTTTCTTCTCTAGCTCACAAAAGACGACGAAGCGACCGCCGGTGACGAGGTCGAAGTGCGCCGCGAGGACCAAGACAAGATCAACAAGTTCAGTCGCCTGCATCAGCGCGAGCTGAGCCTCCAGGAAGAGCTCAAGTCCAAGAATGTACGAACGGCCCAAGGCCCCGAGAAGTACGACCAGAGGCTAACCGACCGCTCGATCACATAGAAAGAGAAAGAGGAGCTTGATGATGTAACGCTAGAGCTCGAACTCGCCGACGAAGACGAGAAAGTCCCGTAAGCGCATGCTTCCCTCGCATATCCACTCGATCACCATCAGCTCCCGTTGGGGAAATAGCCGACTGACGGGTGCATAGATACAAAATCGGCGATGCCTTCTTCCACATACCCCTATCGCAGGCTCAAGACATGCTTGCCGAATCAACGTCGCGGATAGAAGAGGAGGTTTCGGAACTAGAGGACAAGATAGGGACAACGAAGGAGGAGATGCAGCAGCTGAAGGTCGAGTTGTACGCCCGGTTCGGAAGAAGCATTAACCTCGAGACCTAATTACGGCGGGAATATTCATGAGCGCGGAATCGCGAAAGGCAATACTCGAAGCAGCATGTGGGTAACGACAGTGACAACAAAAGTAGCATCACCTCTGCTACAGAATGTGTATATGTGTGTGTGCATCGTGTTTGGTCGGATCAGGCCACGTACCCGTGTCGGACATTGGATGCAAAAGTCCTAGGAACGCCATGCACGTTACCAATACAAGTGCATGGCAACTTTAGCCGACTGCAGATCCACGAGGCACCAAGGCCGAGATACGGAAGGACGAGAGCTGCTATTCTCCTCTTCATATGCCGCGATTCAGTAGCTATGGAAATGCCTCCTCCCAGGAAAGTCATGAACGCCCGGGAGAGTACTCACATATGGCAAATGGGTTAGAATTCTACTAGGCGGCATATATCTAACACTATGCGCTATCAAGCTCTTGGATCATGACACCGTCAAATTGTGAGCATGTGCCGTGCTCATCGCCATAAGTAGATAAACGCCCTCGATCTATTAGCCGTCGCTAGAACGATCAACCAATACTATACCCACTTCAACACGGAGTGAATAGTTGACTGGATAGTTTAGATGAAACTTTTCTCCTCTTCTTCGAGCCATTATTCGTAACTTACTCGCATGAGCTATTTAAACCTCTCTAAGATTGTCTTTAGCTTCCGTCTAAGACAACTAGGAGCCGGACACCGCCACTTATCCAGTATATTGGAGGACTAGCATAATAGACAATTGCCAAATGCCGCCATAAAGTCGATAATGCTTGATGATTTT
Source organism: Xylaria sp. Z21 (assembly GCA_037356095.1). Taxonomy (NCBI): domain Eukaryota; kingdom Fungi; phylum Ascomycota; class Sordariomycetes; order Xylariales; family Xylariaceae; genus Xylaria; species Xylaria sp. Z21. The sequence goes on along the minus strand of JBAWJX010000009.1, from coordinate 157,081 downwards.
CGATTAATTAAAAGAAATAAAAAATATGAGCGTAGGAACAAGTTTTCAACATCAGTCAAAGACCGCGTACGTTTTTAAGTATACTATTGAACCGGGGGGTTAATAGGTCCTTAGCCAAGAGGTACCTACTTACTGTAGTATAAAACCCACGTGGATTTCATGCACGGCTCCTGCATTGCGTAGGTGGCGTTTTTAAGTATGCTGTACCTACATATCTCCAAGAAAATATACTTAGTACCAAGATTTATTCGTTCGGTTGACCTGCCTACCCTAAACAGAAACCCTGAAATCTCCGAGATGCTGGCAAAGCAAGGCTCTCCTTAGATAGTAAGTCGCTTATTTTTACTATATGACGTGCCTTGCTGACGCTAGTAGAAATTAGGATTAGGATCCCTGTTCAGATCTGCCAGGAACAAAGATCGTTTTTCCAAATGAGCGCATGTCGACGTCATAGGAGCAGCCCAGTCCTCCAGCTCTCTAGCGGGCCTGGATACCTGCCTACCTAGTCCAGACTACGATCGCCCTTGTTGCTTGTTGATTAAAGACCGAAACATAAGAAATATTTTATATTTATATAGATGTGCATCTACCTAACCTCCCTAGGAATTGAATGCAACACACCTTGCATTCCGCTACCCAAGGAGTCCGTATCCGCCTGAAGCCATCCACTGGGCATACTTTAACAGCTCAGATCTGTTATTATACTATCTACACTGGCGATCCGAAAATTCGGAATGCTTCCCTAGAAACCGCATACCAACTCAAACGGCCTCGAGAAAAAGCCAGGACTGGATTAATACGCGGGAATTGGGTCAGACACTTCTAAGATTGGATAAGCTACTATTTCTGTTGCTGGAAAGAGTCGATAGTGCGCGTTGCCAACACAAATACCATTCGATAATACGATTTGCTGTTCATCGCCTTTAGGGACGCTATTTTACTACGAGGACAACTGCCCAGAACCTAGTTTCTACACGGCATCTAATGATGGCTCTGCAACGATTGTTGCCAGTCGGTCTCTTCGTGGCCCAAGTTCTCGGTGCCGCACATCCTATCATTACCCCGGCGCCAAGCCTAGAAGATCGCGACCAAGCACTTGCACGCCGAGACCTTGACCCAGGAAGCTACATTAACAGCGTCATAAGTGACCTCGGGAGTGGCATCTCGAGCTACGTGGCATCTGGCGTGCCTCAGTTTTTCCAGGATTTTCCAATTGGCGCAGACGTAGAGAAGTCGCTTGGTATTAATGACCAAGATCTCGAAGCGACGCCGACGCAGGCCCTCAACATACCCGGGTACGCAAATTGGACAGATGCAGGATGGAATGTTCGGATACATGGAAACATATACAAGCAGCCTAACGTCACCCAGAAGAAGCTTGACGACCTGGCCAACGTTTTCCTTATTGACGTCGATATCAACGACCTCCCCCAGAACCAGCAGGACCAAGCACGGAATTTTACCGCCTCTATTTTTGTCGTACAACAAGGCAATGTCAGTGTCACCGTGAACTTTCAAAATGACGTGTATATTCGTCCGAATGCGAGTGGCGGTGTTATCAACGCCAAAGGCGGTGCGCAATCCATCGATTTACCGTATAACACTACCTCCGAAGGCGACTTTGATGCGTGGTTGACTCTTCAGAACACCACTGGGCCCAACGGTGGGCACTTGATTGCTGGAAACGCCACCGATCAAATACAAGCACTCAATGTGGTACGTGTTGTCCCCTCCCTTTGTTTTTTCTACATACGTAAATAATATCTTACCAACACCCGGACCAGTACACGAACGGGACGGACATTGGAAATTCCACAGCTTACTTAGTCCCCCCTACCGGGTTCACTATTGTCTCGGATATCGACGACATCCTCCGTGTCACCAAGATCTATGACCCAAAGGAGGGGCTTCTTAACTCGTTCGCACGGCCATTCGTGGCGTGGGAGAATATGCCCGAGATCTATGCCAATTGGTCTGCGACAATCAACAACTTCCACTTCCACTACCTCACGACTACTCCTGAGCAGGTTACTAGAAACTACATGGAATTCATCTACAAGACGTACCCACTTGGCTCCTTTGATACGAGGCCGCTCAACTTCTCCGATGTCTCTGCTACGCTATCGATTCGTAAAGCTCTTTTGGACAAGATCTTTCAATCATTCCCGCAGCGAAAGTTTGTGCTTGTGGGTGACACCACAAACTCGGACGTAATGAGGGACTATCCACAGCTTGTGAAAGACTATCCCGGCCAGGTCCAATGTATCTTCCTCCGGAATACGACCGCCACCGACAGCACGGACTTATTCCCGTACGACACTTCAGGCTTCAAGGGTATCGATCAGAAACAGTACATGTTCTTCGTCCATGCGGATGATCTTCGAGATGTCGACATCGTGGGTGGCAACTGTTACAATCCTGCCGTCGTACAGAATGTGACATTTGGATATCAGGGAAGGGGGTTCGGTAATAATGTGAGCGGTGCGAGTAGAATCATAAACTGGAGCTGGACGGCGCTTTGCGCTGGTCTTCTAGTGACGTTAGGTCGGTTTCTGATATAGGAAGCTGGCACGATTGAATACGAGGATACGAGAATATGAATTTATTAATTACGATAACTTCAGTGAGCCTATAATAGTATTATTATCAGTCAACGAGATTGAGACTTTGTCCTACTGCTCTGTGCTCGTGACGTTAGAGATATAGTATGCGGTTTAGGGTATATACGAACTCGATATATAAACTTCCAGGAGTTTAATATGAGGGTTACCTATCCAGTAAATGTAACACGGTTCATCAATTTGATGCCTACTCGTCACTCTCCAGGGTATGACGGCTCCCCCTAGCACTCACGTGGTATTGGTGACTGCTAATAACTCCGGCCAATGGCGACAAGTAGATCGCTTGAAACCTCGTACCAACGGATAGTAAATCTATGTCGCCTGATCGCTCGTGAACTAAAATGATGCATACATACTCTAGTATGGTAGAGGTCATGGAGCTACGAATTAGCAGTCAAGACTCGACGAACATACCCTTGTTAGCAGATAAACAAAAACACAGATGAGCATATATCAACGTATATTGCAAGGCGAACATATGGTACTCATACTATTTATTCCTTTAAATGTCATGTATGAGACTTACACTTCAAGCTTCCTAATGCCGCCCTAGACCTCACGTACTCTTCCTACTCAAATATCACGCATCATCACATGTATTTACACGTGCATTCGAAAATATACAAATTGTAAATATGGATGACGATGATGATTTCTTCACCCAGCTCGACCGTCTGGGGTACCCTCTTCCAAATCCACAACCGGTTCCGCTCATGGAATCATCCGCCACCAACGAGCACGCTATCGACGAGCGCTCTATCGACGAAAGCTCTGAGAAGCTCACACCGGCAATCTTTGTAGAACCTGGTCTCTTCTTCGATCCGCCCTGGGATGACATCCTAGCCGTGCGCTTCGCGGACTATGTCTGGCTTGCGATGACGAAGTATAGCCTGGAATTGGAGCCCTATTTGATCTCATATGGGCCTTCGCCCCCATCAATAGGCCTCCCTAGCACTCGCGATTACACGATCACCACTTTGCGTTGTATAGGGCAACGGGCTGAGGACATCGTCCGACTGTGTCTCGTTAGATGCGTCAAGCGGATGGGCGTTCGTAGGGACATTATGCTGTCCATCAGGTTCGGGTTTGTTAATAAGCTCGGCCCTTCGCCGCCTAGAAGCACGGGCTTGGATATTGGGCGGCTTTGGGAGGAAGATACGTGGGACGCGACACTACTGGGCGAGGATCTATGCTATGGGGATAGTGCCGAGAAAACTTGGGGACATTCAGCTTGGGAAACGGTGTGTGGGATGGCTGGTTTGGTGGGAGGGTTTTATTATCGACTCAAGAGAGCAGAATGAAAAGCTTAATAGGGACAAGCTTCGTGGATAGCTAGTAGGCTAGGTGATAGAGACAAATGGAACCTAGATAGCGTTTGAAAATATACAGTCATCGTGGTGTTTGACTTCACTTTGGAATATGTTAATATTAGTGCAAGTTTGCTGTTAAGAAAATACCAGAAGTACTAGATATTAGAGACATGTACCATATATATCTATAGATAACAAAGCAAACTCGGCCTGAAAGCTAGATAGAGAAGTTCTTGACGATACTTTCGGTTAAATGAATTACAAAATTACCTGTAAAGGAATCATTATGTTATACCAGATCTTCGATCTAGATGCTAATAGAGGCGGCAATGTGACAGCCTAAACTCTACAAATAGTATAGTACGATTTATGATCTTCTAAAGTTCCGGGTCTTTTGAGCTTTGCCGACTCACTTCTACTCGCCGGGTCGACTGGATAGTCTGTATGGACCAAACATCTAATTAACTGCAAGACTCAACACATTAGACACACCAATTCGGGGCCGCATTGGAGAAGAAGCCTCTTATCACATCAGCTACACATAATGTTTCACAAAACGCAAGAGCATAAAGCATCAACAATGCACTCAGCGGTTCGCAGGGCGTCACGGGATCTCCACAACGTCTGGTAGGATCACGGACACGGCCGCGGAGATACTAAACGATTTAGTAGCCACCGGATACTGTATTTTGCAAGGCACCAACATAGGAAGCTAATAGATGATGTGTCGACGGAACCGGACTCTCGGGTATGGAAGGCCACGAACGCGAGTGGCTACGGCAGGGGAGTCTTGGACGGCTCGGGCCGACGTCACTCCTGTTATGATTCACAGACGGGACGGTTTGCTAGCACGTGGCGTATCATGCAAGGGCAGGAATGAATAAATTAGATATTTTTAGGCGGCTCTACTACGTTACACGAGCTAGATGCAGCGCGGGAATTTGAGCCCTAGCTATCGAATAACCAATGGGTATGCCAAGGCGCCCTGTTGGTGTTATACGTCATGACGTTCACCGAGTTTCACAACGCCGTCTAGTTTGTGACCGCAGGTTTATCAGGTGACAGGTGTCAAACCCAACAGTTCCGTGTATGGTGTTGCATAGTGCGAGTTGATGAAAACTTGACCGTCATTCTATAAGGGGCGGGTGGCCGCTGGGCTCTTGTTTACTGTTTATGTCTATAGGCTACACGGCACGGGTAGGGGATGTTTGTTCGCCTTAATTTGTGACAAAAGAGTTTTCACCGACATCCAAACGATCAATCATGCGACGTGTATTTCCGAACGTTGCCGCGTAACAATCCCACGTAAAGACCTCAGTAGATAAAATGCTGTTTGTTCGTTCTTCATATCTTTCTTCATATTGTTCTGCGTAGACTGCCTTATCTCTTCAAACACCTACGTTAGCATTACATTGACGTTAACTCTCGCCACGCTCGGTATCCCGACGTACACCTCATTTTAGACGGCCTATAGTTACCATTCCAACACTCCCCACCTCCATCATGCCTAAGAATACCCGTAGCAATAACATAATCTCTGTTTCGTCTCAGAGGGGCAACCAGTCTACGGCGACAAACGACCAGCCTGGACTCTCCAGCCGAGTGAACCGCATCCAAGGCACTATTGATTGGGGCGAGGAGTGGTTAGAGAACTTCACAAGAACATTTGAAAATACGATAGAGCCGGAGATCAACAAACTACTTGAACAGGCTGCGATGGGTGGACAAGTGACTTTTCATAGTGGGAACATGATTACCGTCGTTACTCAGGTGCCGATTCGGGAAAGTCTCAGGACTAGGATTAACGGTATCGTGAAAGGGGAGCTCCATGGTGATCTTGGCACGAAGATCTGGCTGAACTACGATGTGAGGAAGTGAAACAAACCAACCATTAGTAGCGCATATCATCTCATGTCTCATCAACGGAAAACGAGACGTGTATGAAGTTGAGATGGAGGCTCGTCCGGGTTGGATTCTTAGAGTCTTCCATGATATCGTTTGGTAGCAATAAATAGCTCGACATGGTCTCGTTGTGGCCTCCGAACGTCAAAGTGCTAAGTTGATGATGTCTCTCGAATATATGGCGGGGTAGTGACCCTCTTGGAGCCTAGTCTAGGCACAGAGTGAGTAATATCTGGTTATATGAGTACGCTCAATCCGCTCGCCCGCCCCATAGCATAGTAATTCCTTGAGCTTCGACTATTGAGTTCACACGTCGTCATCCTGTTCGAGGCGAGTGGCGACTCGTCCCGTGAAAACTAAGTATGAAACAAGTGCGCGGTTGGAACTTAGCGTGAGCGTAGTCAGAGCAATCCATCAGGGGCCGGACACCGAGATGTAGAGTGGGCTCGAGCCATTCAACAGGTTACCTATAGGCTATCGAGATAGACAGCAATCGAGAAGACGGTGGCATGATGAAGTGAGGTGACGTGTTGAAGTTGGCGCCTCGTTGTTGAAGGGTCTCAATCCGTCCGTCATCATGTGAAGTAGAAAGAGGAGGAGGAAGAAGAGTTGCGTGGACTGTCGATACGGTTTCATCCTTCAGCATCTGGGGGTCCTCGCATGCTCCCTCCCCACTGTTCGAGAAGTCGACCAAGGACATCATCAGGCACCCTAAAAGGGCCGGAGCTTATTCCCAAACGACGTCCTTGGAAACTTACTACGTAAGTAGAACCCACAAGCCAACGTCCGAGTCACAGGCGGCATTATTGGCATTATATCTGCAGTGTACGCGTGTATGCGCGAGGGGTGGAGTTGAATGCGAGTGAGTTCATGCTGCGGCGTTGGGGCAATTTCAAACCGTAGGGCCACGTGCGATCCAATTTGGTTTGACAAATTCGCCAGACTTATATCCTTGTCCCATGACTCGCCTGATGGGACCGTTTCAACGCGGGCGGGATGCCGACGACTGCATACAATACATACATAGGTACCATACATACGTACATACGCATAGACAAATCTTGGTAAGTGATCGGTTGCGGTGATTACTCAGGGCAGGACTCAGGGCAGAACTCAGAGTTCGGAGTAGGTTGCTGTTGTGATAGGTAGGTAGGGGAGGACTAGATAGTTACCTTCTAAGAAAGTGGTTTACGTCCGCTTGAGTCGGCTATAACCAAAAATGACCATGGCGACGAGACGAGCCGATTGGTTGAGCGACGACACTAGACTGAGACGACAGCCAGAGCAAGCTACTGCCGACAGGCTGTCCCGCCGCAGCGACGACATCCGAACTCCCACACTAATGCCCATCCCGTCTTACGTTCCCCACCGCCATGGAGCTAGCAGCTGGGAGCTGTCGTGGTGTAATGTCGGACCGCCGCGTTCCACCCGTAGCCTAATGTGGTCATTCGACCCTACTAGCATAGCGTTCCCGCAGCTTGGCGCCGGGTCGAAGGAGTGCATGCCTACCCATGAAGGACCAGGAACACTAATCACCACCACCTCGATCTCTCGAAACGACGTTTCGTCTCTCGCTCGACTTCGAGGGACTGCTGTATGTTTCCTCGCTGTATATAGCACCGGGTTGATGGATGGGCGTCCTTTGGGTTGTTGGCGAGGCAGCGCTGTCGAGTTTCGAAATAGGGGGAGTTTTGGAGCTTGCACTAGACACTACGCCGTGCCCTGGCGAGACTGATGACCCCGGTCTTGGTGGGTTCGGGTTGTGCGTCCCAATTTCCTCTTCCGTGCCCTTCCTAGATCCGGGGCTCGCCTAGTGTAATTTGTTGAAGCATAGCCAGCCTGACAATACAGACAAACTATTCCCGTTTCGCGCTCGATGACACGCGACTGGCCACCTGAGACCATCACGTTTCTGTGCTTCTAGTATAAGTAGACATCTACTTTCGTGGATACGATCCACTAGGAAGCGGTATTGTCTGCATGAGGTCCTACCCTTGTCGCCGTTGACAGGCCCATCCTGGCATCCCGACCCGGTGGTTCCGTCTCCGGAGTAGAAAGGCCCTAAAAGAGAGTCGTGTCTATCGTCGTGTTATTCACCACCCCTGCCCGTAGCTTGCTGTCAGCGAGGTTTGCTTCCGAGTAGATATCTTCGTAGGTCCCCCGAGCATCGCTAGTCGAGGCGGGCTGAGATATCTCACTCCTAATACTACCATGAGCCTCACACTTTTCAGACAGAGTGGGGGAAATGGCATCATTAACTCTCTTACACACTCATTACTTGTCCTGTTCCTAGGAACCTAACGTATTCTTCGCCCTATCCACCGCCGCTCCGACACTCCACGTCCAATTGATGTTGGCTATTAAATCCAGTCGCCCTTCGGCAACAACCTCTAGGCATAGTAATTAGAGTCCAATCTACTTACTCTTACTATGCGTTTTCCCCTCTCCGCCAGAACCATTAACCGCCGAATTGGCCTCTCCCCCTTAAGAACGACTCGTCCTCCCTTCTGCCTGGTCTTTGACCTAAAGCAAATTGCCGTCATTATTCCTTCTTAGCTGACAGATTGACTAGTCCCAGCTTATCCTATTAGCTTCCAACATCGACTTTCGAGGCAATAGCTCACTGAGAGTCTTGGTCTTCAAAAGGATGTCGTCGTTGGGGTCCCAGGGAGTGCGCTGGTCGTCGTAGGGACATGAGGTTGAGGCGGCCTCTCGACGTTAGGCCTCTCGTCGACGTTAGGCCTCTCGACGACGTTAGGCCATTGGCTGACGTTGTTTGTAGGAATTGGCTCGACCTCATATCTTCTCACCGCCCCCTCTTCAATGACGGGGATGCCAACTTCCGGTGAGTACCTAGGGGCTTGGGACCCCGCCGGCTCTATGTCTCGTCCTTGAGCCTAGAGGCCCAAATCAGTCAGCGCTGCTGGTCGCCTAAGGAATTTGCCTTCTCACTCACGCTACATGAGGCGCACGCACTGCCGTTCACATATACCCAATTTGGGCATTCGTGGGAGAGGAAATATTTGCAGCGGAATTTATAAAAGCCGCCGCCGCCGCCACTCATTGCTGGAGAAGGCGCTCTAGGTGCTTCTTGAAATAAGGTATTGTCTTTTAGACAGGAATGTGAATTTGTTCGAGGTATAAGATAGATTAATGCGACTGTCCGCTGACAGCCAAGCGGCGGTGAATTGCTCAACGACAGGAAGGCAACCAATCAACAGTAGAGCCAGACAAGACGTCAAGGTCCTGGATTCCTTCAAAATCAAAAAAGCAAGAGCAAGACGGGAGCATGCATACAGATATACTGAGACATCATTAGGGGCGCAAAGTGTTAAACAGTGCAAGATCCTGAAGGAAGAAGTGTACAGTACACTCAAGGACCCCGTTCCACCACCAAGTGGCATCATCAGAGGGGGTGTCCAGATCAATAATAGGCTTTCTTGAATAGGTAGCATTATAACTTAAGCACCTAAGCGGCTACTCTTGACAAGAACGGGAAAACCCCTGCTACACGTTGCGTTGCCTGCTCGCCTGGTAAAGATCCATGTGACAAGACCAGGGGCCGGCAGCATGGTGGAGCTCTCGCGTGGTGCCTGTGAGAGGGTATGAAGTCATGTCTATGTAGGTAGGAATTTCTTTCTTTCTTTTTTTTCCCTGCATATTCTTAGAACAACCCGAGTGTGGGAATGAGTTACATCTAGAAGCAGTGCAGGGCAACTTTAAGCCACGGTATTTATATCCGGTACTGCATGATGCATGGGTCGGAACGCAATGCAGCAGCCGGCAGTCATAAAAGCATTGTTGAAGATCCTGTCTTGTTGGCCCAAAACCGAGACCTGACAGACTCGAAAATTTTGAGAGCAAGGGCTATATTGCTATATTAGAATGTATGTATGCAGGTCTATGGTTACATACAGAGCAGAGATACGTAGCTCGTACATATGCATCTACATACATGCTTAAGGCTAGGTAAGTATGTAAATAGCGACCTCGCATCTGCTCGCATGTCGGATTTAGTATTCAGTCACGGCTGCACCGGCTCTTCAGCCAACCAGCTTCAGTGTCCACTCGCGTACCTTGGCACCACCCAACAGCATGCTGTGAATCTATACATATAGCCGAGCCATAGCAGTCTTTTCGTGGTCACAGCGGGCTCTTCTTTACTCAAGACGATCGACAAAATCAGCAATCTACGTTTCGAACTTACGAAGGCAAACTGTTTACTACTAGTGGTAGTCAGAGAATCTGCCACTAGTATACACATACATATACGCCAGTCCTCGCGAGTATTGAGAAAACTAGTACCCGGCTAGGTCCTTTGAAGCTCGGAGGGTTGGTTATCTTGAAGATAACTCCGTCACAGTGCTTAGCTCGCTGCCCGAGGAGACCTCTGATTCGACGTGTAGGTAGGTATCTGTAGCTACTGCAATGAACTGTAGGTAATCATCATGTATGTACATTTGTCCCCGGCATCCATGAGTGTGATCCTTGTAATTGCTGACTTCGGTAACGGGACTGGGTCATCATATTACCCACGGGATGAGGCTGACAGGAAAATAGGATGCTAGTCGCATAGTCGATCTTTTCTCCGTTAGGTTGACCCTCTGGTATAAACACCACCCATGAATGCCACAAACCTATTTTCAATTTCTCTCTCCTGACTTTTCACTCTGAGAAGCTCGAAGGCAAACGGGAAAAGGCATAGATATGGAGACAGGGTACCACAACAGCGGGGCCTTGCTCACGGTGCGAGCCACCATTTACAGCATTTGAGAACAGGATCGCTGTGACAAACCCCCTTCCGCAGACCGGGAACAAGGGGATGGCACCCCCCTGCTGACAGGGGGCCCTTGTTAACCACACCCACCAAAAGCTGAGCGAAACCACTAATACAAGACTCTTGTATTCATTCCCGCGATGCACTATCTATACTAGGCGTATATGCAGTAATGGCACGGCTCATAAGATATATTTATATATATACGTTTGCTATAATAGTCTCACCTCAAGAGCGATCGCAGCATGAACCTGATTCAATAGTTAGCTTATCTTTTATGTACTTGGGTTACAATTGATAGCACATTATCATAATTCTTAGTAGTCTTTAATTCCATTTGAATGGTTAAGATGACGAAGGCATCACCACCATAAAGGCGAATAGTAACACGAGCCCCCACGTCGCCTTCAGCCGCAGGCTCCTCACTCGTCCAAGCCGCCCGCCTGGCAGAAATATCTGGGACTGAGTTCACATGTCGAAGCAACTGCAAGGCTATAAACCTAGAATCTATGCAAAAAGAAATAACAAAGATGCTCGCGCGCATCCGTGTTTATCCCATTGACGTCTTCGATGCGACTTCAAAACAAGGATGAATATGTTAGGATTGGTTTCCGTGTTGGAGCTCATGGTTGAGTCCTTCCATCGAGCGCCGTGGAGAACGAACAGAAGCATCAGTCCGTCACAGAGATTTATATACATACTACCACAACTAGCTAATGCATGTCTTCCCGATGATAAGTATGGCAGTTTTAAACGTTTTAATTGTATAGGATGCTTGTAGATTACAAAGGCTGTAGTAAAAACAGAAAGTTCCTTCTGAGTCGCTCCTAAAAGAGTAGATGCGAGCTTCTTCTCTGCCTAAAAACGTAATATGAGTAGCGATGGTGCATTTTATCATGATGAAAGAGGAATCTCGCACGACTAAGTTAAACCTCTAAAACACGGGATTTGAATTGTGATTAGTACAAACAAGAGTGTGTTTGAGGGCCGTTAACTTGCAAGTCATTGTGTTTTTCCTGTAATTTGTGTGGTGATACATGGCGATGTCTTCCCTCGGGGCATATATACTATAGAAAACTGGCAGGATTGAAGTCTTGACGTTTATAACTTGGCTTTAGACTTTGGTCGCTAGTCTTAGCTCCATACCACCGCTACCAAGGCTGGTTAGGTAGCATACTCTATGTACCTGACCTGTCGCGCGAAACATCACAAGTAAGCCCCTAATATCAGGAAATGCTGACATACTATCAGTCATAAGCGTATTTTGTTGCCTCGCGCCTGTAGGTTCTCGGAGTGCATAAACACACGGTCTCAGATCTGCGGCGCTTGATAGCGGTTTCGGCTTTATTTATCGATTCTCTCGTTTGGGTGTAACCCTAGCTTCTAGTGACGGGAGCAACGATAGATCGTATGCTTAAACCATGGCACACAACCCACCGGTACGCCCTCCGGCTGTGCCGACCGTTCTATCAACGGGTGAATATTCTTGATCCAACCCTCCTTCTAAGGATGTGTTGTATGGTAATATAACTCGGGTAGCGCCGCGATTCGACGTTCTCATCCAAACCATCTTTATATCCAGCGGATCTTGGCTGCAGGGACTCTGCATACAAATAATTATTATATCGGGTCGTGAGAGGCCGCCAATGGTTGGTGGGCTAGTCGATATTAAAGAAGGCTGCATTGCGAAGGTTTTACCTATGGCCTTGACGCACTGTAAATATCTACTTCACATCGCTATAGCGGATATTTCTCGCCTTTCAATTAATGAGTACTAGAAACACGCAATATAGTAAGCGCCAGAGGCTATAGAGATGTCTGATACAAGGCACTTCGCCCTAAATACCCGAAGGAGCATCGGTACGGATCAAAACCGATGGGTGGTGGTTTCAGAAAAGGAATAACCAGAACCGTAGGTCTCCTATAGCTGTCGATACAGCTAAGTAATAGCAACGTACAAAGCTAACATTAGTAGTTGACAAGACGAAAGTACAAATAATATACGCTAGGAGATGGCTCGTAGTAGAGTGTGGTACAGCAGCCTGTGATGTAGCGCCCCTGTCCCAACCACCTTCTAGTGTACCCATTTCCCGTATGCTATTCGACGGACAGACCCAGGGGAGCCCCGAATAAACCGCCGACAAGTGTGGCATAGATTCTCCCAATTCTCCGGCATCACTGGCACCTACACTGGATACGGCAAGTGCATAAGGGCTGTTTCCCGCTCCCCCACTCAGGGCATGGTCGAGTATGCTGATAGGCATACAAGCGGCTATGAAAGGGGTTCATCGCCAAAATGCCATGGCTCCAGGATCGGAAATATAACCTCCCAATGAGTCAACGATTCTGACATGTGAGAAGATGTCTTGATAACCTCTACAGCGGCCGACGAATCTACTACTACATCACGAGATCCACTACCACTTTATCCCACCACCACCTATGCCCCGGCATATATCTTGGAACTTTCAGGCTCACCAGTCATAGTCGTATCCCGTATGTCCAAAGTTTTGTGTTAACCCTGGAGCATGGACTGATCCATCGGTAATTCTTAAATCTCATCCAGCCGGTTAGTAATCACGTGTCCTTTCGAAAGCAACTTCAACCTAATCCGATTTTTTTGAACTCCTAAGTTTCAACTTTCTGCTTACTATCCAGCTCGCTCAAAATTAGCGATAAGTTCAGATTCCCGACCCCTTTAATTAATCATCTCAAAGGTTTTGTGAAGTACCATTGTGATTGAAGGGTTATGAGTTAGGGCTCTGCCAAAGCATTACAGGTAAAGTGGGACGTACTTACAACTTGTCCTCCTGGTATTTCAAGTGTGGTTGTAAGTCCAAGTGGTACTATAGCTAAGAAAAGACTGCCCAGCCTAGGATTTGTTCAAACTTGAGCACGGCACGGGAAAGTGCGCCTAAAATATCGAAATAAACTGGGTAAACCAGCTGATAGGCTGTTCTACTACCCAGTTCGCACTCAAGAAGGTCGGTTCTTGTTGAACGCATCAGCACTATCTCCGCGGGAGACAAGTATAGGACCACACCATGAAGTATCGAGGATGCAAAAGCCGTTCGCGTAGGAACAAAAGTTACCTTGGCGGCTATGTGAAGCCATCTATGGTATGCCGTGTAAATAGCCCGTTAAAAAACACACTCAGCAACGCGTACTACCATAGTTATGCTCGAAGGCAATGAAACCGGCCTTGTATCAACACGTAGCTTACCAAAGAAAAATTGAAATAAAATAAACCTGGTACCAAAGCTATTACGATGATTTTTTTGTGAAGTTTTTGTATTGCCTATAGTAAGTATGTCTTGCAATACCTAGCCTGGTTGTTGACCGTGGTGTGGTGGGCCTTCACAGGGGTTGGCTAGCCGGCGCCTCAAAATCCTCTAATACCTTTTTATCGTAGTAAACACGTGAGACACACCATGCTATGACCCAGCTATGAGACCTAATAAAACCACCTAATTCAATAGTTACTTAAATTTTTCATTAGACGCCTCTTCTATGAGGTCCGGAAGAGTTTCCAGACCGCAATAATACTACCCAGGACAATGTTCAAGGGGACAACAGAGAAGCTGGCGGCTTGCTCGATGGGAGTCTATTTTGTCCTCCGTTTTGCCTTGCTGAGCGCGTGCTCTATACGATGGTGGTGAAAACCACACCAATAAGCATTCGATGGTAGGGTAGCTTGGTGCTCGGATGACGGCTGGAATTTGATAACTCCGAACCGACACGACTGAAACAATGCCTAGCCCGGCCAGGTGCCTGTGCGTGCGGCGGATGTAGTCGAAACAGCGGCATCCGAGTGACATTGAAATAGAAATAAGTATCTATCGTCTCGAGGACGAAGTAATAGTTGAGACCTACCTATTAGATCTAGCGTAGAAGCAATGTCCCTTTGGGAACGAGCGCTGATCCATGCAGCGATGACGAAATGACAACCAAGGGCCTTCTTACAATGCTGCTTACTCCGAGCGAAATCGCCCTCACTTGGCGATATGGCGGCCACTGATTCCCAAGGTGGCGTGATAATTTCAGCCGCTGGTGGCTACAACACAGAATATATTCTGGAATATACAGAGGTGTGGTTACTTTCGGATAACTTTCGAAATGCCGAGCATGATAACTCATAAGCGGGCCAACATATCAGATACCTATTCCAAAGGAACAATCTAACGGTTGTTGGTAATATGCTAGTATTGTTACACGCGTGCAATCGTGTTGCTGGAATCCATTGTACCGGTATACCGCCCTATATTCCAGGCACCATATACCTATACTTAGGTAATTGGACATAGTACACTGATGGAGGTACATTGGTAAAGCAGTACCAAGGGTGCTGTGTTCCGAATCCGGAAGGGAGGGAAAAGGGGTGTTAAAATTGTGAATGGGCCATAGCTACAAAAAGAAAAAGTTCTTCATTGGCATTAGGCGGGCCTGTACACCGCCAGGTTGTCTTCTATCTAAATTGGATACTCAGCCGCTCTTTCTATCACCGTATTTAGAAACTAAACCTATAATATTTTAAAACCCCTTCAAGTTGTGATTACAAAATATGCGAAGTTATACATTACGACGCCATATCAACAATCTTGACAACCAACCTTTACTATCCCCTCAGGCCTGTTAATATGTAGCGGTCTTGCTCCTCGAATTACCGGCGACTCCCTATCCAAGCCTGCGATTAGCGAACGACTCGACGCGTCCTTTTCCTGGGGTTTGGTTTCGGCGGGCATCTCTTCAGGTTGTCGTGTTGCAGGAAGCTCAACGGGCGATTCGTTATTGGATGCTGGATAAGGATATGGCGGCCAGATAATATCGTCGACTGTTTTATCATCACCTGATACTTTTCTCTGCGACGATCGGTGTTTATGACGACGCGAACGCTTCATACAGAGATATATAACCGCGATACCGATTCCGAGCAGCCCGATACCAGCGCCAATGCCGATACCAGCGGCTGCGAAACCACCGATTTCGATGCCATCCGTTCGAGTTCGCGGCGCCGTCGGACTGGGCGATAACGGCTGGGAAACATCTGCGGTAAGGGGTGACTGCGTATATGTAACCGTGGCGGTACGAGTGACGGCTGTTGTTGGAATCCCACCCCAACGCCACGACCACTGGCCTGCACTATGAGTCCACTCCGATCCTTCGCCTTGTCGTGGCCACACATTTTGACTGGGGGATGCGGTGTTCTCATCAACATAAACAACTGGGTCTCTGACCTGAGTCTTACAGGGGGAGATAACGCTGATACTTGTGACTTGTGCTCCAGAGGCCGTCAACCCTCCTACTCCAGTTCCGTCACCACGGCCTGCAGTCGTGATTACAATAGTATCTTTTGCGGTCCCGTTAGAACGGATGACCCCAGGCATTGTATCTTTTGTGCTCCTCACACCCCCTCTTGATGACGACACCGTGGTAGGATTCTCACAAAAAGAGCGGCGTAGCTAACTAGCCCATACCGTAAAAATATGTTAAGGTAATGGATAAAGGTATGGGAACTTGAACAAGTTTCAGCTTTCGAAATCGAGGGTATCGAGAGGATATTATGAGTACAGTTATGGCAAATAGTATCTAACAGTTTTACATTTATTCTCCCAGTACATTTTATTGATATTTATTCTCCCCCATAGATAGAATATCACATAGCCCACGATCTTCAAGCCGTAGAAACGCTGTTTTGCAACGAATCCCTTAAATTACACAGGTATGCTGTCAGCGGTACACAATGTTACATAGAAATGCACTAAGCCACGCGCTATAAAAAAAGCTGGCCTCAAATGCAGTCAGCTTCCTTTGCACATTTTAAGGGTGTCGACTTTGCATTTGCGCCACATAATGACACTCATTTTGGTTTTCAACTGGTTCAAAGCGTGATGCAGATTGTCCGAGTCCCTGTGGTGTCTTCTCAGGCACCCCGAATAGCTGTTAGCGAAACCTGCGTAGGTCTCGGAGCCATCGTCTCGGCATCGTTGCCCAAATACTATGTTTGGTAACATAGCAATACTACCCCAAACAAATTGACCGCCTAGTGAGCGAATAGCAGATGGCCATCGGCGATTTAACATTGGGGAGGCATCTGTCTAAACCGCCTGCGACGTCTATTTTTATTACCACGGCTCTTCTAGTCGCTCGGGGCAATACGCCTACTCAGTTATTATTGTAGATGACAATGGGACACAATATAATTCGCCACTACGGGCAAAGCGTGGTCTACAATAAACAAACTTATAGGGGGGGATAGGGAAATGTCATTGTAGAGCCATCCCATTGCTGAAGTCGGTCATTTAAAGCACCTGTTATATAAACGCGATTTATTGAGACGTCGGCCAGCCATATGTTCACCCCTCTGGCTCTATATCCAGCCCAGAGCCGAGGAAAGCCGACCGATTTGATACACCGGTCGAGGTCAAAGCAGAATCACATATTTGGAAATAGCGATAAGGGCAACGGCAGTCCGGTCAATTAGAGTCGCGCACGGAAATATAGAAAACCGAGCGTGTCAAACATCAAAATAGGTATTACGCAATGCCAAATGCGCCACTAGAAAAAAACGCGGGCTTACGGCGCTTACGGGGTATATTTCTAGCTTAACTTGGACCGTCAGCTCTAACCCCCACACCAGCCAGCCACTCCCTCCCACGAGTTCTAGAACACGAGGTTGCATCCCGGTGGGCTTCTCCATGATACTGATAACCACGGTCCGCATGCTGAAACGGGATGATCGATATGACTGGCATACACCAATGCATGCCCAAACCGCATTTGGGAAAATCGAGAAACCTTCCTAATACGGTTTTGTTCCAAGATAGCCGTTGCATCTACAGCTTCGGTAGCATTATTTCGATAATGGACGCCACTATCTCAACTTCGACCATTTACTATTGCTAGATACCGTTTCGACGTGAATTTTTCCCGTTAGTACTAGGAGGTCACAAAGGGATAGCCAAACACTTACAAAGATTTTGCTAAAGAATCAAGAATAATCGACTCCCTAATTATCAGAAAATACTAAAAAAAGATATATTTTCCAGCATGACTAGCTAAAGCATACAGAAAGGAAAATATAGAGTTACATATACGTATGTTAACTTGACGCAATGCTTGGCACCTATACTCATATGATCCTTATCCTTAGTTACGTCCATCCGCACTCGGCACTTCAAGATGCTAACACAATGTGACTTGTTTTGTATATGACGTATCCGAGCCCTAAGATGAATGTCTATCTATACGCGCGAAAGGGCACTGTCGTGAGGTAACTAACTTCTTCACTGGGCGGCGTGATAGCAAGATTAGCATGTTAGCCATTGAAGATGGTTTTCACCGAGTGTACATAGCTGAGACCATGGGTTTCAAGTGGAATACAAGTAGGTATACTACCTAAATATGACCAACATGTTCACAGGGGTCATCCATGTATTAATTGACAAGGTTAAATGCCATCTCGGGACATACATTCAGACGGGAGAAGATCGCGGGGCGTGCTCACTGCGAAATCTAGCAGGCAGCAGGATGCCACAAGCCCAGCGATGTATATCATCGAGAGTTATACCTAGGGAATAGATCAATTATCAATTTCTTAGTGCTAATGATGATCTTAGCATAAACTGCCGCATGAAACGACGACAATTAACTGCTTCATTGCCGCTCTACTCTTGGTGACTGCCGCTAGTAATGCTTTTTAGTTATACCTCTCAAGTAGATATTTACAATATGGGATTCTAAAATACAAACCGAAATATCCAACAGTGGCTCTGATGTCTCTTAATGTTATATATACCATTTAAGCAATTTCTGGAGGTCTTACAGCAGAGCGGCGGCTAGATCGAATGAGTTCGGTTCACTTTACATACTTGATTAGCTTCCGTTGTAGTACTTCCGGAAAGATTACTTCGTTCTACCGAAATCCCTCTCTGAGACGTTATTCTCCCTTACTTTCCTTCTACGCGGAACCACCACGTTACTCGGACTAGCTAAACTCGAAGGAAAGGTGCATAGGCAATATAATAGAGGACGGATTACGCTATCTTTACTTTGATGATTGACCTGCTATTTGCGGCTATTATTGGGTCCCCGGTAAACCACGCGGAGCTCGGGGCATAAGACCAGCAGCCTTATAGCGTCCGAAGCTCTATACTAACAGTGTGAGTGTGGTACATGGGACAGATACGCGATTTTCTAGAGACAGTGTCTTCGGAGTACCGAGGCTGCCTGTCTAGACGCGAGAAATACGATGAATGGAAAACAGAAAGCCGCCAGTAGCGAAATCAACATATGTCTGGTTGGCCAAGCAAGAATCTTATCATCACGCTTCTTTAGTTTCTCTCTCGGCCGTTTCTTCGTAATGATACCCGAAAGATCGAGATTCCTACCCCTGACTTTAAAATCAGACCACATATCTTGATCTAACATACTTAGGACCCAGGAAAGAATCGAATCAGAGCTAGAGCTTGATATAAGATATCCATATGTAAGTTTAGGCATCGTAATTTCTCAATTCTCCCTCCTCAACAAGGCGATCGGCATTACCATGTAACCTTATTCCACGGGATTTGACCTGCGGCGTTTCGACGAGCGACCTATCTAGGCATCTCCAACCGCGGGGAATCCCTATTTGTGATACTATTACCAACTAGGATGGAATGCCGAGCACCCGAGACCTGCTTGATAGTTACTGGTATATGAGCACATGAGTGCGGTCACAGCCCGAAGTTCAGTACCAGTTAATTACTAGCCTACATAGCTGGCCTGTATCGGCATCACACATACTACCACAGCGCGTCCCTCCATCGCTTAGAGATAGATCCTCATGATCTAGCTTCTGGTACTATGATAATCCCCAATTTACTCGTCTAATATCATGTGAAATTCACTTTCTACTCGGCCTGTGGCGTGTATACTGTGTAGGTGTTTCTGATACATATGACATGTCAGACGCTTGATATCCCTACTCCCTCCAGAACTATACGCCAGAGTTCTACGTAGTTACACAATCGTATATGTGTCTTCTCTCGACCTAGTTACGTAGTACCATCTGCGCCCCTAATTCAGGGGCCCTTTCGATTGCCACTCGATAGACGCACCTCCGCGTCATGCCACATTTGCATGACATCAAGAGGAATATTGACATCCTGCGCTGTCACCCTCCCTTCTTAGGCGTGTCTCTAGGCCAAATTGAACTGAATAGGAAAAGGGGAAACGTGAGGAGCCTTATGCCAGGGGTAGGCGATAGACTACTGTTATTACGCGAAGGCCCCCTACGCTACTTTCCTGGACGTCGTCTACTGTGTGTGGGAATAGTGTTCTTTGTCTATGCGCCCTGTGATAGTCCTACCTTGTGGTGCGGTCGCTTGGCGGTCTGTAATATGAAGTGAAGGAGAGAAGAGTAAGGGAGGAGGAAAAGAGGCCAAGCCCATCTCTCCTTTTCCTTCTTTAATAGGATCTGAGGCTCAAAGTTAAGCCAAAGGACTCGTGTCGGCTACCGTAACTTCTAGTGTTGTATGCTCGTTCACTAGCTGGGTGCTTGGCTAAATAGCGACTTAGCTAGCGCCCGCCTCTGCCAAAGTTCATCTCAGTATAGATCTAGAGGAATGAGGGGAGAGGGTTCATCAATAATTGAACCAACACGCACTACTGAAAAA
This sequence comes from Xylaria sp. Z21, assembly GCA_037356095.1. Taxonomy (NCBI): domain Eukaryota; kingdom Fungi; phylum Ascomycota; class Sordariomycetes; order Xylariales; family Xylariaceae; genus Xylaria; species Xylaria sp. Z21. The sequence continues at coordinate 136,815 of JBAWJX010000009.1, read as the reverse complement.
GACGAAGGAGTAGCGAAATTGATTGACGAAAAGAATCACCTTGACAACCTCCTACTTTCCTAGTGCATGAATAATCCTTTCTAGGTATGCCCTCTGACTAAGTTTGCTGGATGGGTCAGTCTGTGTAGTGTAATTCCTAGCATAGGCACGCCTCTAATGGCCTTCAGGAGGCTTGAGATCTGAATACCGTTACGCGAGGATCTCGTCGGCGAAAAATACACCTACCTACCTACCTACCCTCCGACTAAGCTTCCCGGTAACTCTAAGGGCTCGCTTATATTCTTATGTTTATCCAGTACCCGCCTGATTCAAATAGCCAGCGTAGATAGAATTTCACATTACGTAAAATGAAAGTGCTTGGAACGAAGTCCCTTCTATTATTTATTGCTTGAGTCGGGTCTCCCCAGTACTTCTTCCAATTCTAAAACCGATTTCTAACCGGGAGGTTGGGCAGGCGGTAATACGTGAGACTAGCTATCTTACACCCTTGTTAACTCCGGGTCTGAAGCGTGCGGTACCAAAACGAGCCAGAACGCGGTAGCAAAACGAGCCAGAACGCGGTAAATAGCTCTCTACTGCTGCGGCAAGTCCGTAAATCGGAGTAGAGAGATACCTGTCTATCATTACTGGACTGGAAGTCTTTTGATCCTAGCGTGCGTCTCTTCGTCTCTCGCGATAGGAAGACCATGCCATGGGAAAGGCTGTTAGAGCGGACGGAGCTTATCGGCCTGCCTTCATGGCGGCGCGCCTCCTCATCTTGTCTGCTACAGCTTTCAATGCTTGCTTTACATCTTTCTGTCCCTCCCATGAGTCAAGATCGTAATATTGGGGTGCCAATTCCTGTAAGACGGAGTAAGCACAAGGTCGGAGTGCGGGTGTGATAGGTGATAAATGGGATTGAATAAAAAAAAAAAAGGGCTTACCAGTAACCATTCGGGCCGGATGCCAGTCACCGTTCTGACGTATTGCTTGGAGGTCAATACGAACTCATTGTAGATGACCCAATCGTAATCGGCACCGAGGACTGTGCTCGGGTGTAGCATCACGGCCGAGTTATTGTCCTTCAAAGTTCGATAGATCTTATTGCTCTCGCGCTTGGCCACTTGCATGAAGAAACCTGCAACAAGCGCTCGACGAATATTGGTATAGTAATCCCTATCGTTGAAATCGGTACTGACTAGGTCGAGACCTTGCGTTTCCATGATGCGCTTGAGTTGCGCCCGAACGTTGTCCGCGCTCGATAGGTGGCGGAAGGAGAGGTAGTGCTGGTGGCACCATTTCTTGCCGTCCTCGCCACGACTTAGGATACCCTTGAAGGCGTGGTAGACGTTCAACATGGTGAGATGATCACCATCGTTATGCTTAAAGAGATTCTTCATTTCGTCGGCCTCTCGTCTCTTCTGTGCCGGACGGACAAAGATCTGAGGGACCGATAACAAGGCGGTAAGAGACAGGATCTCGTTGGAACAGTAGAATTCGGGGCTCGAGATCAACATGACTGCCAAGGCCGGGTCAAGGGGGAATTCGGAGGCTAGACTACCTAGCTGAGTGAGTTCACCTTCGTCGTCTAGGCAAGCTAGGTAATTGAGTTCCTCAAGGGCACGCATCATGGTCTCTGGGGCTGGCGGATCCATCAGATCGAAATGGACTAGATCCTCGACACCAAGCTTCTTAAGTTCCAAGACCGTGTTGGCGAGGTTGGAACGGAGAATCTCGGGGTACGTCTGCTCGATGAGCTCCTCCTTGAATGCCTTTTCGGTGTAGAGGCGGAAGCATTTTCCCGGCTTGGTACGACCTGCTCGTCCAGCTCGTTGTTGAGCCGAAGCTTTGGAGATGGCGGAGACGAGGAGCGACTCTACCCTCAGTCTCGGATTGTAAATCTTTTGCTTGCTAAAGCCAGGGTCCACGACGTAGACAATGCCATCAATGGTCAAACTGGTCTCGGCAATATTGGTGGAGATAATACATTTTCGGCCTGGACGACCACCCTTCTTGAATGGCGCCGGTGGCGGGTCGAATATCTTTTGCTGCTGATGTGGGGGCAGCGTACCGTAAAGGGGATAGACGACCATTGGGCCGCAGTCGGTTTCTCTAACGAGTTCATCGACCTCGAGGGAGATCTTGCGACACGTGTCTTCGATTTCCTCCTCTCCAGTCAGGAACAGCAATATGTCGCCTTCAGCCTCGCCAGCATGGATCTGCAGAACCGTCCGTATCGCGCCTTCGACATAGTCTTTCTCGGGCTCTGGGGTGTAAAAGATCTCGACAGGGTGGGTTCGACCCGGCACGACGAGAAGGGGGGCGTCGTAGAAGTAGCGCTGGAATTTCTGAGCATCTAGCGTGGCGGACATGACGATGAGTTTGAGGTCGGGTCGGCGGCGGGTGATGCCCTTCAGAAGGGCCATGAGAATGTCGGTGGCTAGCGTACGCTCGTGGGCCTCGTCGAGAATAATACAGCTGTACCGAGACATGGTGTGATCGTGCATGGCCTCTCTTAGCAGCATACCGTCTGTCATGTATTTCAGTATGGTCTTGGAGCTCGTCTTGTCCTCGAAACGGATGCTGTAGCCGACTTCTTCGCCGAGGTTGACGTCGAGCTCGTCGGCGACACGCTGAGCGACAGACATGGCAGCGACTCGTCGCGGCTGGGTGCAGGCCACCATTTTGTGGTTGAGATGGGGGAGTTCGTCGTAGACAACATATTGGGGGATCTGTGTGGTCTTTCCCGAACCCGTCTCACCTACGAAAACGAGGATCTGAGACTTTTGGTATAAGTCCAGGAACTCTTGCCTGGTGTTCTCTAAGTCAGCCCATGGGAACAGATAGAGGGGCAGGGGGAGGAGAAGGAGGCGGAATGGTTAGGGACTGACCTCTGCTTGTGCACGGGGAGGTTCCGACGGGCCTTGAGGATAGAGAAGTACTGTTCGGAATGGGTTTCGCCGGTAAAGGGATTGTTGTCGCCATCCTCGGCGTCGTGGGCCTGTTTCGCCGTCGTCTCGCGGTGCTTGAAGTGTCGCAGCGCAGATCCCACGGGCAGCTTCCCATCGACGGCGCCATTGCCGTCGTTCCAATGCGACAGATATGGGTTGTGCTCGACCTTCCTGTCCTCGGCTTCCGTCTTCTCAACTTTCACCCGCTTAGTCGATGAGTTAGTGTCCGCCGGGCTCCTGCTCCTCTTGCGCTCATGGTTGCTGACCTTAGGGTTCCTCTCGTCGACCATGGTGTCAGCCTTGCGCCGGTATACCGCCGCCTAGATGACGATGATTATGTTGATGGTGGTGGTGTTGGTGATGGCGGTAGATGGATGTGTTGCGAATTGCGCCTCTAGAACATGTACCTAGGATTCTTAGGAAGACGGGCTCAAAAAGGGTGGCCCTCGAGCGAGAAAGAAACAAACGAAGGAAGAACTCTCTAAGTTACCACTAGAAAAGAGAAGGCACCTACGTACGGGAGCCGTGTATCGCTGTCCGCAAGTAAATAAATGCTAAGCAGAGGCGGCGACAGGTACGCCTAGACGACCATTTCCGAATGTTTTTTCGGGCGCAAGCATCATGTTTGGCGCCCCACCAAGTAAGGTCGCGAGTGTGCTGATACCGATAAGCCGCCGATAAGATCCGATAAGATCCAACGCCAAGGTCTTAACTAGATGTATGTACCTACCTACCTGCCCGGTAGGTAATTACAAGTGAGTACCTACTTAATTACTATCGCGAGAAGATGTCGTCATACAGAGAATTGGGCGTAGTTCCTGGTTTATTTAAAAGACACTGGCAGGCAATGAAAATATACATCTCTATTATAAAGGCAATGCTGTCAAGCAATTCATCGCCCAACCGTTGCTGTGTCTTTTTTAAAGGCAGCCCGGCTCAACGCCAAAGATACTTTATAGAGACTATTATACATAGGTCGCAATGCGCATCATTCGAAGCACGCATAAAGTCTCTCTTCCTTTACTGGTTTCCCAAATTAAGGTCTCTTCGATTCGTGACCTCCCGACCCGACCCGCCTTCCTAAGTACTTGTACATGAGCTTCCCGCCATGTCAAACCTATCCTTGGGGCAAATCATTCGGGGACGCCGAACGCCAAAAATCAGACCGAATGCATCGTCATTTTCATCAGCCATTATCTGTTGGTTTGGTGTATATGCGAAATCATGCTAGCCGGTTACGTCCCACCATTAAACCCTAAAAAGGATTCGCTGGCCTTCTGAGCATTTCTAATTATGCTCTCCACAAGCTCCATCGACCCATCAGATACTTCTGGCAGATCAGGCGTTCCGCCCGCTTGATTTGATGGCATTAGAGATTTCATTGCGGGAAATGGTGTGGGTGTTGGTTGTTGCCCTGGTATGGCGTCGGGAGAAAGTGGTACGGCTGTATCGGGTGATGGTGATGCATGTACTTCAACGGAGGGCGAAAGTTGTGCGACGGCTGGCCGGGGCTGCTGTACGGGGGATACCCGAAACCCGGGAGACTGAACCTATTGCTGTTAGGCACTGCTGGTGGGGATGTGTGCCGGAAAGGTCCGCTTACAACATGATTTGATTGAAGCCCCGAGGTAGGAGGCTGCTTCGAACTCTCAGGTTGACAGTAGACGGGCAAAGCTTCCGGGCTAGGCGTCATCGGTGCCGGAGTTTGAGTTGTAGTGGTGGGAGCGGGTGCCGGTAACTGCGCTATCGTGGGTTGAGCAGGTGTCTGTGTTTTCCGTAAGGCTTCCCACGGCCGTGGTGCAGGGATATGTGTCCGTTTTGGTACCGCCGCCTTGGCCGAATGAACAGGTGTAGACGTGATCTGTGATGTGGTGGAGACAGGGACTGGTGGCGGAGGGATAGGAGTTGTGGATTTGGTCTGTATTGGTTGTCTAGCCAGATATTGAGTAACTGGTGACATTGACGACAACCCTGATGCCGGAGTTGCGGGCGCTGGCGGAGCTATGGAATTTGTAGGCACCGTGGAGACAATGGGCCGTGACGGAATCATTGCTAAGGGTGGATTTGTGGTGCCAGGGTCAGACTGGCTCTCTACCTTCACGTTCTGGCTCTGTAGCATAGCTGCATAATGCGCGCGAATAGCTGGGTGTAGGGCCGCCGATGCGTTGGCGCTGATGTCCCAATGATTTGAATCGTCGATTGAATTAGAGCGCCAAATAGATGATTCCTTCACCATTGATGGTTGAGATGCTAATGGCGGTGCTGACTGCGTTCCGGAGGGCGCGGTCGAGGGGATAGCTGTGGTATGAACTATAGCTGGCCGCGGAGTCGAGACGTGGTGTATGACGGGGGCTTGGGACGGTGGCGCAGCATCGTTCGAGGCGTTGGCCGATGGCAAGGAGGCTGTGGTGGGGTTATGAGGTATTGACGATACTCCGGGGTTAGTTTTATTTGACCCCATTGATTGTCTCCGGACGCTGAATAAGGCGTCGGGTGTTCGCATCAAATGGGCACGCAAATTACCTTCGTATCCATTCGTGAATCCACCCCAATGCGCGTATGGAGTCCTATATTTAGTTGAGTCCCTAAAAGTTGTTGATTAGAAAACAAGGTAGCTCAGGGAAAGGGGGACAGGCGAACCTATTGTGATGCACTTGGAAGAAGGCATATTTTTGGATGACGGATGGCCGTGGTTCCTTGGCTGGATTCGAAGATATGAGTGACTGGAGGTGTCCCGCCAATGCTTGGGTTGATGCCGAAGACGTAGGTCGGATGGCGGATGATGTCATCGGCGTATTAAGAGAGAGGTTTGATACTAATGAGCTCGATCGTGCCCGAACTTGTGTTTGGAATCGCTGGCTATTCTGTGGTGACGGCGATGGCCCAAGGCCGGGTGGCTGCGTGAAGCCGTGGCTGAAAGGCGACTTCGTCATGGAATCTCCTCGTGTATGCCCATAAGAGGAAGGAGGTGTACCAAATCTTTGTCCAGAGCCAAGAGCGAGACGTCCACATTGACTACTGACGGAAGACTTGTTGCGCGTATGTCCATTAGCATTCTCGGTAGGTGTTAGCCTAGGGAGGGACGGCCGTCTCGTTATAGATTGTTGATTTGTGAAAGGAGGGGTGCCGGTGGTAGGAGCACTGCCTTGTGTAGTAGGAACAGCTGTAGGTTGTGGTACTGACGGCTGCGACTGCTGTGTTGAGTTTACAGGCTGAATCGTGGAATAGGGGGCGGGGTGTGGCGTAGCTTGCTGTAATTGGGGCGATTGCTGACTTGCCTGGCTTAGGTTCAAGGTTACATGTGATTGTGGCTTTTGTCGCGTCTGCTGTGGCCTCTGTTGCGACGATGGCGTCGTCGCTTGAACTTGGGGGGTCCGGTGCGTCTGTTGTCCTGGTGGTATATATGGCGAATGATGAAACTTATAGTAGGGCAAAGGTGAAGGCAATGATGCAGTCTGTGGCGGAGTAGAGTAGTTTGGCCTAGTGACGGGCTGTGTGTGGTGCGAGAAGGTATTGCTAACGGAAACCTTAGGTTCGAACTGTTGAGCGGTGTAAGGAGAAGCTCTTGGGACGAACTGGTGCGTAGTAAATGAAGAGGGAATATAAGTTGGCGGTACGGGATCTCGCGGCTTGTATTGGTACGGCTTTTCCGTCTTTGGCATCGGAACTGGGGTATGGATGGAAAAGGTCGAACCATACGGCTTCCGTGGCGGCGGCGGGGGCAAAGCCGGCCGAGGAATAGAGTCCAAGAAATTGCTCTTGTAGTTGTGTTGCTTTTTGCGGGGATCCTCGGTGTATTGTGGCCGGGCGTCGGTAGAGTTCTTTCCCAAATAGTACCAGATCTGGTTCTCCCTGGACAAATCCACCTTGGCTTGGACTTTATTCGTCTCCAGATCGTGATGGTTGAACTCTGCCCAGACGAAGCCGCCTTCAACGAAAGGTTCTTCGGGGCGGGGGAGTTCCTCAATTCGCCTTCTAGTCGCATTGATGAGCTCCTTAGCTTTCCGCGAAGTTGGCATCGGAACGGCATTTCGCGACGCATGCGGCAGATGCAAATCAGCTGGGTCTGGAAGAAGCAACCATTTCCATTCCACTTCTACTCGGTCCCTATAAGATTGTCAGTACTTGTCTACGAAGAAGGCTAAATCGGTGCTTTCTTACCCATTAGGAAGGATATCTACGAGGAAAGTCTGTTCGCTATCACGGTTCTCGACGATGATACCCGCAAAGATCTCACCACGATGGTATTGAAGTTGGCAAAAGTCGCCCTTCTTGAGCGCGGAGGCGGCTCGGCGCGTCTTTTGGCAGTCATCCAAGGCATCACCATCTAACTTCCGGTCACGTTTAGTCCTATGGAACCGGCAGCTGAACTCGAAGGCCTGCTCCTTATACTCGGTGCCATCCTCGCTAAAGATGGGGACTTCGGCTTCCTCAACAAAGACTCCCGCAGCGGCGGCGCATGTGGCGTGATAGGCTCTTGCGCACTTTTTATGTGAGCACTGGAAGCAAGTTCCCCGCTTAGAGCGACAGAATAAGCACTTCAGGTCAAGCCGTGCTTTGCTAATGTTTGCGACATTGACAACAACCTCTTTTCCATCAACCGTGTCGATCCAAGTCTCCGCGCCATAAACGGCGCAAAGGCGATGAGCCTTACGGTCGTCGTCAGTTGGCAGTAATTCGATACCAGGAATATCATGGGGGCATAAACAGCACGGGGGCTCAACCTGGCTCTTGAGACGTAGTCGAATTTTCTTGACCTTCTTCTCGCCCCTGTCTGCTGTGGCCCGCTTGCGTTTCCGTGCAAGCGGCTTCAGCTTGATAGCATGCGCAGATCGAGGTGTGGGGATGCCGGTTTCGGGATCATCCTCATCGTCTTCATCTTCTTCTTCATCTTCGTCTTCCGTCTCTTCGTAATCTGTTTCTTCGCCCCGCAATTTGCGTTCAATTTCATAAACGTCAACCCACACGCTATCTTGAGCTTGAGCACATTCGCATTTCTTCGCGATTTTGCCCATCGCCAGCCAGGAATCCAAGGCGAAGTTGACAGCTTCCGCACAATTATAGCCGAGGTTGTATCCGGAATGATAGCCGTAAGGGTAGGTCACAACGAATTCGCCGGGATAAGAAACACACTTGTTGACTTTGATGTTAAAATATTGTTGAAGATGATTGGGCGATATCAGGAAGGCTTTGTGGCGAAGAAATTGACCACAAGCTTTAGCATCTGTAGGCCAAATGCTTTTCATGGCAGCTTCGAATCGACGAGCATCGCCTTGGGAAATGCTATACCACTGCTTGGGTGCGCCAAAATGAAGATAATTGATACTGTAAAGGTCTACATCCTCTAAATGCCACGCGAACGTGGCTTTCCACATGCCGAGGTATAGGTATGCCGTATTGACACCAGGGACTTTAGTGCCTAGGACGTCGAGGAGATTAGGTAGCTTGTTGAGGTTCCAATTCTCAGTGGTATCATCAAATAGGGTCCCCAGAACATCGGCACCATAAAGTGGAGGCGCATAAGTGAGAGTCTTCCAATATATGCGTTCAAGCTCCTCGCATCTCTCGGGCGTATAGTCAGAAATGTCCATTTGGTAATCAAAGTCTTTGAAAGCCTCTTCATCAATCTTAGCGGAGCCCTCACGTCGAGCATATTTGCGCCGGGCAGATGTGCTTTGCTCTTTAGGCTTCGCCTGTCTCGAGCCACCCATCCGACCAACAGTTGGCGGGACTGGGTCGTCGTCTTCAATGTCATCGCCTATATCTTGTTCAACCGAATCGATGACAGCCTCGGCGGGCCTGGGCGACACTGGGGTCATAGGACGCTCATCTAGCTCTGTGCCGCCACCCCTGGCCCCAGCCCTCTTCGTCTTACTCCTCGTAGAGCGGCCGCTGGTAGTACTACTAGCGCCGCGTCTCTTAGGGCCCAACAGCGTGGAAGTAGGTGTTCCCTTAGGTTTAGAAGGGGCCTGGGCGCGCCTTTCTCCTCGTCTGGCTGGGGGTTGGTGCTCACTCTGGTCACAAAGCTGCCGCCATTGTGGCAGGTTGTAGGCTCGCTGGTGGAGAATGTTCACCTGCCGGTAGGTACCATTGGACCCCATAATCTCCTGCTTAATGGGTTCACGGACTCTTATCTGTTTCACCAAGTCACTGAGATCAGGACGTTTGTCCTTCCACTCTTGCGGTGGTATGATCTTGACAATTCCAGACTTCATCCCGTAGGAATCGATTTTTTCCATCTGTTCACATCTCAAGTTAGAAGCATGAACACAGCACAGCCATTCACGAGGGAGGGAGAGAAAAGTCGCGAGCAGCGATGTATGGGCGACGTACGAATTTCTTGAAGTCTTTAAACTGGTGCATATCGGGCTTAAATACCGGAACGGTGCCAGACCAATGGTCTGGTGTCACCTCGCCGATATCTTCCTCTTCCTCTTGGGGGATTGGTTGTGTGGTGGTGGTGGTAGATTCAGTGTGGAGGAAGGGCACATGGTCAGGGTCGAGAGTCGGATCCTCAACATCGCTGAGTTCGGAATCACTGCCATCGAGTTTCATTGCGCTGTTGCTGTCAGGTGGGGAATGCAGGCCGATAGGTTTGGGGGACGGATGAGGTTGTGTATAGTCAGCAAGTCCGTGTGCGACGTCGGGACCGGGCTGGACGTCGTCATGAGGGCCATCGCAGGCGTGGTGAGGTTGATTGTCGTGCGACACAAGCGTGGGCTCCTGGCTTGGAGGCTCGGGCGCAGGCACCACGACAGCGGCAGTCGCTTCGGCGGACATGGTAGCAATCGAGAGGCTACATGCGATCAACGAGGAAATTGTGTTTCTTCATCGACGCAGACAGCCGATCGCAGCGGTTCCGTCGAAACCGCCTCTCGGTCGAGTATGTGTCGAGATCGGGGCAATGCGAGGTTGAGATTGAAATTGGGATGGAGAGTAGTAGCAGCGCCGGCAGAAGTCTGGTAAGTGGTGCAACGTTCGTGGGTTCGATCGTTCGTTACAGGTAGGCTGGTATGTTAGTTGGTTGGCTGAGCTGGACCGGGCTGGGCTTGTTCGCTGGTTGGATTGAACGATGGCCTGGTCGAGGGAGGAAGAGGTGTAGTCGGTGGTTCAGGGGTGGACCGTGAGCTGCGCCATGCCCACAAAGCGCTTTTTGGTTGGTTCGTTGGCTCTGATACCCAGGCCAGCTTCAAAAGTACCTGCCGCACAGCGCCGCACGTACCGCACCGATGTACTACTTTGGTGCTCTTCTAGTGGAGACAGGCGCTGTTGCTGCTGCTTGGGGGCCCGTCTTAGCTGTTGCTAATCAAGTTTAGGCTTAGTCGATGTTCTGTATTAGCTGCGGGGAGAGCCTGTCAGTGTTCAGCCATGTGTGGCTTACGCATCGACGAGTGGTTCGATGCACTGCCAAAATTACGCGTTGATGGCCTGATGCGCCGATTAGGTAGGCATCCCCCCTCACGTTATACACATACTATACCTACCAGCCTAGGGAGTTACTGCCGGTAGATACAAGATATCGATAAAGTAGCTACCCCGTCAGCACTTTTGTACATCTGGAGATTTTTTGAGAGAATGCGGAGAAACGTTTCCAATTGTTTTTATTAATTGTGCCAGGCTAGAGCTTTATTTTCAGAATCCCTCCCTTTAGTATGTAGCAAACCCTTCTTATTAGTTAAGTAAGGGTAGTAGCTACCAGCCTGAGCAGAACTGGGCAAGTACCTAATCTGAGATATGTAGGTACCTAGGAGACGAGCTAAAAGGCGAAAGTACAGCCCGAATTAGTGCTAGTGATCAACACCATCAGATAAACTTCAGTGACATAATTTGCTCGAGATCCTGCAGCCCTCCGCTTACCTGTGCATGCCTCAAAGGAGGTTCGTTTTTTAAATTAAATGCTCGATAGCTACTAGGTATTCATTATCCCTTCATTATACCGTCCACCAAACAACATCAGATAGTTTTATTTTATTTTATTTTTCAGACACGCCCAAGATCTTTTTACTATCCAGATAAGATACGCGGTACAAGTACTCTCCTAGAACTCATATTACATCATTCACATCATCATTCCAGCGTCATCTACTGCCCCTCCCGCCATAGGCGTCTCTCAAATATGTAGGTGAGCAAAGAATCTGGCCACAGTAGCTTCAACTACATCTATCAACATCTAACATTCTATCCCATATGAAGAAATATACCGCGTCACCCATCACCTACCAATACCTATCACCCTATTGCCTTTGCATAAGTTGAACAACGATTCATGTCTTGATGTTCATTTCTAGAGAGAGTTGACCATCCCGCATGGTCCTGGAGTCAATAACCAACTCACCAACTCACCCAAACTTATCAATTGCAACTTCTGAGTTAGGTACCACTTCTTGGAAACTACATGCAAGAGGCTGCTAAGATCTGAGTTTGACCATATATGAGCCTTGGTTCGTCCAGTAAGATTCGATTGAGGACGACTCCCCCAATCAGCGAATAGGTAACTACTTGAGTAGCATAAAAAGGCGGACGACGGCTAACGTATGGTACGTACAGTACTTACCCGAGTTTCAACCAATACCGTCGGTCTTTTTTTTCTTTTTGTGTTGTAAGCTCCGGCTGCGAATAATATGACAGCATTGGAGGAATTTCGTGGCATAAAGAAACCAACAACGTCTCTTTGACGACGTAATGTTGCAATTGATCCCGACGGACAACAAAGGGCCACAAGTTGTCGCGATAGGTCGTGATCTAGCCACCCTCTAACCACAGTCTAAGAGTACAGGTGAGTACCGTCATGAGAGACTTCATATTTAGGTAGGTTATTGTGAGGTTCGACTTCAACCATGAGCATATTTTTATATCTTCCTTGGCCATAAGCTCCAATTGATTAGATTAATCGCTATGTCAGTAGATTTGCGGTAGGCTTCCGGAAGCAGGGACCAGATATATGGCTACCGTGAGCATGTGTTCTATCTATATATAGTACTGCGGTTACGAAAGCTTGTATAGATGCGACACGCTTTAATTTATATTGCAGATTGTACATGAACCATAAACATGGTCATATCATCCTCTCAAACCCAATCATGGTTGTATCATGGTTGCAGTAGGGCCGAGTACCTGAGCCATCCAGGGGCCACCAGGGTTTGTTCTACCGGTCAAAAATATGAAGCAAGATGTTTATGTCAAGAATCAAGATCACATATGGGTAGGCACGGTTGTTTTATTGAAGTTCTTTTTTTATTATTCTCTCATCCACTCAGGTATCATTCCCAGGTCTCCTCGACACCTTGAGGGCTTATCACAGTCCTCGAGGCCGGAGGCTAGCGTCCACTCATCTATTTCTTCCTCTATTTCGTTGTCATCGTCCATCATCGACCGTGGATAAATAATCAAGGAATGGGTTGACAACAAAGGGAAAGAAGCATGAGACTTGGCAGCTAGCTGGTAATCGCCCCCTCATCCGCCACCGTACAAAATCTCCGGGCGCTGTGTCGACGCATCTAGGCAACATGGTGTACAAATTGTAGCAAGTAGGCCTGCTGTGCTCGTGTATGACAGGCAGACAGACAGGCATGACATCAGGAAAATCCAGTACACCACCTAGAAAATGATTCCTTTTCCCGTCCCTCCCTGCTTCTGTGGTCGCCCATTGACTCATGGTTTTTTTTTCTCTCTCCGTTTCTAATCCCGGGCGCTGAGCAGCAGAAGAGAATAGAATAGACACTAGGTAGTGAAGTAGACACTAGTGATTAACGTGTTGTGTGGCATGACCACACCAAGAACCGAATGAATAACTGGCAAGACTGGCTCCATCCCGTCGCGTGGCTGCAGAAGCCGGTCCGTGGGGGGTAATGTATGTACGTATGGATCCAGAGCGAACCAGCGAGCGAGAAAGGAGGCGCCGTAGCTGGCAATCAATCCGAATCCATGTGGCGTCCCGCCTTGGAGTACCGGCATGCTCACGCCCATATCCAGGATTCCAACACCCGCAAATGCATGATAAAAGTATGTAGCTCGCCACCCGCTTTTGTGGTAAAATGGTTCCCAACACCAGGCTTTAACAATGAACCAGGCTTTAACAATGACGCTAGACAAATGAAGTAAAAGAAAACAAAGCAGAGCCTGTTATGTACGATGAGGCCGTCACCTGCTCTGCCAGGTCTCGGGGCCTCTTGTCGGCGTATGGGCCGACACCAATTCCATACATACACATTAAAGAATACGCGGCTGGTTCGCGTCGGGGCTCCGACTGCTACCGTAGAAAGACATCGTCTAATCCAGCGGGGCAGAAAAAAAACAAAATGCCTAAATAGGCAACAGAATGGTATCTCTCTATTCGCAAGACAATGGCAAAAAGGAACAAAAAAATAAGCCAAAAAAATAGCTGAAATGGAGATCAATGACGCTCGCTCTCGAGTCGTGATGGTCATGAATTTCGTGAGGACCGTGAGATCGTAACGCCATCGTCGCGTCCAGTATTCCGTAGTGTGCGATCAACGCAGCCTTCATTTTCGTAGACCGACACGGTCTGTTAGGTTGCGCCAGAAGCTCGGGCGCCGTCGTCGCTCGCTTCCCGTAGGCGAGCACATCGTCGCCTCTCGTACCATAGGGCCAACAATATCTTCGTCTCCGCGCTCGGGGAACTTGCCCTCGCCGTCCATGATAGGGACCGTGGTAATGATGTTTTCGTCAAGCTTGTCGAAGCCAATCGCCTCGCCACGTGCAGCTAGGGTATCCATGATCTCTTGGAAGTTCCTGCGCCAGGTTCCATCAATCTCGGCCCATTTCTGCTCGGTAAGCTCGTAGGTCTTAGAAGTAAGACTGTAATGCTCACTGGTGCGGACAAGGTGTTTCGTGTAGTTGACACGTGCCGTTTCCCAGTCTGCTCGGAGTTCAAAAAGGGATGATGCGGTAGCGGCGGTGGGCTTGTACGGAGCAGGAACAATAGTGAAGTTGGCATGTCCAAGACGGTCCGACCAGGCGTCCTGTTCTGGAATGGGAGGGACCTCAGTAGCCATCATCTTTTGACGGAACGACGAGATGGACGGCTTGGTGCTGAGCGGTGGGGACAAGATAAGTGGTGACTGCGGCTCCTCTTCAAGTGGAGAGGCGATACTTGGCGATTGCAGCGGTGAAGGCTGGACCGCCACGTAGTCGGTCGGGCTACTCGTCATCATGGGCGGCAATAGGGGGGTCGTCGCCTGAGCGCGTTCGCGTTGGATGGATGACAGCACATGATCAGCCTGCTCCACATCTAAGGGCCCGGGCAAAGTGATACTGTCGCTGCTCTCAAATGACAAGCCGGGCGTCGGCGAGAGTGGTGGCTCGTTAGAGCGGTCTGGTAGATACCGGTTCGATCTGGATACCGACGACGATCGGCTAGACGCAGCGCGCGACATGGAACGGCGCTCAGAGGCACTGTCCGAAACAGGCGAGCCAAGGGCCCTCGGTTTCCTAGGGGATCTCCATCGGGTAAGCGAAGGAAAGCGAGCACCTATCCGATACGAAAGGCCCATAAACGGCGGCAAAGAGCCGTTTCGCTGTTTCGTCCTCGACGAGCGTTGCGATCCAGGAAAGTCGCCCTCGCTAAGGCGCCCGAGGTCAGTTTCGAATTCTCTGCCTCGAGCATAGAAGTTGGTTGTGGTCCGCACGATGTCAGTATCTCGGTGAACGCAGGGCTCGTCGCCTGAAAAGGTAGACCGGTTAGAATATGAATTAAAAGGTGGCTCAGCGGCAATGGATATGTACTTACACAAGCAGTCATACAGATCGAAATGCTCCGGGACGTCATCGTACGCGACATGGACGTCTTTGATATAGTTGAAGCGGTCATACTCAAATGGCTCTTCTTCTTCGACGTCATCGAGAATGCGTTTGCAGGGCGTTTGCACAACTTGGGTAGGCGACGGAGGAGAATCTTCGCAACTAGCAGGTATAGCCAAATCGAATGAGGACATGGAGCTCGAATAGCGTAGGTGTCCCCGAGCAGAAAAGGTGGGAGTAGCTGGGGTCGTGTCCGATGAATTCGAATCCGTCATAACGAGGGCATGTTGGCGAGCTTGTTGATATTGCCGATTATAGTATTGGTATGTAGAAAGACCATCGCCCTCAGTTTCACAAGCTGCCATAATGGCGACGGCAGCAGCCTCCTCCTCCTGTTTTCTCCTGCGTTCGACCAATATGGGCAGTCGAAGAGGGCGTAGTCCAGGAGACATGTTGTCTGTGCCGCAAGGAAGCACAGATCAGCGATCGTCACGATTCTCCTTCGTTATGAGTGAGTCGGCGAATATACTGATCTGTGAGATGGAGATAGTGGTTTCCGAGCACCCGTGAATAGCAGCACTTCTTTTATCTAGTCAGACCAAAAGGCGATGCAACAATTGCCGTTGTGTTTGTGTCGTATAAGTGAACGGCCACGGTCGTTGGTGTAAGTGGTGTAAGAGGGCGCGTTCGTGTGTGTCTGGCGTTGTAGTGGTGGTGAGAGCAACGAATGGTGGGGGGGTGTGCCGTATGATGTATGCTTTGCTTTCTCCAATATACCCAACCTATAGGTGTACGTCAATGGAGGATGGGGAGCTAAGCTTGCTTGCTGCTACGTCGTCTCCAATTCTCTATTCTTGTTTTCTTCTTCTCTTCCCGCGCTTTGACCGGTCCTTCTTCTGTGCTCTTGACTAAGCAATGGTCACAACAAGACACCCAGGGGAAGACGTCAGTTCTACCTCTGCATAATATACCAGACAAGGCCGATAGAGTTGACAGGATAGATTGGGTTATGCTGGCTGCCTCGTTGCTACTCCTGATAGAGTCAAGTCCTGAGGGCTTCCCAGGGTCTTAGCGGCCTCGTGGCTTCGCGCATTCATACGTGTACCACTCGCCGTGCACACGACTTAGAGTTAGTTGCAGTGGTCCACGTGTACCCGGCCTGTGTGTATGGTGCGTGATATGTGAGTTGTGGTGTGTAATGTGGCGTGTATACCGCTTGCGAGCATTCGTGGGGTAGGTAGTAGTTAGGCTCCTGTTGTGTGTGCTGGTCCCTCCAACAGCAGAAGAAAAAAAAACCGCTTCTCTGCCTTCTCTGCCAATCAAATCCAGGATTCGTCCCAATTCCGATACTGGTCCGGGGTCTCGTGCAGATGGCCCTGTGACGTCCGGCCTAGCGAGTGGTGGTGCGAGACCTGTCTCCAAATCCGAGTCCTGGGTGGTAACAAGGACACGACAGATGCCAGTACTGTAGGTAAACGCGGGGTTGAAGGTATATATTCCCGTGAAGCTGAACAAGCTCTGCTCAATCCTGTGGTAGGACGGGATATGGTGCATGTATGTATGTATGTATATGTGCGTGAGCGTGGGAGTGAGTGAGTGAGTCTTGAGGACCCGAGCCAGGCCTGTAATGCTGGAGAGGCGTGGTGCAGGGGGTCGACCCGTGGACAAACGGGAGATCGGGGGCAGGGCAGGGCAGGGCAGGAGGTGGGAAAGCTCGCTTGACTCTCACGAATTCCTTGGTCTCTCACATGTCGGGGCTTGGTCTTCTGCTGGTGGTGGTGGTGAAGAGCAAAGGGGAGGCAGACTACTAGCTAGAGAAAACTAGAGAAACAGTGGTAATAAGACGATGGTTGGGTGGTGGGTTGGGGCAACATGACTTTGACTTGACTTGACTTACAAACCCAGCCTGACTTGACTGGCTAGCTCTAGCTCTGCTTGTTGTTCCGAATGAATGATAGAATCAATCACCGATGGCATGGTCTGTTGACAGCAGAACCCACCTGGGACCAGGAATCGGGACAGCCCCGGACAGTACGTTGTACAATTTTTTTTTTCTTTCTGCTTTCGCTCGAGCAACCCTGGTTGACTCCATCGCGAAGGCCCCATTCTACACAGCCTAGCCCCATCAGGCCGAACCCAGGCAAATGGGATTATAGCGGATCCCCTCCGGTCTGAGCGGCCGGTTGGGCTGCTCTGCTTTGCTCCTCTCCTCTCCTCTCTCGCTGACCAGAAGAAGCACTGACGTTTTAGTATTTGAACCCGCTTGTCCGCTTCAAGCTGCTTGGCCAGGGCAGTGAAAAGTCGGTCTACAGTACAGCATACATATCTTCGTACGCACATACCTACATGGCATTACATATCAATCGCGTTCCCTACGCCAGCTACAGACATACTTACGTGTGCTGGCGGGCAGTGTTGCGGGCAAACGGGCGGCAGACAGGATGTACCGACACTGTATGTATAAACCACGTGTAGCACATAGGCAATTAGTTAGGTATGAGAGCATATCTATTACCTACCTACAGCACAGTAAGTATTCTGTAGATAGAGATAGTTCCGCCTAGGCCGAATTTCTCTTCAGTGCCATTTGAGCCTAGACCCTTATCCAACTCTCTGCGCTGTTCAGTTGTTGTTAGGTAGGTACTCTTACTACACCACACTAGTACTAGTACACTAAGAATTTTTTAAATAAGGCACTAATGACTCCCGTCTTCTTCGGCTAGGTTCCATGAGCCAAACACCACATGTCCCCGTTATCCAAAAGCCCCGTGTATAAAAATACTGGAAGTGTAAGAGCCAGCGCCAACATTCTACAGTAAGTACCTACATACCTAGATGGACGCGTAGTACATACAATTATTACTGCCGCCCCCTTATTGTCGTTATACAAATAGTTACCTAGGTACCTACACAAAAGAACAAGGCGGGGCATGTTATGTATCGAGAGATTTTACACGACTGTGTTATTTGGCACTGTACCGCGAACTGTGGAAGAGATCCCGCCACCGGCCGCTCGGGTAACAGTCCCCGCTGACCCGGCCGCTGGAGCTACGTGGTTAGGCAGGGTATTGTTACCCCTTTCAGCGTAGATACTCTGTGCTTGGGCTCAGGCTTAACTTACGTAGGTACTTACCCACCATACAGGGTTCATCAATCACATAAGCACTTATTCTAGTAGCTTAGAAAAGTCTGAATTGCAGAAAGTGTTTGTTGTCATCGCCAATGAGCTCTCTACCCGTCTGGTTACAGACTAAGTAAGTAAACAGAGGGACAGAGGTTACATAGACCAGTATGACTTGTATGACTTATTCTCAGACAAATGTTATATTAAGCAGATGAGTGATCATATTATTGTGCACACTGTAAAGCACAAACACAATAAGTAGGAAAGTAAGAGCTCAAAGCTTGGCGTCTAACCGTGCAATCCAGTCTGTTGGCTGTTCAGATTACTGTGTCAGTCTGACAGCCACAGGAAGAAACGAAGCCAAGCAGGGTCAGTATATATACAGTGTGCGTACTGTGTTTCCTTTTTCTTTTCTTTTTTACACGCAGATACAGACAGCAGTTAAGTGTAACAGCAGCATAGCTAACTAGATGTTTTGAACAGTAAGTTAACTAGGTACTAGATAGTCGTTTACTTCCATACAGAACGATCGGACTTTTAAAAAAAAAATACAATTCAGGGATTTGAGATTTAAGAGGTAGCTTGTTGTGATGCCACGCGCACCGGCATTGTGGAAGGAAAAGATCAGCGCCAATGATCGCCAAAAACTTTAAACTCCTCCGTAACTGATTGCACCCAGCTTCAGGGGTCTTCTAAGCCTCGTTTCTTTTCCCAATGTTGTTACCAGCCTGGTGATAGTTATGATAGTACATGGACACTGAGCCAAAAGTCTAAGGGGTTGGGAACGTCTTGGAGTACCATAAACGCCATGTCAATTCGAAGCAATAAGAAGGCAAACATTTCCCATGTTTTCATATCAACCTGCGACAGCAATATCGGCAACTGGAAGACATATCAAGACATCACAACATATCCATATCATACTCGACTCCGGCTTCTGGCTTGAGGGCTGTGCCTCTCGACGGCACGATGCATGCATTCTAACACGACAAACATCTTGCTTCGCCCCTTGTCCCATACAGCTAATGGCAACTTGTGTCCTTGCATCGAGGTTACTGATCCTATTCAGCTAACCTAGGTAACACTGCCTTAGTATTCACTTTGGCCGGCCGGTTTCAGTATTATTGTTATCTTCAGGAATTTGCGATTCGCCAACTCTTCGCCCTTGCGTCTAACCGTGATCCGAGGTCTGACCTGTCACCCAAAAGAGTGTGCCGGATCGCCGACCACCCGTGTCGCCTACACTGCTGCATCGGGACCAGAAATCTCTAGTAGTAGCCATATAGGCATCACCACCTGGCAAGCCCGTTCCGCTCGGCGAGACGGAACCTTGCTCCCATCAGCAGTAGGCCACCTACGTCATGGCAATTCGACCCTCGAGGAAATGCTCATACTGCACACGCATACCATCACCATCACCGCCGATCGGTAGTATGCGTTGATGGGTAAGAATAAACCGATACCGATCTAGGACCCGTCGTCAGGAGATTCTAAATAGCTTCCGAGATTTCTACATTTTTGCCCCCCGGGATTACGATATCACGCATACGCGAGTTTGCTCAACTTAGTCTGGTCAGATCTGGAGTAGGTAGCAGGTAGCAGTAAAGCTCTCTTCTATCGCGGTCATTGCCATGCGGGTTTTTGCTACCTACTTGTTATGCAATATTAGTTTGGTTTCCGAGGTTGTGTTGTCGAACATGCATTCTCTTACAACTGGGCATTCGTCCGGACCAATACAGCCCGTCCATTACCGACCTCAATCTAGCATACAGAATATCTAGATACCTACCGGAATATTTCACCGGTCTCTGTAGCTATCCCATCTAGCGAAAATATTGTCTTGTGCATTTATTATCCCCAGCATCGCGGTGCATCACGATAATGTCAATGGCGATCATATGCAAATTCGGTTCGTGCGATGTCAAGTACGCAACACCGCCGGAGTGGTATAGCTGCGAGCTGTACCGTACCTTGCATTAGTCAAGGCAGTTTGGAGGGTCAGGCAGCATGCCTATTCGGTGATTACCGTAAAGAGTCCCGTCTTGTTCGGGAAATTTAGGCAAATAGACAACGATGCCACTTATGTGCATCGTCGAACACAATTCAAATCGAGCCAAGGATTATACTGATTTTGTCAACCCCATATATACTTACAAAGCAGAATCTACAGGAGCGTATTACATAGGTCTGATAACGTGCCTACTGTGCGCAGCTTGGTGGAGGAGGATCCGGATGTTTGTTACCTACAGGGGGTTTAACAAGACAAAAAATTTTATCCCAGGCTGGTATACCGGCGCCTCGACCATGTCTCATATCAACAAGGATTACATAACCTCCCTATGAATTCAAAGCAGCAGGACTTTGCGACAATTGATTGATTGATAGGAACATGAAAACCTTTTTTACCCCACGGAACTGCTGGGTGTATGTACGGGACAGGTTACTTTATGGTAACAGCTTGCTGGCGATCCGTAACATCTGACAACTCACGTGCAAGGATACGGAAGCCTGTGTTACTGGCAAAGTCACCAAGAAGTGGCAAGAACATGATGGCGCCCAATCTTCGACCGAGGCCGACATTAACTATGCTGTACTGACGGGCATGCTGTTGGGGATGAACAACTATTCCCCTACACATAACTACCTACTACCAACGCACGTCATCCCAATATCGCCAGTCCCCGTAGACCTAGTGCACATGGCACAGCGCGATTTGCTCGGAGCCGCCCAGAAATCGGCTAGAGTGCCTTACACTAGTGTAAGTGTGTATGCTGTCACAGTCTATACCTAGAAAGTACGTACAACTCAGTATTACTCACTGAGTCCGAAAGCTGCTTTTGGGCACTTCTGTGACGGGCTATATTTAGGCTTATGATGATTCCAGTATTCATCTAAGCAGCAAACAGCTGTGTTCCGGGTCGAGAGCTGTTCCACCCACAGGTCGGCGAGTTCGATCCCAGAAAAACCTTTTCGGGATTCACTTATTAATAGAGATGTGGTCTGGTATGAGCGAAATCGCTACATTATTAGTCACTAATTCACCTTACTAAGGGCGCCGTTGTCGGCAGGATCATTTTATACTGTATACTATCAATGGCCAATGCACTAATTATGTAGATATTCTTTTGACTCGATCTCTGTTCGATCTGGGACTCAATCCCGATCCAGGATTTGCTTCATCGCGATGATTTCGCGCAACTCCGCAGTGATCGAGACTATGTGCGAAAGTGCCGCGTTGATCCTCATCAAGATCCCTTACGATAACGTCAGACGTGAGCTACAAGTACATACATAGGTATTAAGAGCTTACATGGAAGAGCTTACAGTAGCATGGTTCCTTGCATACATGCCTGCAGATAGAAGCTTGGGGCAGCTAGGGGACTGCCTTTGCTTCGTCTTGCCCAGGTATCCTAGATAAACTGGTGCAGAAAACGGTAGTACTGTAAAAATCGCTGACAGCGGGGAAATGCACATGAATACTACGCCGTAGCTCTGAGTATGTACTGTAGGTATCTTCATTCAGCCGATTCGGCGCCCAGCCGGGAAAGGAAACCCATAATCTATCTACCTGGTGATTATTTGGACTTTCAAAAGCCTGGCTTGAGTTAGCTGTCACCAGTCGCAGTAAGCATGTGCTAAGGGTCTTTTGGTCTTTTACCGAAACAAGGACCTTCTAGAAAATTAAAATCGCCCTGCTAACTTCCCAAGCTCCCTAACCTGGGCAGCAAACTAGGGAGATAGGGCTACAAGCTCTGAGCTCTATCATGCGCCTACAGCACCGAGCCATGTGTCGCCGAGGCTTCCGCAGGCCAATACCTTCCCTTTTCCGCCTAGAGCGTCCGTGGTCGAAAGATTCGGGGACGAGCTAATGCATAGCAGGGTCGAGAAGCATGTGGCAGTGGGTGATTCGCGTTTTGCGATCGCAAGCTGATTAGTCGAGTCGGGTCTCATAACCGTCTTTCCTGCTTCCTCCCTCCCACACCACAATAGATAGCTCTAACCTCTCGCCCCTCTCACTCGTCAATTACATAGGTAGCTTGCTCACACTAGTTATGAGTAGTAGCCTATCTAGCTGACAGGCGAGCTCCCCGTTCTTCAAATACGAAGCTAATGACGTACACTTGGAGCCGACCGGTTTTTATCGTTGAGCTTGGCCGGTGCAAGCCGGGGGCTTCTCAGTCAGTCAGTCACTCACTCACTCACCGGTTTACGTCTCGTAGGTAATATTCCGTCATCAAATTACGAAATCGGTGGTCTTTCTCGCAGCACCCCCCGCCCCCCCAAAAGGCCCTCTCTAGCTAGGGGGTGCACACTGGCCCGAAGGAGCATGCAAGGGGCGACGACGTGATAGGCATACCATTCCAAGCCGTATCTTGGAAGCCCCAACCAGTCCTAGATGCGATGCTCAAGCCGAATGTGATAAATGATGTGATCCTAAGCGTTATGGATGGGCGGGAGCGGCCCAGTCCCGACCCGTAAGCTCTGGGGGACTCTGCTCACCTCATCTGCAAGGCACAGCCGTCTAGTCTATCTAAATCTCACACAACGAACGCCATCCCGCAGAATGTTCCTTTGTTAGTGCTCTCAAGGGAGTGCTGACTCGCCCACGAAGCTTTCTCCAAACAAAAATCGCTATCAATTACGTTATATGCACTCAGCTGCATCATGTCACAAAATATAAATCGTATCGGGCAGCAAATGGTGGCTTTTTCATGGGGGTTCTTGACACATCACGACCTCGTTCAGTGGCTTGAACTATTGTTTGACACATAATCTTGGGGCGAGTTATAGATATCATTCAGTGACGGAGGTTTCCCGTCACCGGCATTCAGAACCCTCCAATGCCAGCAATTTAAGTGACCAAGTCACGGACCAATACGCGAAATCTATACCGGAAAGTTCATGCGACCTCCGCAATGACCCGGGGGATTCTGTTCACTCGCGAACACCCCCATTTGCCACCCATGTCGTCTTATAAGGCTGAACAACCAATCCAGAATGCTCCCCCAAAGCAGTGATGGGTGGTGGGTGCTACGCTATAGTGATACGTGGCGCCGTGGTGTGGTAACCCCAGAGTGATATTCAGGTACAGCTGACAGTAATACTGGCAAACACGTCTCTGGGCACCAATTAGCTTCGGTGATTGATGAGGTCGTTGGTGCGCCGTGAGACGTCGATGTGTGTATTCGGCGCGAATAATCGGGCGTTGACATTCTAAGCTGCATGTCGCCGATCTGTCATTGAGCCGGGCTGAGTGAGAAAACGCCAGTTCGGTCCTGAATTGCTAAGCAGATGTGCGCCGAACCGGTTCCATACTTTTTTTTTTTTTCGTCACAGTCCTTGAGCAAGCATAAGCGAAAGTGTCTAGATCTCTCATATTGCCACTTCGTTCCCCGGTACCGGATGATCGGGCCCAAGAGGGACGAAAACTTGGATGGGTATCGCCACGGCAGTGGCTCCTATTATAGCCTCTCCGAATCTCCAGGTTTCTTGATTGAAACTCGGGCCATTGGCTACCGGTCTGGCCGCACCCACGCCGAGAAAACATTTGCTAATGTTCGCCGTTCAGGAACCGCAGGAACCGCTAGACTAAGCAGCAAACGCGGAGTTAGACGGTAACAATCCGAACAATGTGTGGTAACATCGTCTCAACACGTTCATCTTGTCCACTAGGTTTGCCAGCTCATTTTTGTGCGGGCAGAGTTCTTATTCATCCGGTTCAAAGCGCCTAGACTTTAGTTGGCCACTTGTTCCCACTTCTCTCGTGTTCATATTAATACTACGGCGCTTCAATGAGATACAAAGTTGCGTCGCCTCGGCTTTGGCAAGTTGCTTTAATCTCTGATCGGGAAAACCCGTGTTGGAATAACACTAGTATGACTTCGTTACTGGGAGAGGAAGAGTCGGACGAATGTAGTGAGCGAGGGTCTAAACCCAGCCCACAAAAGCCTCACCACGCCAATCTATGAAGGTAAGCAAGTCTCAAAAAGACACGTCCGGATGTAACGGCTATCCGTCCGCTTCCGTAGTCCTTGTCGCTCAGGGGCTTTATCGTTATGGTAACTCATGCCGGTCGTCGGGATCAGTTGGCGTTCAACCCATAATGACAGGTTCAACCATGAGGCCGACCAACAAAATTACGGTTGATAGCCAGTACATGCGCCAGCTCTAAGGATCAATGCTAGTGACACGAAGCCTTTCTTCTCGCAGCTCTTGTGAATGGTAATATGGTGCGGTACTCGTTTCAATAAACCTCTCTGTAGAGAGCGAGGGCCGGGCAACCGCTCGGGGGTAAGCCAGTCGCTGGTTTTGGAATAAAGTAGATGGCCTCATAAGGTTCGTAGGGTTTATCTCCAAATTCCATGCCTCTTGGCTCGGGGCCAATAACTAGAGTCGAGATGAGAAGCTAGCACTCAGTTTAGTTGAATAATGTTTATTTAGCCATCTTGACCTAGCAGAATAGAAAATGTCGAGTATTATAAAGATTTGTGACGTGGTAGCTATATGTGTCTCAAGCTTCCAAAGGAGTTAGCCTTCAATCACCCAATTCTGCTAGATATACTCTACCTAGAGGATATATCTAAAGCCAGCTTCAGCTTCGGGCTCCGACGCCTCGCGCTCTGCTAGTCTCTTATTCGCCTTCCTTAACACCAATCTTACGGTCAAAGCCAGCACAGCTACCAGTAATGCCACACCAGCAGTGGCGGCACCTCCGGGAAGGTATCGTGGGCCGTCAGACGCTGGGTACAGATAGCTGCCATAGATGTTTCCCGCGTTACCAACTAGGTTGGCTACGGAAATACAGGCACTTCGCTTCACCAGCGGGCGGGGAAAGCTGTTTGCGACCCAGGCGAGTATGATCTGATATGCTGTAACGGCGCCAATGGGCAAGAGGAAAATCTATGAGAATCACGAGTCAGTGGCGAATAGGTAGACTGGAACTGTGACACCATAATGGCTGTTTCTCGGGCCAGAGAAAAAAATTATCCACTAGGAAACCACTCACAGCAAAGAACCGCGCCCCCGTGTTTAAAGTCGATACAGCGATGATGTTCCCTGCAACAGAGATCAACATCAAGCAGATGATGTGGATACTGCGATCCGCGAAGCGGCCCGAAGTGTACGTCACGACGAGAGAAACCAGGAATGTGGCTATCCAGACGGGCGCGGTGAGGAGCAAGGTCTCGATAGTTCCGAATCCAAGGGTCTTCACGATGGTGGGGAAGAAATATTGGAAAGCTTGAGATAGTATGGAAGCATGCTGGAGGAGTGTAAAGAGGTATAGCTTTGGGTCTTTAAAGGCCAACTTGACGCCCTCCTTGACTGAGATAGAGTCGGCAACATCCGCCTCTCCCGTATCGTCAACCAGTCGCCATTGGGCATAAGCTTGCTCCTCAGGAGTCAGCCACTTCGTATTTGTCGGGTAGTTAGGTAAAATGAACGCGGCTATGATAGCAACTCCGATAGTGATTGTCCCTTCAATGATGAAAAGCCACCGCCTGCGCCTAGTTTAGTATACAGGTATTGATGGATGTTCATTGGCATAATACTCACCACCCGGCGATCCCGTGAGCACCGCTCAAATTGGATAGAACGCCGGCGCCAATAAGGCCACCAAATGCATTAGATAGTGAACTACCGGAATAGAACCAGGCAATTCTGTAGGCCAACTCCCCACGAGTGTACCAACTAGACATCAGGAAAATCTGAGAAGATGGCATATGGTTAGTCATGATAGGGTTCGTTATAGGCGCGCAAGTCGTGAGGAAGGAAGAAAAAAAGATGAAAGAAATCTCACCGCTCCTGGGAAAAACGGTGCTTCTGCGAAACCTAAGAAGAACCTAGCCGCGACAAGGCCTCCAAAAGACCGAGTGGCCGCTTGCGCGGTGGAGATAATCCCCCAAATAGTCATCGCAATGCTCAGATACACGGATGGTTTGGCTCTTGTAAGCAACAAGTTCGAAGGGAGCTGCATCAACAGGTACCCTACGAACAATATGCTCGTCGCTAGGTTGAAATCGGTTCCCTTCATCCCTAAGTCCTCTTCGAGAGTACCCAAGCGAGCTTGTGCCAAGTTGCTGTGCCATCCATAGTTAGGATAACTTTTCAACTGATAAACCTCAAAAGGCTAGGGCCTTACCTTCGGTCGAGGAAGTTGAGAAGATACATGAGTATTAATAGTGGAAGTAGATGTGCGTCAACTTTCCTCATCAGCTTCTTCTTCATGGCACGGTGCCAATCTGCATCCGCCTCCGTGAACTGCCGGAACAAGGCAATCTGCTCTTCATCAATACCACGTTGTTTTGCAACTTCTTCGATAATATGCTGTTTATGCTCGATCTCTTCCTTGCTGTGTTTGAAGGCCTCGAGAGGCTCTTCAACCTTCGAGTTGTCCATGGCGAGTAAGCGCGGGGATGTAGGAGCTGACTTCAACTTTGCCTAGAAGTCTTCCGATGGGATTGATTGACGCGGATCATAAATTGTTGCTATAATGACCGCAGCCCCGGAACTCATTGGTCATAGTTGCACTTGTTTCTGTTTTGACGTCCTAGTCGGGCATTCTATCAATGGATATGTTATGGAGTCGCACATGCCGAAGCACTTCTCCGCAAAGGGCGGTCATGATTGCTCGGGGTAGGAGTTCTGAATGAGGGGATTTTGAGTGACGATCCAACCCCCAACGCGGGAAGCCCACCTAGAGCTGCCACCTTTTATAGCTGGAGACCCTCCCCTGCCACGCTAGTACAGTATAGAAGTTATATGCTGTATAATCGCGTTATTTTTAACGCTTATATACTTAAGTATAAGAAGTACGAAATATTTAAGTACGCGTTTAATCGATGTTTAACACCGGCGGCCTTACAAGTATACGTTCGATTTTGTTACAACAGGTAGGTATTTCTTATAGGCCTGCGTTTGTTTTTACCTTCAGGATCGTCGCAGGATCGGTGAACTAGTCCTGAGTAGGGTGGCAGGGGAGGGTCTCCAGCTATGAAAGGTGGCAGCTCTAGGTGGGCTCAACGCGGGGATGGCTCTTCACTCCGTGGGGGTGGACAAACGACTTATTTGGGGTAATGATTTCCGAAATGCCTTTGCCGTGGAGTACATACAAATCTTAGGTTACCTATGTGTAGCTGGATAGTTTCATGTTTTATTTGGTAGCACCTAGGAGACTTGGTCGAAATGTGGTTATCGTACCCCTCGATGATTTTTCTTCGACGTACCATGTTACCTGACGGGGTATATGCCTGGCCAGGTACATCAATACGTAAGATAACGCAATTATATCCAATCACTCCTGTGTCTGCCAACTCGTATTCTTAACTTTGGACCGTTGGTCTCGGTAGCCCAGATCGAAATCAGGATTCTAACTCGCTGGGTATGGCCTTCCCGTAGTACAAGTGCGTCGTGACTCGGGCGAACTTATACCGGCTTTTCACTTAGTTACTGCCTCGTCACCGCCTAGTCCATAGCGCCGAGGCGCAACTCGCCAAATGGTTCAGTGTTCGATATAGACTCTAGCAGAGGAGGTCGGCATTTCCTATATAGTGGATTGTTGTCATCCATGTAGAGCAGATCTAGGTTAGGAATAGGACCAATAGACAAATCAAAATAATGGCGGCGCTCTCCTGTATTCAATGACGGAGGGCTTGACGTGTAAGCTGAAGAATTTTCTGCGAAATGCTTGCGTTACACTCCTTACTTTACGATGCCATGTAATAGCCATAGCCAAGTAGTATACATAAGAATGGTAATACGTGGAATATTCAATTCCACTCCGTATTCAAGCTAACTGAAAGTATCTTATTCTTTAATTGCTGCCATTATAGGGCCTATTTAGTTTGTATTGCAATCTCTATATATCATATATGCTACTAGCCACTCCCAAATGTCCATGCCTGCCGTGCGCGTGAGCTATAGTTTCAAATATAGTGATCATAGACAAAGTCTAACTAATATGGACGTTCGCCGACGCCTAACCAACTTCGTGCCTTTCGCGTTGGAGTATTTACCCGTATTTTGATCACGCATGAATATCGCTGGCGGGTAAAATCCGCGCCACTCATAGCATCCGCCTTAGTGCTGAGCTGACGGATAGGATAGGTACCGACTCCAGGATATGAACGTTTATATCCCGAATGATTGTGCTCTTATGGATTTGTTCATAAGTGGCTTGAAGGCACGTCGTCTTCTAGCGTCGCCGTGCAAGAAGGGGTATTGGTGCTGGGTTACAACTAGTCTCCCTTTTGGCGAGAAGCAGGCAGCGAGTGAATCGACGGAGTCAGCTTCGGTCTGCAGCTCATCAAAAAATGACTTTGAGTTCGCTCATTCTCAGTAGTCTATTGGCTTGGCTTGTTGCAAGCTTCCCCCCAAGCGAATCTCGACCAGACCTTACCGATAGACCAAACTGGGTCAGTGACAAGGGAGACTATAATAGCTCAAGGCACATTACAGCAACGATACAGAAACAAAAGGTTGCTTTGGCGAATAGTACCGACGCTTATCCCAGTGATTCATCTCGATCTATACCAGGATGGCAGAGGGAGGGACTGGCTAGCTTCGGGGCTGGAACTGTGTACATGCTGGACCGTTTGTCTCGACGACCGCCGAATATGAAATCGAACTAACATTCAATAGTCGACATCGGGACACCGCGACAGAGAATATCGCTCATTCTAGATACGGGATCGTTCACCACGCTGGTAGATCCAGACTGTGCGCGGGCAGCAGATACTGGCGCATGTGAGAAATATGGGTTCTACAACACAACCACGTCGTCCACTTCACAAGCTTTGAACGTGTACTTCGCCGCACAGTTCGGGACGGGTTACATGGAAGGGGCGTGGTATAATGACACCGTGTACATTGGGCAGGATAGTAGGACATCATATTTCTTTGAAGCTACAGCCATCGTTCTACCCTAACATAACCTGGCGTGTAGAATTGCCTCTGCCGCGCTCGCGAGTCGGCGTTAGTTCCTGGAGCACGTATCTTTGGGCAGGAATCATTGGCGTCTCTTACGGCATGAGATGGAACACACCATACCCCACACTGCTCGACCTTTTAATTCAGCTTGGCTACATCGAAGTGCCCATATTCAGCCTATACGTTGGCACCCTGGCCGCCGACTCTATGAATCAGCATGGTATGTAAATTTTGAAGTTATCACTACGCGAGGGTGAGACTGAATCGCCGCGGATAGGCCATATCGTCTTCGGAGGGGTTAACCGCTGGAAATTTCGCGGCTATCTCGAGCCCATAGAAATATGGCCAAATCCATCCGACCAAAAGGGACTATATACGCAGGTAGGGTGAGTACCATTGTGCATCAATTTTGCTGAAGTCGTTTCATAACTGAGACTCTCTTCGAAAGCTACTGGGTAAACTTGACTTCCTTTGGATACACTCAGCCCGGACAACCTGAAGTCACGCTGACTGACGGTGAATTTGCGCGATCGATGCTCATCGATACTGGATCTACGTTTACCTATCTCGATGCGGATCTCGTCTCAATCGTGGCGAAGGCTTTCAATGCCTGGATCGATGAGACGGGAGTATATTACGTAAATTGTGCGCTGCGCTCCCAAGATGGTTACGTAAACTTCGGATTCAATCAAGGTAATATGGTTATTCGAGTTAGTTACGCTGACTTCGTTGTGGATTTTGACACCTACTGCGCCCTGGGTGTGCAGCCGGCAGACTTGGGTGTTGCAACGTGGGTGCTTGGCAATAGCTTCATCCGAGCCGCATACAGTAGGTCAACTGGATTGCGAGGAGAGCACGGTGACCCATTTTCAATAAGCTGACACCCTGAGTAGTTGTCTTCGACCAGATGAATGATGCTATATGGCTTGCCCAATATATGCCGTGTGATAGTGATGATATCAGCGATCTGACATCAAATGCCGGGCAAGAGCTATGGTTGGATATGACGGGGCTTTGTTGGTGAATTTGGGTTGCTATTTATCTTAAAACCTATATATAGCCGATTATAATGCGGTATTTCTTTCTTGTATGGGTTCGTGATAAATGCGTCTCATATTTTTTCGACTATTACACGACCAAATGATACCCCGCGTCTTTCAGTCCTTACCTCGAATGTCTTCACTCAGGGGCCCTTGTCGAGTCCAAATATTCATCCCTATTTTTGATCCACTGGTCACCGGCAGGCCAGCATGCAGCGTCCGTTCGTCTCCGGTCCCGTCGTCGAGCAAGTTCGACCAGAAGACGGCGTTTCCCACTACCGGACGGAATGTGACACCATTCTCCCACGGCTCGTCACAGTCTATGAATGCGCACCACCTCGTATCATGGGGTGGCTTCACCACTGGGAAATTTGTCCCGCCACCCGTTATGTTCTCGGCGGAAACGTAAGCGAAGAAAGAACTTTGTCTATTGCCTCCCATGGCAGATGACGCGTGCATCGCGTTTGTAAACCAGTCTGTATGGAAGTGGTAGCGCTCTCCTCGGCCATACTTTACGAGCTGCAGAGGCTCGAGGTATGTCCGAGGCGTGTCGAAGCCCTGGAATAAGAGCGCCCGCTCCTCGATGCAGCGGACTATGTCATCGCGCACCACACTTGTTGACTGTGAGGTGCGCGTCTGGCGCTGTCCTTGGGCACCCGCCTGATCAGCAACAGCTGAGCGTGAGAATGTGTCCTTTCTGCGACGGCGCTCGTTAGTATCCCTACTCGGCATTAGGCAAGCCGAAGAGATAACTCACGTAATAGTTTGGAGATGTCTTTGTTCGTCTGGTGTCAAGAAACCATCTAGATATATCACAAGCGGCGACGTCGATACAATATGACTTTGGTATGCCGGGTGTTGACATGATATCGCAATTTGTTCATGGGTGCTGTGGGCACTAGTAAAAGAGACAGCTAGTGCTGCATACCAGACATACTTAAAAAAACTCATCTCGTAGACAATAGAGTGTTTTTGCATTGGCAACGT
This sequence comes from Xylaria sp. Z21, assembly GCA_037356095.1. Classification (NCBI taxonomy): domain Eukaryota; kingdom Fungi; phylum Ascomycota; class Sordariomycetes; order Xylariales; family Xylariaceae; genus Xylaria; species Xylaria sp. Z21. The sequence continues at coordinate 106,048 of JBAWJX010000009.1, read as the reverse complement.
CAACGATTTGGTTATTGCACAGAAGATGCGTTAAGAAATATCATCTTCATTTTGTAGAGCAACAGCAGACTATCGTTCCATCACCTACCTATTAATACCATCTTTCAGGGGGATGAACTGCAGAGCTGAAACATCAGAAATGTCTCTCATTGTCTGTTGAAACGTCGAAACATCGTCAGAGCGTCTAGCGAACAAGCATATTCAGTGGAGTAAGCTGCCTTTAGCCCCAGCTGTCACCGTAAGTGACAGGGATCGTCAAGCCACCCTAAGTCTGATCCCCTGCAGATAACCCCTGAATTGGACTTGTAGGGTAGCTTGTTAGGAATCTTCCGACAGGTTGGGTAGTTCATACAAAGTAGTTCTCATGCCGTCGACAGCTTCACTACTCTTAGAATGATGAATTTCACAGGACTCAGAGTGTAAGGACTAAGACACTCAAAATGAAGCTTAAATCATATATCCTCTCAATTTCTCCCCTTTTGTGCAAATGCTTGGCCTGGGAACATACTGACGAGCGGGATTTCCGTCGCACCATTTCCGGGCATAACTATGCGCTGGTCGCATGTAAGTCTACCACTCCGATGAATATTTGCATCGTTAAAAAGCTATACCGACCGAACGCATATACTTACTATATGATGAATACATAGTCGTAGACGTATGTGCTTGTTTATCATAATTAGCTCTCGGAAAGAAGACCTCATTAACTCGCTGAGCTGTGAGAATAGCCGTCTACGTAAGTATTATTACCCCAATACCACGGACTACTTCGAGGGCCTAACAGAGTTAAAGAACCGGAAGTCAAGCACTGGAGCCCGAGTGGATGTCCATCCCCGGTTCACGTAAATCATTGATGAGTATTGACTGCTCAGCTCTGTCTGCCGTATGTGATGAATTCGGTATATTATCGTACCCCGCTTTACGATTCTTCGATGGCCACGGCCACACGCAATCGTATCGAGGCCCGAGGAGAGCTTCAGCGTACGTGTAGCGGTATTCCTGTCTAGCCTCGTAAATGAGCCATTCTCAATTATTCATAGGATTGCTTCCTATCTAAAAAGAGCCGTTCGTCCTGTCATCACTGTCTTGGACGAGGAAAAGAGCACCAACTTCCAATCCGTGGATGAGACCGTTATTATTGCGCGTATAAACCCCCGCGATGAGCACATAACTACCGCGTTTAAGGCAATCGCGTCGCAGTTTCGGGATCGGGCATCTTTTGGATCTCTAGAGACAGCAGGCGCCACGACTGTCGCGTGCTACAATAACAGGGATGAACAGAAGTTTACTTTGTCTGACTTCACGGCCATCGACGCATTGCCCAAGTTGGTTGAGAGTTGTATGACGCCTCTAATTGGAGAGTTTACGAGAGCCAACGAGATGAAATATCTCCAGGTATGTAGCTAGGAGCTATGTGGTCTGTAAGGAGGGACCGATATTGAACGAAGCCCGCTAAGTGTGATGTTCTAGTCCGGAAAGTCGTTGGTACTATTCTTCGGAACATCTTTAGGTGAGAGAGAAGAATACGTCAACAAGATGAGGCCGGTCGCGAAGATGTACAAGGAATATCTCAGCTTTGTGACGGTGGATGCGGATGAGTATGCCGATTTTGCGATACCGCTTGGCTTGACACCTGGCGTCTTTCCTGCGCTCGCAGTACAGAATCCCATGTATGGACAGACGTTCCCTTACGATTCAGGGGCTGAAATATCTCCGGAGACGGTTGGCGCGTTTGTAATGGATATCGTGCAGGGGAAGGTAAAACCGTGGGACGGGAAAAGCAGACAGGAGAAGGCCCAGCCACATGATGAGCTTTAACGCTGGCGACGCTGTGCCGCGGTATACTGCGCAGTTGATATTCAATCAGAGAGGTTGAATGCATCGAACTGTTGGTCTTCATCAATCCAATGGGTTTGATCGGTGCGTCTTCTGAAGATGCGATAATCTCGTGATTTTGACTTCGCTTCCTCGACGCACATTATATGCTTATCACCTTACACTATCTTTAGCAGAACCTTACTTTCGTTGGCAGATGATCACTCTGGAAAGTTATAAGAACACCATGAAATGAGCTGCTGACGAAGTCTTCTCACATACTAATTTGTTTCGTGCGCTGTCCTCTTTCGTATATGAATCCTATGCAAGATCCTTATCCCTAGTATACGAGCAACAGTGACCAAGATGTTCAAGTTCTCGTCCCTGCCTGTATAACCCGTGGGCTGCAATATTCTACGTTTATACATAGATAGATTCTAATTTCATTATATTCGCCTATAGATCTTCGTCTCTAAGGCAAACTCATGAAAAGCTCCAGCAGTTTCGGGTAGTTCGGGGTACTGTGTCATATGATCAGCAAAGAACGCTCACCTCCGCATTGGATGTTTAAAGCGAGAGAAAGCCATCTATACTCACCCCATTCCCGTGACGGGGTCCCATCCTTCGGTAGCCGGGAATCCAGTAGTTCGGCATCCACGATTGTCGCCGGACGTTATATCATTGAAGACCTCGGGGCTGTAGGGGATAGATCGCATTAGTTAGCCTCCTTTCTCGGTGAACTTTATCTACAATTGTGATATGTAGAGTCGTTAGAAAACACAAAGTACACTCACTGCGCATAAAGAACCGGGTGTATGAACCCAACCGGTGCCTTTCCAGCCTCGAGTCGCGCCTCATTGATGAGCGTCACAACGGCGCCCCAGAGCGGACACGACGCCGACGTGCCGCCAATGCGCAGTAGGCTGCCCCCGCTGGAGATGACGAAGCGGTCCCCGTTGGCGGAAACATCGGGGTACGCGCGGCCGAGCTTGTTGTAGCGTCCAATACCCGCGCGGGCGTTGCTGTAGTTCGTGCCACCGCCCTCGTAGCCCGTGAAGCTCAGGTTCGCGCGCGCCAGGTACCCCTTCACGGTCTCCGCCTGCCAGGACGGCATGTCGTAGATGTTGGAGAACCCGCCGCCGGACCGGAACCTCGACGTCGCGACCTCGGCGTCGCGGCCCGCGGTGCTGTTGTCAGGCAGATACGTCGAGCCGACGGAGAGGATGTACGGACAGGTCGCTAGGAACTGCGGGTTGAAGACGTCGTGCGCCGGCCCCATGCAGCCCGACGGGTTCTGGTAGGTCGCGAACCCGGCGACGCCGTCGTCGCCCGACGCGATCATGATCGTCGACCCTTGCAGGCCGAGCTTCATGATCTCGGCACACTGCCGCTGCTGGTACGAGGCCGGCAGCTCTGCCTCCGCTCCGCTGTACGAGATGCTGATCACGTTTGTCGGCGCGTATACGCCGCAGCCTAGCTCCCCCTTGTAACCCCCCTCGTGCGTGTTCGGATACTCTGGGTCCCGGCACTCGGGCCGCTTGCAGTTCCCCTTTTCGCCGTAGGCTTCGAAGGTGCAGTAGCTGCCGTCGATGGCGTTCCAAAGGTCTATATTGCGTTAGCTGAGCGTGCTCGAGCATAGATTGGGGGGTCTAAAAGAATGGAATACAACGTACTGTTGAAGAAGCCGGCATACTCGCCGCTTGTCAGCTGCGATTGCTGGTACCATTCGTCGTCAACTTGGAAGAGTGCTGGCTCTTGCGGCCAGATTAGTCCGTACGCCATCTGAAAGTCAAGATTCGACTCTGTGCCGGCCGAGTAGAGGTCTTTCGTGGCACCTTCGCCGCCGTTAACGGAGAGGAGTTCTGGGTACGTGCCATTTGGAATATCACTAGGGTTTTATTAGCTATTTAGCTTAGATATTTGCACGAGTACTTGTGGGCTCACTCCGTAAAGGCCCAGAAGAAGCTGTCGAGGTCGTGCTGTGTGTAATGTTGCTTCAAACTCTGGAATATCCCCATCTTGTTGCCGGCGTGTTTTGTCGTTCCTTTGGGGATTCCGTACATTTCTGGTCTCAAGGTTAGAAAACACGTTGTCCCAAATATTGCGACACTTACGTCTGAGGCAATCCGGAGTCACGTAGGTATCACAGCCTCCCGCTAGTGAGAGATTGCCTGATCGGATATCTTCTGGTCGGACGGGCTCTGCGAAACGGAGTGGCCCTCGAAACTTAGGGTCTATCGTCTCTTTTGTCGAAGACGACCGGGCGCGACTCCTTTTGCTCATCATCCCTTCTAAGCTCCTCCGATCCACGGGCTCGGGGCCTTTAATGGCGTCGGCGTCCCGCACCAATGTATGCTTTCGCTGTGGGGTGCCATTTCCCATGAGCTTCACTCCAGGAGTGATGTAGTCAACGTGCGAGCTAATGTGCTTAGGGACGTGGTACCTGGCATTTTGTTAATAGGACACGGATTGAATAAAGAGGGACTCAACTAACTCTTCGCAGCCAATGTCTTTAGTTCCAGTCATCTTGTGTTCCCACACATGATAGTCAGTCATTAAGAGATCTTCTACTTGGTCGACAGGCGCGTCGAATTGAATCCACTGTGGAATTTTGTGTTAGAAACGAGTTTTATAATCTTGTAACGAATCTTAATAGATCATGTCTCTCAAATATGAGCTTGATTGCCACCCCTTGGGCCTTGTAATAACGGGCCAGGGGTACCACTTTGACATCAACCTTCAATCGCATCATATACCAAAATTCGCTTACCTGCTTATTCGCTGACTGAGAAATAGTATGCGGTTTGACGCCGGCTTCTACAAGCCAATCTTTCACTGCTTGAACACTCGATTCTAACGGAGCGAAGAAGTCCACTACTTCCTCGGCCGATAGGTGCTTCCCGTAGTTTTCCGATTCCGGGTTCGAGCTTGAGCCACGCTATTAGCTATGAGAATCGAGTGCTGCTAGCGGTTTAGACTTTACATGTCCATCAGAAGATTGTGGCCGTCCATCAGGTTCAGCTGTTTGAGCCCGATACGCATGGGGAGCAGCGCCTCGCGCTTCGCCCTCTCTACCTTCGCCCACGCTCCCCCTTGGACGGCCGTCCGCCTCTCATGCTGGATATGAGTATGCGGGACTGTCCGCCTCGTCGGTCGCGAAGTTATGCTCTGCGAGGCATGATGGTAGAGGGGGTTTGCGGCTGCTTCGTATGCCGTCAGGCTTAGCACGACGAGTTGAGCGATCTTCATTTTTTCAAATGCCGTCCTAGATAGACACCCGGACCCAGTACTCTAAGCCATTGTGGGTTCACGAAAGAGATATTCGATGAGATATATCAATCAATTGTCCCTCTCGCGTGACGCCCTCTGATCTCCCGGCCATGGCGTGCTAGTGAGGGCTACGGCCATCTCACTCACGGCTATTGTCTGGGCCAAGCTTTGGCGCATGAGCCTATTCACAGCGTTATCATATAAAGTGCTATGCAGTAGGTTCTCTATAAAGATTGACGCCGGGAGGAGATGCGCGGGAGGCTGATTGGTCGTAGCCGGGCCTGCTGATTTGGGCAATATAGCCGGTGGCTGCAAAGCGGCACGTAGCCACGCTGACAATGAACACCGTTCAGCAGACCTTACTGCGTAGGCTGCCCTCATAGGTAGTTTTTTATGTCTATCATGGTAGATCATCAATCGAAGAATTGCTAACTCCATGCACTTTATGCGGGGAAAGGAGCAGAGAGCACGGCGTTTGATGTAGGCTATATTAGACTATTACTTGAATGTTTCGATCTGCCATCCAACACCCATCGTCACTGTTCTTTACTGGAATAAGGTCTTCTCAGATGTATAGTCTGTGTGAAAAAGTGCAAAATAAGACATTGATACTCGGAATGAGAGAGAAATGGGCTTCTTCGAGTAACTCAATAAGCTACTTTTCAAATAAATACAAGCGGGCTGGCTTGTGTCTCGGGCTTAATGAGTAGTCCTATTAGTGAGCTGCACATGTCTGAGAAAAATATCCCCACCGGATAAACCAGGGCTGTCTTCACTAATATTCCCGTTTCCCATTAGATCTAGACTTACTATCAGTAGCTATGCTTATGGGCCCCTCATGTTCCCTCTTCATATAAAAGGTGTTATGTGACGTTGCATTAGCTTCCATACTAGCTGACCATGTCTGTCTCCGTCTTTGTCGACGAATGTCATAATTATTTCACCGTATCTTAAGTCGGTAATTCTCCTCATGAGAAAATCATACCTTGGTCATTTTCGTCTTTATTTAATATTTACTCGGGTATCTTAATTCTAACTCAGCCCATGAGCTCACAACCCTCCCTCACAACCCCGACGACGGCACCTGTTTGAATAGTCTCATTCGCACCGCCCGAGACTCGGTATTCGATTTCTGCGAGACCATCGAGCCAGCGCACCATAACCTCGGGCTTGACATCCATCGTGACTAGCTGCTCCGATGCTGCCGTAATAATATCGGCCAGCGCAAGGCCATTGGCGACCTTGATAGTGTTGATTGTAGAGAGGCATGTCGTCACATCGCTCGTTGTCAAAAGCGTGTTGACGATCTTGGTGATGGCGTCGGGCGGGGGAGCTGCTATGCAATTGTATATGGTTTGTGTCGTGATGGTCTCCCGGATGATGTCCTTTTCGGGGATCTTTGGTGCGTTCCTCGGTTGCATGGGTGTGCCTATTCCAAGTTTAGTATATACTCCGTCATGCTGAGGTGCGTCCTTATGAGGCTTACTAGATGCGTGACAAGCCTGGAGAACATTCAATGCTCGTCGCATGTCACCCTTGCTGAGCGTTACGAGGGCATCCGTAGCTTCATTGTCGATCTTGACTCCCTCTTCGGCGATTACCCTGTCTACTAGGACCCGAATATCCCCTTCTTTGAGTGGGCTGAACCGGAATCGCGTGCACCTCGATAATAATGCGGGTGAGAGCTTGTGTGTGTAGTTGGCAATAACACAGAATCGGGTATTGGCGGTGTATTTTTCCATAATCCTTCGCAGGGCCATCTGGGCAGTGTTGGTCATGGCATCAGCCTCATCCAGTATGATGAGCTTGAAACCCGCGACGCCGCCAGCTCGTGATGCACCACCCATCGTGAATATCTGCTTGGTAGAGGCGAATGTCTTGATCTGCTCGCGCACGACGTCGATACCGCGGTCGTCGGACGCGTTGAGCTCAAGGACCATCTGTCGCATGTTCTCCTGTCCGTATATGCGGCGGGCGAGGGCCAAGATGGTCGACGTCTTTCCCGTGCCGGGTGGTCCATAGAGAAGGAGATGCGGTAACCGATTTGAGTCGACGAATTTGTTGATAGTAGCGAGGATGTCTTGGTGACCCGAGACGTCGGATAATGTCACCGGCCGGTATTTCTCGACCCTTCATCTCCATGTTAATATACATACTTTTCAGATCTCTAGGCAATTAGAGAAGATTTTGAGTTTCTCACCATGGCAGGGAGTCTTCAGCTTCGACAGGCAAGTTTGCGGCACTTCGTTTGCCTTTGGCTGTATTATCTGAAGAGAATACGATATCGTTGGACGGAGGACCGTCGACGTCCATTTCATCTTCGAAGTCGGACATTATTGACGAGCCTAGTGATAGTTCTGGGTCTGCAAGTATGATGCGGGCAATTGAAACGAGCAGGGAAGACTCAATGTATTATTTTTCAATGTTGCGGTGTTTGCAAGTCGAATTGTTGGTGATGATGCTGTGGTAACTACCTCTAGGTATAGGCGTAAGTCAGGTAGCTAGCTGGCTTAGGTAAAAAGTACACGCTCTGGGTAGGAGACGCGTAAAGTGAATTTCGTAGCGCGTTCCAGTGGGGGCGGGGCCTTATGGGTTAGGTAAATAGGTGTATCCCGTTAGATAGGTAATTGATCATCTTGATTGCATGATCTTTTCATTCATGCATTTACTGAGGTTGATAGGCAATCACCTATCTATATCACTCCAGCTTCGTGTGAATCGAAATCGCCTGAAACGACAACACACATCTCCAGATAACTACCCTGCAGAACAAAAGCTCACCATCTTGGATATATATACTCTAAGACTATAATAGCTATTGTATAGATAAGTGCGAGCCCCTCATATAGGTAAGGAAGCAGCCCATTCCGGCAATCATATACGTGTAATTCAGCAACTCTCCGTCAAGGAGATCAGTATATTTACAACCTCCTACCACACTTGGTCTTGAACATGTCAAGACACTATTGTCAGAACCGTATCAGAACCCTGATCCTGGTCAGGATGGCTTACTATCAGTCCCGGTAATTTCTATCGAGCTGTCATCGGACTCGGAGGTAGCCAGCGACCAGCCGCTTCCAGTCGACTCGGAATCCGAGTCGGAGTCATCAGCAACATCCCTCTCACTCAGGTTGCAGACCGTCAACCTCTTTGCGGGCCGGCCGCTGTCTTCTTCTCTATCATCCAACACAGCAACCGCACAGTCATGAGCGTCCGCGCGGTTCTCTTCGTCAAAACTGGACCGAGCAGCCCACCATACTTCCTCTTCCTTCTCCTCCTCCCTCGTCTTCTCTGAGTCCATTTCGTCGTCATCATCCCAGAGAAAACTTGACTGCCCTAGTGGACTCTTCGGGCTCTTCGGGCTCTTAGGCGCCTTCTCCTCTCCATTACCATTACCGTTCACGTCCCTATTCTCCTTCCCCTCGTTATTCTCTTCTAGCGCCAGCGCCTCATATAAGGTAATGTCATCGTCCGGGCTCGTGGGTGGGCTCCCCAATATCACGGGGGGCTGGCTCGTCGGCACATTCGTCACGTATTGCTGAGCCCGCAGGAGCTCGGCGGCGAGCTCGAAACGGCGATGGCAGCACTCCGACGGCGAGTCGCAGTCGATCCAGCAGTTATGGCTTCTCCTGAGAAACGCCCGATCGCGCGCCGCAGGGTCACAGCGCCCCAGCGCCTCATAACCCAGCACTTTCCGCCGCCATGACCCCCACTGCTCCCAGCCCACGTAATCAAACTCGGCACCACAGAGCCCTGTGTCGGCCCGCCGCCGCTTCTTGCCGCGTGAGGATGTTGACGACTTCCCGCCTGATACACAGTATACGTGCGAGCAGTCCAGGCACCGCCGTGTGCAGCTGAGTCGGTACACGTTGAGGCACTTGTGGCACTGCCATACCCAGGCTCGTGGCGTGCGAGGCGGCAGCGGCATGATCGGAGGCTCGTCCGGGCTAGCCGGGAGGATGCTGCGCAGGTGAAGCCGCGCGGGGGGAGATGTCGGCGTTGAACTCGTGCTATATTCACGAGATAACGGCGCTGGTGTTGGTGTTGGCGTTGGTGGTGGCGGCGGCGGTGGCGGTTGCGGCCCGGATGTGGGGACTGACGAGGAGTGCCGCGATGAAAAGAGAGAAAGCTTGGGTAGGCTTATACGTGATGGCATTTCCGTGGCCGCTTGTCTCGGACTGCGACGGCTTGTTTTACGTTACGTTGCGGCGTGGCAAATGATTGAACAGGAACACAAAGACCAGCCTCTAAGTGGTCCCCACGGTTGGAGACAACAGGTGATGGTTGGATGCTCTCGGCGGACCCCGTATGGCGTGCGATATGATGCGATACTATCGTGAGACTAGCTTGAGTTGGACCTTGGTAGGATGGAGATAAGTAGGTCGGTGAGTCAGCACACCCTGCGTGCTTGTGTAAAGGAACGTGATATACTGAGTTGAGGCAGGACAACGAGAAACAACTTTCTATCTTCTCATTAAATGAATGTACGGCGCAGATGCGGGATATGTCCAAGAAATAACAACGTAACAAAAATGAAAAGGAAACGGCAAAACATCTAAAAACTAATCAGGGAGGAAGAAATTGATATTTACAGACGATCCATGTATAGATATACTCTATTGAGATGGACTTAGACGACTTTGTCCCGTCGTCCCGACAAAGGTGCCACACCTCGTGCAGACTCCAAAGACTCGGGCTCCAAAGACTCGGGTTCCAAAGACTCGGGTGCCAAAGGCTCGGGCTGGAAGAGTCTGCGCACCATCGCAGCTTTGTCACGCGGCGCCGGGTGCTTGGAGAAAGACGCCTTTCTCCGCGGCGTTAAAGCTGAAAAACGGGCACAAGCGCCGATAAGCTTCGCCCATGAAGCCTGCCGTACTCACACAAAGGTGCGTAAGGCGAAGGTTTACTCGTTCTCTATGTTTAAGCGAATGAGATGATATGTATGGCCAATTTACATACATTTTGGACAAAGAGAGACGGGCCCATACAAACAAGATTTGGAATCAGCCGGGAGACAAAGATCACAGTGAGCACCATTGGGCATTCGATTCTACCGAGCGGCAGACTTCAATGGCCCAGATGTGCGTCTTGGAAACTTGGTCGCGATGCTGGCGGAGCTCCTCTGTTGATGGAGAGCGTTCTGGACTCATCATTGACTAGTACTGGTGGTCAGTAGAGCGGTTTTCGACATGACTTCCTAGGAGCTTAGGACGAGAGAGAGTTGCTAAATCTCATGGGTTCCTATACGTGCTATCTAGGCAGCCGGTAAGTCCAAAGCCAGGTTTTATTGACATGACACGACGTTATGAGAAACATGTTGCGAAACTTGATCCCGCCAGGGTAACCAGCAACCCGGGAGATCGGATGAAGATTTTCTATCCAACGCTCAATAACCATTTAGCATCGTACCGCAACCATATCATATCACAAGTACTTGTTAATCACGTAGGAGACCAGTATTAGATAATAACGATGAAATTTACTGAACTCTGCGGGCGTGGCTCTTGTAGCACATAGAATAAAAAAAAGAATGAGTGAGGCATGGAATCGGAAGTGAACCTGTTGTGTTGTACATATTGCTTGCAGACTAAGTGAGGGAGAAAATTTGAGCCTCATCTAACTGGTCCTTCGCCATGTCTAGACCTGTGCGTACACATCCAAGTTTCCAGCGTTCCCGACACTGTCTCAACACACAGGAGCTTTTTATCCGCCTTCCGTACCTAGTTTGTTTTGTGGAAAGAGTTGGAAAACGTAACAAAACAGCAATCCACGCGCCTCGTAAAAACCCACTACCACTATCGGCTTCGATCCACGGTGGCTGCCCCATGCTCATCACAACCACAGAAACCAGGGTTTACTGAGCGTTAAGCCAATACCCCCATATGATACGACAAGGGATACATTAATTAACCGATTATGTTGATGGACCTGCAACTCAAGCCTCAAGCGCCTTGCTCTTCTTCTTCTGTTCGACTTTAAGGAGTAGAGCGCGATTGATATGAGGTAGCACACCACCGAACGCAATGGTAGCGCGGATAAGGGTGTCAAGTTCTTCGTCACCTCGAATGGCCAACTGGAGATGGCGGGGGGTGATGCGCTTAACCTTGAGGTCCTTCGCAGCATTCTGGATAACTTGTCAGCTCTGTGCCATGCTATGGCTAGTTATGGCGCATTATAGTAAGACAATGAGAACAGGACAGAAACTAGATGGCGGCGGGAGAAAGAAGAGGGATAACATACCCCAGCAAGCTCCAGGACTTCGGCTGTCAAATATTCAAGGACAGCTGTAACATATACCGCAGCTTTAGCACCCACGCGCATCTTGCCTTGGGTGTTCTGCTTTAGGAAACGCTTGACACGGCCACAGGGAAACTATGAGGCAAACGCGTTAGTATCTGGCTAAGAATATGTAATAGCAGCATGCAAAGGCTCAGTGATATGTTGGAGCAGTGGTCGCATTAGGATAATTGACGTTTTCAGGTGTTGCCCCGAATCTAAAGAGCGAGGGAGAGAGAGCCGTTTTTGATGACAGTTCCGCAGATGAGGAGGCCATCATCGAGATGCAGCGCAATCTAAGGGAAAGTGATGGGCGATAGCAATAGACTGTAATGTAGTTTGATGCAATATCACGATATGGTAGGGGTGTGGTTGGTCGTCGACGTTGTTGGACTGCACGTGCGCGTCTTGTTGTTGTGGGTAGCTTGGGCGAGGGGCAATTGACGATGCGGATATGGATCGACGGCGAGGCCGGGCGAGGGTGAGGGTGAATTGTCGATGGCGCGCATGGGAATGAGTAGATGTTTCTTACCTGCAGACCGGCGCGAGCGGAGTGGCTCTGTTGTTTCTTGGGGCCATCGACGGCCGTCTTGCCGCCGGAGCTTTTGCCGCCAGATGATTTGCCTTTGCCGCCGGCCATTGTTGACTATTATGGTACGAGTCGGGATACGGTGAGAGGGCGCGAGGCAGAAAGTGGATAATAGATGGATGGACAGACAGGTAGGCAGATAATGCACCTGGCAATGTTGTCGCAATGGCGAGTAGATTGTGGGTGCAGTCGGGGGTTGCGTCTGGGGTACCGATGCTTGGGCTTTTTCTAGTCGTGGATGTTGTTGAGAATGTTTGCGCGTCGGGATGCAGCGAAAATTGTTTTTGTTGTGGTGTTTTGAACGGGCAAGCATCGAGCTGCTGCCCCCCAAGCCGGAAAAGAGAGAGGCGGCGCAAAAATTGCGTAGCAGCTTCAGTGGTTGTTGTGCCTATTGTGCCTTGTAAAGCGCACTGCTCCGGTGTTGGCTGTAGCTTAGAGTTCGCCTAGAATTGGGGAAGTTCCAGTGCTGTGTTAGGCTTAAACTTGGGGTTAGTGCGTTCATTCGGTACCTTATACGCCCAGCGCAACTGCGATGCAACAGTACCAGCACAGCACAGCGCAGCACACAGCACCGGTGTAGCCTGTCAAAGCTGTACAGTCCTGTAGGCAGGTTAAGATTGACACACCTTGGCCCAGGTGTTAGTGGTACCAGTGCACCTAGGAAAGTGGCAACCCCGCAGCAATGGTTAGGCAGCGGGCACAGGCTGCGGCCGCTAGTCCGTAATAGGACGTTTGTCGGTAAAACTCCGGGATTGGGAAGGCTATGCTGCTCTGAGGGGAGAGACATACAGCTTCATGATGCCGTTGAGGAAGGCGTTCCATGCAGGCCACGGCTGTTGGAAGTTTCCAAAAATGTATGGATAGGTTGAGAAACAGCTGACTTACATGGGGGATTCCCATCACGTAGGCTCAAACGCCTACAGGGACCCAACTTACCGTGGGCTTCAGGAGTCGTAGCATGATGACAACGAGTAGGTATGTCATGTCATTATGCTCTACCTCATCTTCACTGGGTCTAGTAGACCAGTTACGATGCTGTAGCTCAGAGACATACGGCCCCTAGCAAGGCAGGTTAGGTTACACCTTCCCAGAGCAAACAGAGAGGGTATGAGGCTGAAGCCGGCAACTCAATATGTGAGTCTTGGTGTTGGTGGTTGTCGCTGCAAGGATCAAATCACGGTGACCGACCAAAACCTGGAGAGCGGGCCGTGCCAGGCCAAGATGGATGTGGCTGATGGGGCTGTTTACGTACAGGCTTGCAGGGGACTCGGGCATGCACTGCCACAGCTTCTCGGACAAGGAGCGATAAGATGATAAGCTATTCTGTAATTCCCTTATGTGTACGGAGGTGCCGGTCAGATTTAACCATCAGACTTGGCAATGGCTTAAAGTGTAAATTGGGCAAGTCACGTACTGTCTGGCGGCCCGGCTCACTGCAATCGGACCGCTAACGATCCGCCACATGAACAACAGGCCTGACAGGCCACAGGTAATTGCGCTATGCGTTCCGGGTGGAGCTACCACTAGCTTTAGCGTACTTTGGTAGCTAGGGGCCCCTAGCTGATCGCTGGCGGTCCGATCACAGTAAGCCGGGCCGTCAGACAGTATACGGCTTACTTCATTTACACTTTAAGCCATTGCCAAGGCTGATGGTTAAATCTGACCGGCACCTCCGTACTAAAGGCATAAATAAGCCCAGCAAACCAAATATCTCGCAGCATACGTCATATTTATCCTATATAAGTAAGTTCATCAAGATCAACGTAGCATTTGAATACATAGGACACTTACCTAAGTTATTAGCTAGAACATTTAAGAACTGCATTTGTCGATGGCTCGGTTTAATAACTTACATCTAGCACACTTCCCTGTGTTGGCAGCACTATAGCTGATATGCTGTACCTATGTCGCTTACTCACTCCCAGGTCGTATTCATGAACAGGCACGATATAGGTATCGCAACGACAACTAATACCTGAAGCGGGCAGCAAGTTATCCATTTATCGGCAGGAGGTTAAACCAATGCTCCCTTATGTGATATTGTCTACAGATAAGTAGTGTGCCGCATCATAACAACAGCTCAAGATGCGGTGTCATACCCAGGTGTCGATCACCCCATCCTTTCCGATCCCATTCTATCCCACCCCCGCTTTGTAGCCTAAGAAGCCATATCTAATACCTACGAGGTTTTGCTATTCCCAAGCCTAGCTCAGTCGTTCTGTTACCCACTCACGGCGTGATGATGTATGCTTATTGCTGCCGCCCCTGCTTACATGACACCATGAGCTGAGAACGTTTGTGAACTATCTACTCGGATCTCGTCAATTCAACTCGTACGAGAATGCGTGCTCATCACAATTGTCGGTAATAGCCTACTGGAAATAACCAACATGGTGTTCGATGTGTAAGTCTTGTGCAACAGATGCCCATCCGTAAAGGTGACTATAAGAACCCAACCACGCACCCAACCAGACCGACCCCCCCTCTGATCTTGACCTCACCTCGCATCACCTCGCCTCAGCTTCCCTCGATCCCCCTCAACTCCAAAATGAAGTCCCTCATACTCCCCTCGCTAGCCCTACTAGCAGCAAGCACTGTATCCGCGCTATCAAGCACTTGCCCCTTCAACTACCCCGTGAATCTGAACACAACGGAAAGCTCTAACGGCCTGGTCTTCACCGTCGCCTCAACCAACTCCGTAACCAACAACCGCGCCCTTCAGCTACGGACCAACCCAAACCTAAACACGGGGTTCTTCGTGGGCCTCGACGCCACGTCGCCTGTCTTGCTGTCCAACTTCGCGGACGGCGGGCTCAAGAGCCAGGCCCGCAACATGTTTAACCATCTCTACGATCTTGGCCCCACCGGGTACCTAAACTTGCGCGATGAGATCAATGGCACCGACAGGTACACAGTTGGCTTTGCTAACGCTTCGGCTTCGGTCTGGCCCGGCCAGGTTGACACGGAGTGGTACCTGTCTGGCGGCGCGCCCGACGGCACCTATGATCTCTTTCACCATGAACCAATTGGGATTGTGAATGGCTTTGTGCTATGTGTTGCCGATCACGATCTCGACCCCGGGCTGTGGTACCAGCTTTTCTACTACACGTATTCGCAGATACCTGCAGATTTCCCGGAGTGCGAGTTTGTTGGCATAAGGACTACGGTTGCTGCTACGATAGATTATGGGGAGTGTGATATTGGGGGTATTGTAGCTTCATGAAGTTTGATGGCAAAATGTTCCGTAATCCTTAGTGATGAGCGGTTATAAAATGATATGCACTGGGTTTCCTGTGATCTGGCATATAAACGTTGCTTTATTGTCTTCTATGCTTTCAACTATGACACACTCCTAATAGTGTAATATGTGATAGGCCGTTGCATAAGCAATTTTGAAGCGAGCGGGCAGCTGACCCTTAGAGGTAATTGCTTAATACACCTCGGTAGTCCTTTATATAGTCGAACTTACATTAGATAGAGATAGCTTCTTAAGTATTGGCGTATGTAGCTTAAACACTGCAACTTCATTCCTCTCTCCCCCTCCTCCTTAAAACCAAGACAAATTTCTTTGAGCAAAATCAGTACATTCATTCATGGAAATCTAAGTCTTTTCTTATTCTCTATTCTTGCAAAACTTAAGCCCTAACAAAAATCCCAGTTAAAGTGACGCCGATAGCAACGTAGTCACATGTTCGACGTAGACTGAGACTGTGCGTCGAGGTCATCTCCGAGTATCTATCTAAACTTTAGCTTCTCGAAGGCCAATTGGCTACACGTTACCGATGCTTTCCTCGTCATTGTGCTACTCGCAGTCCTTACAATGGTGTACTTATTTAGATAGGTAGGCATTTACGTAGGAAGCCGACATTAAGATATGAGACAACACTCCCATGCGACCTGTCCGTAGCCGTTGTCAAACGGAGATCGGCGCTCGCGCGGGCCTAGGAATGGCCGCCTTTGACTCCGCATATATGCATGCTCTGGCAGAAGTAGAAGCTGTTGCAGAGGAAACGGGCTGCATGCTTGACAGGGCGAGAAGCTAGGCCTAATTTTATGGTCAAATCAGGGGTGTAAGGGAATGAATTACTCGTGGCTCGTAACACAAGGCCGGAGACATGGGGCCGACTGGCGGCTGAGACATGCGTTCTAGCTGGGACTTTGAGTCTGCGTTCTCGGCTTCAATCGGAGTAGCCTCTAGGAGATTTGTCACGTAGGGCGGCGAAGACTAGAGACTAGAGCACTCCGAAGAGGGTTCGTTTGTTCTCTGCATGAAAGTATGTATACAATTTTGATATACCTAAAAGTTTAGGATGCGGTTCATTGCTCTTGATGAAGATAGACTGACTCCAAGGTCTATTGAGTTACACCAATCACCGAGTTTGTTGGGGCGGGGGTTAAGCCAATCTGCCGATTGGAGGATGTATGCATGATGGTATTCCGCATTGTCCTCGGTCTACAGTCATGAGTGGAAACACAAGCGGTTCAGTGTTTACTATCGCTACTATGGTACAAATAGGTAGATAATCGATATGGTATGGTGTACGTAGCTAGATTAGGGAGACGCTTTGTAACCGCTGTATGACTATTGACAACAAGGCCGAGCAGGACTGGACTCAATATCTAAATCAACATGCTTCGTATTTTGCAAAGTCCATTGCTTGGGGTTATAAACGTTGTGGGTTCGTTATCATGATAACGCGAGATAGGATGATAGATAATAACTTGCTTATTCGGCTGATCTTGGTTGACTACTCTAGTCTAGGTATTCACTGCTTGGGTACTGTCGTGAAATAGCTATTTTGATCTGAATTTCGATAAAGTAAGGGTGTTTGATATAACCACCGGGATTTGGCGTCTGCTTCGAGAGGGTCATTATACGAAGAGGGACCGAGACGCCCTGTAAACTTGAATTCGTTTGCATACTTGAAAGGGGTTCGTCGACTTGGTCCAAAGAGTGGGTTGCTTATGGTGTACATACGAAATTGCCAAGTTTAATTAAAAAGAGAGTTCCGACAAAAGGTAGTTGGACCCTACGGCAAGATATTATTTTGATTTTGATGATCTTAAAAACTCGTGGGTTCACGAGTTCGAGTTCACAGATAAGATTACCTGTGCAAGTAACTACTTTGGGGAGCACCTGCGTTTCTACGAAGTGCCATGGGTGGTTTGTTGCGAATTGATTCTTAATGTGTGAATTAATTAGGTATTCGCTATGTGGCTACATAGTAGATTTGACCGAGAAATGATAACTAGAGTAGATGTTGCTACCCGGCGTGGCGTATGCCGTCCGCTATCCAGCTAATCAATCAAATGATCCTCATTAGTTGTGTTGTGTCTTTAAACGGACGTGATCTAGATCAATAATATTTGGACAGATTCATAGCGAGTCTACATCGACGCTAAGCATTTTGATGTACATCATCTTGTTCCGCCAATGTCTGGTTTGATGGCTGATATGTCATCACTAGTTGTAGGTAGGGTACTACGTATCACATCACATCACATCACATACCTACCGCACTACCGGGTCGGATTTTTCTTGGCAGTGGTCGTCAGGTAGCATTCCTGGCCCAGTGCACATGGCTTGGCCGTACAATGCCACCCTGGCCAAGGATGCTCACCTCAAAAGTTTGGGACCTACAGCCTACGCATGCTACCTATTGTGTGGCGATGAGAGCATCTGGCTGGCTATAATGGTATCGAGTATCTTCTCCTCTTTAACGCTATCTAGGTTAAGACTCAATGAGAGGCGATTATGTTCTTAGGGGTGCACTTCAAAGATAGGGGGGCAAAGTCTGAATGAGAAGGTCGTTTTGAGTCCTGAGGCGAAAGACGAGACTGTTCCCGAATTGGCTGTCACTCAGATCCCCGCAGCCTGAACATGTGCTAGTGGAGAGCTCATCATCTACTTAGAGACATCGTACCGGGGTTTAATGCGCCTCAGTTATTTACAGACGACGTTTTCGTATTTGCAGCATGAAACTAGCCGTATTTGGAAGACTCCCCACAAAAGCTCCCACTCGCTTCAATCCTTACCTAATTTGTAAGCCAAGTGGAGCACACTCCAGCAGTCATCGGTTTTCTGTTGAAAAGTACGGTCAGGCATACGTAGGGCACCTAGGTAAGGCACTTAGGTAGGGCACTTACTTACCCTACCTACACCCACTCTACCTGCGCAAGCCACTGCACCAGCCACAAACGCCACAATCTTGACGCGTTACTACCTCAACGCGCCTACTTCTAGTCTAACCGTTTCAAAATACAAAAACGATAACTAAACTTGCCAGTGGTTCTGAAGACCTGAAAATGACCAACTTAGGTGTTGTGAAGGCATCACGTGTTTGGCTTAGTCGAAATTCTGACTTGAGTGCAACCTACACGTACGTCTGTTTTGGTAGGGACCGCGCACTTGACTGTTGGTTTTTACAACTTCCCGGTCATTTCAAGGCTGCGCTCCACCTCCCATACAAAATAGGTATGGCTTGAAGCAACCCATAAGGCTGTGTGGGGGGTTTGCCAAATAAGGCTAGTTTCATGCTGCAAATACGAAAACGTCGTCTGTAAATAACTGAGGCGGGTTTAATGTAATCGAGGTCATATGTAAACAGACACCTGCGAGTAAGCAGAGGGAACCGCAGGCGCGAATAACTCGGTGGTATCTTTGGGAAACTCTCCCTCGCTATCTTAGTAACTCCCATGGATAAAGAAAGTATATGCCGAGTTGAGCTTGTTTATGACTTGCGTTCAACCTGTTGCTAGGAGTTGGTAGGAGTATTCGCTAGGCTGAATATTGCGTGTGTCTAGTATATTATCAGGTAGATAGTTGTATGGGTGTTGTGCGGAATCGAGAGCAGATTAACCGACGGATAGACAGTGTTCCACCCGCGTTGTCGTGCATATATGATAGGCATACATTTACCAAGTCTACTCGCTGAGAAGGGCGATCACGACACGAAGTGACTCGGGTTGTTTCGGAAAATCAGTTTTGATTTGCTATTGTTGACCAGGTGTTGCTGTTTACTTCTCGTCTGGAATGTTCTTCACTGGTAGTATTGATGCTCTACAATATATGTTTTCGATGATAGCATAACGCTTGACGGTTACACTATAGTTGCACGATAGATGCCAGGGAATAAACAATAAGGGAAATGGGAGGGAGAGATATATTGCAGGAGGATAGGTCTGGATGGCAGAGAAATGAAAAGAAAGCTTGTGATCTGCGATTGATGCTTTACGTAGATATCAACGTACCTAAAGTTATGATGGAGACTACCTAGAAAATCAAGCACAGTCACAGTGTTAGATACTGTGACAAGCTTTCCTGCTCCCGACTCCTTGGTCGTGCAGAATAACCCCATCAGATCCCGCTTCGGCCTACCTAGGGGCACTTATACGGTAGAGGCTATGGTGGGCTATTTGGGACAACGCTCATTTGTAACCAGTGGCAACGCTAAGACAAGAAAATGCAGTAGGTAACGTAACAGCATGTACAAAGAAAGCATTTACACACCCTGAACATTGTCTCACTAAGTAGAAAGGTATGCAACATTTTGCACCAAATAGCCAGGACGAGGACAAGGAAACTCGATCCAGGCACACTGTGTCCCGTTAACCTGGAACAGCAACGTAACACCTGCATAGGTACCAACTTAAAATCCTACCTAAGTTCAAGGGACAAGACATAAAACGAGGCATAAAAGCTTTGTTCTGCGTATGTATCTCGATATTTCTTTTCACATAGAATACTTGCCTTATAGCCGCAATATTTGCTAGATATATGTCCTATGACAGACAACTAGTTATAACTACCTAACACTCCCAAGCACCAGATGATAGATAGCCTGTAAGACACTATTAGTGCTTGCGGAAGCTCTGTCCCATCAGCTCCCTGGGTCTCTCGCCTACCGTCTAGTTACTTAGATGTACCCACCTACGACAATGTGCTGTGTTGTGTTGCTCCGGCTCTCTATCCGGCCAACACTAGCACTGTAGGGTCATGTCCGCTAGACCTAACGCGGTATAAGCCGCATAGGGCCAGTGCCTCACCGATAGCGTTCGTCTCTTGTGACCCAACGAAATAGTTCCTTTGATTACCTTATTCCGTCCTCCTGTTACGGCATGATACCAAGAATCCAGGGTCTCCTGAATGACAGAATAACTACAAGGGACGGCTTCGAATCATGTCTTCTCGTTGCCTTGCCACCCGCTGGCGACTACTTGCACAAGTACCTACTTGCTAGGCTTCAATAGTAGGCAACCTATACATACTCTGCTAGCCTAATAAAAAAATCAAAAAGGCTACCGGCCTGTCAAATGGTTAAGGACCCCGTCGGCGGAATTCATTGGATGGCGAGTCTGTTCCTACGGAGTTTTAGCTTCTGTCCACGCACTGCCTTGACAGCCACAAAGGCTCTCCCGTCCCAAGCGCCCACGGCTGCTACAACATGTGTATACGCCCCAGCTAGCTAGGTATTTGAGTATTATAGGTAGTGTGGTATATGAGCCTACAAATCGTAGCAGCAGCGGCTGGACTCGATCTACACCAGCTGAGCGGAGGCTTGAGGGAAGAGGGTCACCGTGGGCTTCATCTTACATACAGCATATCTTTGTCTAACCATCCACTTACTTCAGAGTTACAATAGATACTACATATGTACATCGTACAGCACAATTTCAGATTTACTCACAGGGGATTAGTCACATTGCCGTACAAGCTCCCCCCGCTTTTGGGAGTACGAGTTAAAAAGGGGAAGAGGAAAAAGAAAACAGAAATAAAGAAAATGAAAGAGAGGATACCGCTAATTACACACAGCATACCAATACCAATAAGACGTAGATAGCTAAGGTGCGTGGGTAGGTTCCTTACACAAGCTTGTACTAGCTCTACTCTACAGCATGCTTCATATTGTACAGAATGTAAGTAAGTACAGCAGTAAGTAATGCAGTTGGCTAACCCTGGTGGCCATCTTCATTTTCGAACCCTTTCCCGTTCACTGCACCTACCTGTTAGTTGCCTAGGTTAGCTACTCAGCTGCCTACACTAGACCCGGATTACAGTATATTTCCCCGATTATGACACTGTACATACCTAGGTATCATCTGCCACTAGTTAACTGTTGCTGTACCTACTGCGCTACCTGCCTGCCTACCTGCCTCCTAGTTACCGTACTTCTTAAATGTTTCCCCACAACAGCAGGCCGAAGGGTCAAGCCAACCCGGGAACAAAAATTCTCTCCTGTGCGGTGCGGTCCCTCCTCGCATCCTGATGGTCGTTTCTTGTTGCTCGTTAGAAGGAGTCCCTTTTTCCTCTCGATCGCATTTTCTAAGTTTTCTCATTTTCTCATTCTCTCTCCCGGGGCGCATGCTCATAACCTGTGCCTCTCGTGTCCTACGCATAGGCTTTCCCCCCCTTCCCCTTCCCCCTTCCCTCCTTGCCTCCCTCCATCTCATCCCATAATTGCACTACCTCCGTCCGCCCGTACCTTTTTCTCACATTCGCCATCCCATCACATCCTTGCATGGTCCTGCCTGATCTTGGCTTGTGATCCGCGAACGGCGTGATACCTACACCTGAGCTGCTCGGTTTCCTGCACCTGACCGCCCAACCAATCTCTTCTCCTATCTGACCCTCCTCGTCAGCCAACCAGCCTTCTCCGTATCCATCCCACCAACCTCCATCCACCCTGCCTCCCGATCGACATTCCCGCATCGCCATCCTGCTGCTGTTGTTGCTGCTGCCACTACTACTGTTGCTATCGCTGCTGTCGCTCTTGGTTGTCGCTGTGGTTGTCGCTGTCGCTCTTGGCTACGCGACACATCCGTCGTCGGCTTTTTTACGCAACATCTCTAAACCCGTCAGATTCTTCTGGTCTTATACGTGCCAACTGACCAGCGCTTTGTGTCCTAAATCCGATCCTTACTTAGAGACAGGAGTCACTACGGGGAGGCTTAGCAGACAATAGACACAGCTATCTAAGCTATCCAAGCTCTGCCACCTACTGTACAGGCTGTCTTCACACTATCGATCGCCTGTCCTCGCTCGACTGCCGCCTAGCCCCAACGAGGGAGCTGCAGACTGCTGGTCACCCGCAGCAGCTGCACCCACCCTTCTATCCACCTCGCCGAAGCAAACATGAACCGCGGAGAAATGTATTATGATTATCCTGCGACAGCCGCACGCTCGCCAGCATCGAGACAAGGCTACGCAACCATGGGGCCGCCCTCTTCGGGCTTGGGTGGCGGCCGCCAGAGTCAGCGGCCGCTGGATCCCCATGGCCCGTACGCCGCGGGCTATGGCCACGACGACCGGCTCGGGGCAGCCTCGGCATACGAATCGCTTCAGAGGTACGACCGCATGTCGCCCAGCTTGATGCACTCTGGGTACATGCTGGACAACAATCAAACGTGGGGTTTCAATGGAGGCATAGCCACTATGAACGGGCCGATGAATGGGAACAGTCGGCTCGGCGCGAGGGGCGTCAATAGACGCGCTGCACTGCCATCGGTTCGTGGCCCCTTTTCTGCCCCTTTGTAGTTCACCCCAGCGCTGCAAGACAATTTGGTTAACAATGTGCTCTAGACCTGGACCGACCAATCTAATGTGATGCAACCGATGTCTCAGATGTTCGATCCGACCATGGGCATGAATGGCAACGAACATGACCTTCCCGCGATGGCTGCTGACGCTCGTGGCATGATGACAACGCCCGCTTCTGCTGATTCTGAGCAGTTAATTCCCACTGCTATCGTCATCAAGAACATCCAGTTCCAGTGTAGAAAAGAGATTCTACAAGGTCTCATGGTTTCTATGCACCTCCCGCAACCGTATGCTTTCAACTACCACTTCGACAAGGGCGTGTTCAGGGGCCTCGCCTTTGCGAACTTCTCTACTGCCGAAGACACAGCTATTGTTATTCAGAAGATGAATGGGCTGGAAGTGATGGGGCGAAAGCTCCGCGTTGAATACAAGAAGATGCTGCCACAGGACGAACGTGATCGAATCGATAGAGAAAAGAGGGAAAAACGCGGACAGCTTGAAGAGCAGCATCGCGCGCCTCTGCCTATGCACCAACAGAGTGCCCTCCAAGCTCTTGGCGTTAGTGTCAAGCAGCAGCCGAGCAATTCGCCGTTACGTATGTCTTTGCATCTTCCCCGCGTAGCATGCTCTTGATCTCCTTTACTAACTAGTATAGGCGATGTTGATCTAAATGACCCTGCGACGCTCGACTTTTACACCCAATTAACGATATTCAAGAACGACTTAACGCGTGAAGTTCATATTTTCCCTCCAGATATTTCCCCCGAGCAACGTCGACAGATACACATCCTAGCGCATAATATGGGCCTCGAGCACAGGTCCGTCGGTGAGGCAGATCGGAGACAGATCCAAATTATGAAGCGGCCAGAAAACTCGCCCCCGGTACATGCGCAGAACCAGCCTCCTAACGTGTCCTGGGAGGATCACCGGCGTGGATTGAGCCGCGCCGCCACCTTCGATTTTGCTGAATCACGAATGGGTTCCAGTGCCTACCATACTCTAGGCCGGCAAAACCCCACTCTGGAGCTTCCGGGTAGTCCGGATACCGGCATCCCTAACAATCTCCGCGCTGCCAAAAGCTTTGCCGATCTTCGAGCTCACAGTCCTAGCCCCGCACCTTCAGGTTCTAGTTATGCTGGTCTTGGAAACGGCCTCGGCGCTCGCTACGCCGATTTCTCGCAGACATCGCTCACGACGCCACCGAACCTGACGCCAACCACTTCACATAACGCCGGCTCCAGCACGGACGCTCTATTGTCATCCAATATGAGTACACTGGGTCTCGGGTTTGACCCAAACGGCTCTCACATGCGAAGTAGGGAGACCCCCGGGGCTATTGGAAGTCAGCGCCCGAGCGCTAATGGGGGCAGTCGTAACGCACCTGAGAGACAGCCCCGGGGTCCGGAATGGGGGGAGACCGGCTCTGGATTTACTAGTCGTAGCCGTGGCCATATGCAAAGAAGTAGTGGTAGGCATTACCAGCTCTTCTAGTCGCTTGCAAGTTGTTTACGTGCTAACTTTTAGTCATCTCGCAGACTCCTCGGATGCCGGCCGGAACTCGGGCAGCTCTCGGTTCCATTGATTTATTGTGACGAATAATGCGATCCCGAACCGCGAAGAGCCGTACTAGGCTATCGACTGTACTTTTTTCAAACTTTGGAAACTGGCATCCTGTGAGATCGCACTCCGGGAGCCGCCAATTTCTGGTATTCCAGAGCAGTACGATGAATACCGAACTAACACAACATGCCTGAGACAACCGCGCGCGACATAACTCGGGCTTATGACGCTTTTCATCTCGGCCTTCACACAACCGATGCTCCAACGAGAGACGAATTTACGATATAGAATTACAACCTGTTGCATAGATCGGACCTCGTTTGCCGCACCTCAACCAGCTACCACCCCGATTTGACGAGATATTCCACGATTCCAATACTTGCCAAAGGCAGTTCGCTCCATTCCATTGTGTCGACTTTCACCTATTTTGTAATATGATGACAGATTTTGCGGTGCTTGTTTATCCGCCCAGTTCGTTATTTCGTCTTTTCAAATATTCTGCTTGTACTGAAAGTTGACCCGATGCGAATGGGGACGAACTAGGTGGCGATGTTCGAAAATGATTCGAGGAAGGCAGATATAACGGAGTGAACGACCCACAGCATTTCACGCTACTATAACCTCCCACGATGATCCGCTAAACGAACCATCTGGATACAAGATATACCAATTCATGGGCGACCATTCACGGTTTGACGATTCCACCCCTATACCCTTCGGGGCGTTTTCGGGTTCCATGCTAGTCTTCTGAGAGGACTCGGCAATGAGACTTGAAGGCTTCCTTGACGACGGCTACGTTGTTATGACGCATATGCGCATCAATTAAATATGGCAGACACGATACCGGTTGGCGCGAATGCTACTTAGATGACCCTACTAATGAATGTTTTAACGGTAGAGCAGAATCTGGGGTTGTCATAGTGGCAGCCAACTCGGTATCGAGTGACTGGACACGAAGAGAACGAAACGATGATGTTGACGGAAACTATTTAAGTATTGATTTTTTTGGGTGCGGACCGGATGGTCCCTACAGTAGTCACAGGGTTTAATGGCCTAGTAACGAACAAGAGGACACGGGAGCAACCAGTAATTGCTTTGTATATTTGATGGCGTTACCCTTTCTATCTCCATTTCGACACTGGATTGTATTGAGAATTGCGATTTATCTGGGCGATTCATCGAGTCCCAGCGAAGTTATAGTGGTTTATCTCTGGATGCACACCGTTACGGAGGATAGGACTGAAGGCGGACGTGGGCCGAAAGGTCCCTGAGCTTAAAAGGGGCAATAGTGAGATACGAACGCTACTTGAGGGGCTGTACCGCAATATAAAAAAGCATTTGATCGTTCTACATCTGCCTGACTTCTGAATAGTTACTCACGTGCTACCTATAGGTTCGCGAACTAATCGCACGGCCACCTCGACTTTAGTCTCGCGCCTTGTATGTACGCCGTACATAGGCTACGCCTAGAAGCAGCTGGTATTTCTCTCGGCTTCATAGAATTTGTGATGATTGTGCAACAACCCTCGACCAATTTTGAAGACTGATAGGTCGTCTACGCTTACGAACTAAAACCCCCGTAGTATGCTTATACGTAGCAATAGCTAAAATTTCGGGAAACGGACTAAGCTAGAAGTTGGCGCAAGACAGTTAGTACCTACTGACCTGATCTGGTTGAGATAGATAGGGAGAGAAGGCGGGAAGAGTAGAGGTTTGATTGTTTGATTCGACAGCTGATGACTCGGCACGCTGGCTTAGGCCCTTACCTTAGAACGCACGGGTTGTTTCTCCCGAGTTTTTTTTTTTCGGACCTTACGTCTACTAAGCTTACATACTTCTTCTATCCTGCTTTCCTTTGCCTTTCTACTTAGAAGTAACAACAACAATAATAATAGTGAAATATTTATTTTTAAAAAAATATAGACGGAGATATAGGTGACTAGGCAATAGACTTAGAAGGGATGGTCCGAATCTAGATCCTAGCGGATCTACACCTTAGAATTATTCAACTTACGACATCTTTGATATCCTTCACCGAGCACCATATTTAGCGCTCCTAGGCGATATTGGGTACGCGGCCGAACACGAAGACGAGCCCTGCGCGTTTCTGAGACGCCAGTTGGAGAGCCTTCGCCTTGTCTTTCTTGTGGCGGGGAATTACAATCCTTGGCTTCCGGATCGGGAGACAGACTATTAGGGCGCCCATGAGGAATTCCGAGGCTGAGATCCGGAGGGAGGAGCTAGGCGCTGCGCCCGGGCGGGAACCGGATGCCGGAGGATGAAAGGAGGGCACCTAATTCCCCGGCCGGCCAGCACCCAGTACCTCCGTATGCTGTACCTTGTCTTACACAGACAATCGCCACGTCATCACTAGAAGGTCTTATAGGACCCCCGCTTCTATCGTCCGTTCCTAACAAAGCTTGTAAACCTCAGTCGGTATTTCAGAAATAATATCCATTCCGGCAATGACATCGCCAGGTTCGTGGTCTCTATATAGAGTTCTGTTGATGGCTCCTGACACTATAGACTCTAGCCTCCCCTAACGATGGCCGTGTATCGGATGACTCGGCATCCGGTAGCTCTCAATCAGATGATTCATCTAATTACGGCCGTGCGATTCACGGTATCGAGGTTGAATGGGATATAGCAGCAATGCATAGCCGCAACGAAGACTTGAAGGGCCCCAGCATTGAGGCGTTTTTTTCTACGATTAGGGGGCTGGATCAAAAATTGAATCCGGTATCATATAAATGGCTTCGGCGTTTGCCATACGATATGTATAACAACGCCATCCCTTTATTCAAAGATAATAGGGGCAACGAGGATTACCAGCTGCATCCTAGCTATACTTGGCTGAAATTGGATAAACCTGCAAGCAACCCTATACCCGGAGTCTTTGGCCTGTCTGCTACCCAAAATACTAAGGATATTACCGCGCTACAGAACATTCGTTTCTTTATCCCCCTCGGTCGACTTTTCGTGAACGCCCAGAATGGGAATCGTTTCAATAAACGATGTGGCAGCACCCGCTCGCGTATTACCCGGTGGACAGGCTACGAAGTGTTTCTCAGCAGCGATTTAGCTATTTGGATTGTTTTCGACGCTCAATCGCTTACCAGAGGTGCCGAGCCCTGGTACCCAGTCTCTTGCGGCATTTTGGCCGGTATTGAACGTTTCCGTATCGCTCGTCTTCTACCTCGCTTCGCGGATCTCAAGTCTGCCCAGTTTGAAGACGCCGTGAAGTCCGTAAAGGAGATGCACTGGGATCCCGACAGCATACTAATTTCCGAAGTGGAAAAGGAGGATGGCGATGTGCCTGTACCACAAGCCCAACCACAATACTGCAATCACGAACCCAACCTTTAGAATTACAACCTACACTGGCGTTAGAAATACTACCTGCAGTGCCGGTAGAATGACAGCCCATACGGACCTTAGAAACGACAGGTGCAGTGTTGGTAGGATAGTGACGTGAATCCGGGGTATCTCGACACTTGGTCCTCCGAAAAAAAAGATTTTTACACCAGTAGAGGATATGTTGATGCAGGTGCTTAAATAGGAATCCGGAACGGAGCTGACAACGGCTTTCTATAGCGTTAGTTTGCTTGCTAGTTTGTTTATATCTTAAGGTTAGATGCTAGTGCCTAGCTGGCCAAGATGCCAGAACCTAACACCTGCAAGCTTACCGTAGCCGAAAACGGTACCCCAATAGCCAAGTGATCGTGTCTACTCAAGGAACAGCAATGTTTCGAATCTTCAAAGACAGTAGATTAGAAATTAAGTCAAGCGATGAGAACTGGGTGGGCAATAAAGCTAAGTTTTGGAGAAATGAAAACAAATTTAAAGGTGGAAATAACGAAGTATATGACGAGAGCGATAATGGCGAAGGATAAAGTATTATTTTACATCTTGTGAGCCCGTGGCTTAATGGCGTACTTCAGCTGAACTAAATATATAATAGTAGAAGAGCGGAATTAACCCGACCTTAGTAACTGCTATATCTTTTTTCTTCGGGTGTGAAGCTCCTTAGGGGTCATATGACATCCTGTTTAGATGTGTATTTTGTAGCCAAGCGAGATAAAACCCAAGGTACTAAGCCTTCATTACTTGTATGTAATCAAGATCTCCGCGGAAACTTGACTAATAGTAGGTAACGTGGGGAGGTGAGACCATAAGATATGTACGCCCTCAGCACTTATGCTATTGATACTTATGTGTGTTATGCCAAAAGAGAGCGATCAGCTCACGACCCGTCAATGAGGACGTAGGCGCAACCTCTATTTCGCAACAAGACCAAAAGTACGCCTATCAGAGCTATGTTCACATCTTCTACCGGCTCCATGCAGGAAATCTCACCCTACATGTCATCATCTAACTAGAGCTTAGCGTTTCGACGTGTGTGATATGGGTGCGGAATCTACCTGGGAATAGTGATATTACGCGTTCTAATGCTGATCTAAGCGTATCGCTTTGCTGATGACGTTAATTCCATGCGGCAATATTTTCCCTATAGATCGATCAAGATTCCAGATTATTTCGTGACACGAGCTCTTCCTCCTAATCAATCTAAAACACCCTCACTATCGGAGATTAAGACCTCGCCTAATCGCGGAATGTACTCATACAAAAGGTTAGTAGAGCTATGAGCAAAATAGAGATTCGGATCGACCAACTGACAGGATATTTATCTCCAGCCTAGCCGGTGAAAGGGCGGACGGAGGCGCTAGTGCTATACAGTCTAGGGATTCTATTGACAGCATAGATCTTACCGACGGGTACTCTCCTAACAGAACAAGAAACAGAAACTGGCCCTCTATATTCATCATTCTCAAAGACATCGTTCTCATCATCATAGCCATTGTTGCCGTTGCTATCGCTCTCTCTAACTATCATGAGCCTCCACATGACAGCTGCTATTGTGGCGATAGCATAGCGGAGGCATACACTCTCGGCTGCGAATATGACACGCTTGCCTCAGCTTGGCTTCCCCAACATTGTATCGACAAAGAGTTGACGGCAGAGTTCGATCGATCAGGTGACGGCCCCAACGGAACCTGGCAATACTGGGCGGATTATTCTCACCAACGTGAACTCACTCTTAACCAGCTTGCTGGTCTCGCGGAAGTTCCTGGTGCAGTATACTTTACGTCTCCGCAGTGGCATGTCGTGCACTGTATCTTCTACTGGCGGAAACAAATGCGGCTACCACAGACAGGAGTCACAATCGAACCTCGGTACAACCATGAAGGACATGCAAAGCATTGTGGAATGATACTCCGACATCCCAACCTCGGATCACAGGCGGGAGTTGTACTAAATAGCGACATTATCTGACCGATGTCTTAATGTAAAATATTATGATACTCCCTACTGCGGATATCCCATGTCAGCTCCCTAAGCGTACTATGTGAGGTGATAGAATAATAGGACTGTGTAGTGAAGTGGATCGAGTGATTGGCACCCGTTGCCTTCCACTGATTACGAATATATTCTTAGAGGTAGGGGATTTAATTAATCAAATGCAAAGTCCTTCGAATAATTCTTCGCTTTCGAGCTGAAACTTCCCGTTCTAGACTGTAGAGACGATGTGCCCCTATATATCTTACCGCTATTTCTTCTATGAGTCATCTTTACAAATCAATCTACCCTGATTCAGTCGTAGTACGCCGATTATCTTCCTCTTTTATAGCAGCGAGGCTGGAATAGCTTACGAAACACCTGGGATCGTGTACTTTTAGAGTTCATTTGCTATATTGTCATTGCTGCATCCTCGTTGGTAGAATGCTAGATCGTTTACTTCGCAAAGGGGTCAACCACAGTTTACCTCATATATACAGGGGTATTTTGGATGTGTATATACTTCGCGATAGTCCAATTTCACGGGTACTAATCCTTTTGCCTGCGTTTACGACCCATGCCCTGTCACGTACTTGATGCAACATCCCACTAGTGAGGAGGCTGTAGGAAGCTTCTCCGTGCATTCTTGATCACATGATAAAGGCCGCGGTGCTGTGGGGGACCCGAAATCCGGTGCAGGGGGTCGGCATTCTTCTCCGTTTCTTGAATCCTTTCTGGCGGAATTGCGACGCCGCTAATCCACCAGCGGATTAGCAGTATATAAGGCACTTCGTGACGGTTTCCAAGCCGTAGATTGTGAGCACGAACCTTAGCTATCGTCCGACGTTTATCTTCTGTCACTCATAATGGTTTCCTACAAAGAAGTACAAGCCTCCAATGCGCTCATCAACGACACAACAGCACCACGCGTTGCTGTATTCGTCGGCGGCACGTCTGGCATCGGGAAGTTCACACTCAGGGCCTTAGTCGCCACGGGCGCAAGCACGAGAATCTACCTAGTCGGGCGCAAGAGTTCTGAGGAGCGCATGCGTGGTTTCATTCAAGAGCTACATTCTCTCAACCCCAAGGCGGAAGTCATCTGGACCGAAGCCGAAGTCGCTCTCCTCGCGGAAACGAAGCGGGTATGCGACGTCATCAAGACGAAGGAGTCACAAGTCGATTTACTGTTCCTCAGCGCGGGATACACACCGTTCGGATACCGTAAGGAGACTTCGGAGGGGAACGAAGTTGCTCAGAGCCTGGAGTATTACTCGCGAATGCTGTTCATTTTACATCTTCTTCCCTTGCTACGCGAGGCGCAGGTCCCCAGGGTTACCAGTGTTCTAGGCGGGGGCTTCGAGCGAGAAAACATCAACGTCGACGACCCAGGCCTGAAGAAGCCCGGGAGTTTCACCTGGAGAGCCCAGGTTCAGTATATCGCCATGAACACGATGGGTTTGGAGGCGCTGGCGAACGACAATCCTAAAGTGACGTTCATTCACTCATGGCCTGGATCTGTGAATACAGGCAATGTGAGAAGAGGCGCAAATCCGAACTCGATGATGATGAACTTGTTTATCGGACTTGTCATGGAGCCCATTATTCGCCTTGTTTCGATGAGCGACGAGGAGTCGGGACAGAGGCATTTGTTCGAAAGCACTAGCTCTCTCTTTGGGGGTCGCGGCATCCCGTGGAATGGCAAGCCGGGTGTGAATTCGCTAGAGAAGCAAGAAAACGGACTTTTTCTCGTCAATTATAAATGCGACTGTACTCCGAATGCGAAGGTAGTGCGCGTGCTCCGAGAGAAGGCGCTGGGAAAGATCTGGGATCACACACAAGAAGTTCTCCGACCATATTTATAAACTGAGGATCTGTCTTTACTATCACAGGGTTTGGTGGCGAAGGATACCCTATGGATGGAATCGTTATTTATTTCGTGTCTAGCCGACCTCGTTTAGTTTACAATAACATTTTCCCCCATGCCAATAACTATGGGGATATTTTGGATTGCCTACCATATCCTAGGGTTCGTAATATATACAACATCCTAACACTCAAATGACTATGGAAGGCGGCGTTGGTGATCAGGCTTGGTTCTGGGTACACGTAGCATCGGCATCGGCCTGGAAATAAGCCATGTGAACGCTGCCAATGGATTTCTCCCGAGATGCCGGACCTCGTTTCGAAGCCGCAAACTACCGGCCTTGCCTACAAACCTACTTAGGCAGGCCGTGGGGTTGGGCATAGTTCGTCTCGAGTCTTCGGTAGAAGAGTGCAGACGGATAGTAATGGCGGGTTCAATAAGTCTACTTGCTAGGGCCTTATCCGCTGCTGCGTTGGCTTGCTAGGCGCTATTGCTAAGCGTCGCTGCTTGAGCAAGAGGTGCAAATCGCCTCATAATGAAAGGATGTTGTGATCGTCATTGGTAGTGCGTGTATAGGATGAGATTTGATGCGACAGTACCGCCTCATACAATTACGGCCGAACCAACTCTCAGTCTCGGTGGAAATAGTATGCGGTATAATGGCATATTGCTTCGAAACAATGTCTCCGAGATTGTAGTGGTCGTGTGGTTGGTGGCATGAAAAAAAAAAAAAAAATACTGTTTTCAGCCAAACCACGGGCTATAATGGTTTGCCTCGGTCTCTTTTTCTCGTGCCAAACCAGTCTCTCCAGCGATTGCATGCCACGATACCTCAAGCCGTCAGAGCGATATCGTAGTCAGGGCTTTCAGACCGCTCATCGCCATCAATCGCGTAAAGGGATATCAGGCGCTTCCCCGTAGAGATTGATGGCGCCCTGTAGCTTAACGGAGCTGGCTGGAAGCGCCAGACAGCGACGTGGTTGAACCACTATTCGATGTTAGAGGCGGTGGATTAGACTACAAGTAGATAGCTTTGTTTACATACTCGTACAACGTTTTACCTACCATACTGACACTGGGTAGACCTAACTATCTAGGTATAATTTACGAATGAAGTATACAGTGCTCTTTACAGTACGATACAGCCCTATGGATTAGGTGCGGACAGGGTCCAGATTGCAGGATGTTCTAGACTAATTCACCAAACCCAGGCTAAACCCACGTGTACAATCCCTCCCCCAGGCCCACCCACAGGCGTGCCCGACCTACTAAACCTGTCTAGGTTTAGGGGATGGGGCCTCCATCGACATCACCCGAGAACTACGCAAACATCGTACCACGCGTGAAGCGAGGAGTGGAAATCCACGGGCAGAGCGGTGGTTTTTAGTGGTGCTAGACCCCTAATTTAATTCTGCTGGCGAAATAAGTAGGGCTGATGGAGGCCGGTCTAACCGCTTCATTATTGCCTGTAAGCTAACCTGCGACTCTTCGAGCATCTGCTATATACTTGTGACTAACTATGACCTGGCTGCCTACTCTGGGAAATCTCTCTGAGGTAACCTATTTTTGGTCATGCTCTGTTCTACTTTGTACGAATGGTCTAGGTACTACGTTCCCCATCGGTGGGCCACTATGCCGCCCCTCATATTCCAAATGTAGGCTTGCTGCCGTGATACCCAAAGCAGTATCCCTTCGCTATGAATCACACAAGCCAACGTTCAAGAACGTTTTCACGAGAATGCAACCGAAAATAGCGCCCATAGATGGCGGTGTCTTACCTCGTAGGTAAACATCCAATACTAGCTACCGTACGCTTATCTTGAAAACGGGATTAGAATGCTCTATCCACTGGGGGGGGCGGGGCTTGTTAATGTGAGACCATCCTCAAGGCATACATAGTCTTTCTGAAGTTTGAGATAGACTTTCGCGGGAGATGAGCGAGTTTTACCGTAAAATGGTGGAATTCATGCAGGGGACGGTTACGCTGAGGGTCCAGGGGTTGGGCAGTCAGAAAAAGGCTGCTTGTGAAAGTGGATGGTTAGGCAGCAAATGGTCAACTGCTAAGAAAATTTGATGTTGTGCTGTGCTGTTTCATCGTTGGTCGATCGCAAAGTCGGTCCTGATGGAGAAGAGAAAAGTGGAACGCCGGCGACACGACAGGCACGCCACGGTGAAGGGGAAAAGAGCCTGTTATCTATCTACTTACCTATCTACGCATACATTAAGTAGGTAAGTATGCGCGGCGGCTACGATGCCATGATTTGCATTTATTTGGTAGCGTCACGTGAGACTTGGAGACGTCGAGATGTCGTTCTCCCTATTCGTGGTCGTCGACGCGTTCGTCGATGTTGTGGGAGTGTTTAACCGTTCACATGGGGGTCATCTGTCTTTTTTTTTTTCTGGGCTCCTAATGGAGCCGAGGTCACGGATCGTGGCGCCGCCGATTCTCGCCGACCACCGGACAAATATAAAACACGGCTCCACCTCTCCTTTTATAAACTGACCAGCTGTCCCGTCCTGGCCTGCGACAACTTGCCTCCTTTCTCCCCGTTTCCCTTCTCCTAGACCGCCCGACCGTCCGCCCGTTGGAGCAGCAGTTCATCCGAGGCCAGCCAATCCACTCACCCAACCAACCAAGTGGACAAGATGTTCATCACTCGCGCCATCTCCGTCACGAACTTCCTTGTGGCCACCTCGGCCTTGAGCTTTCAGGTCTGCGTCCTGTACCCGTGGCACAAGCAGCTGGACGAGGACTTTGAGGCTCTGAAAAAGGAACACCTGCGGGTCCTGGATACGGTCAAGCGCGGCACCGAGAGCGCCGGCGCTGAGAAGGGTCAGGGGATCCGAGAGATGCTCGGCGGCCTCGGCCGATGGAGGCTGTGAGGAAAGACACGTCGATATCCATTATCGTCCTAGTCACTTATACCGTTTGCAGCACCGCCGCATACTCGCCAGTTGCACCTTCGTCGCCTCCGTCTCTTGTTGCCACAGCTGAAATACCCCAAAACATGCCCAAGCCGTCCATGGCCGCCTCCCTGGCCAAACCCACTGATCTTGCCCTCTACTCGAGATACGCTCTGGCCGGAGCTGTCTGCTGCTCCTTCACCCACGCCATCCTGACGCCCATCGACATGTAAGCCTTTGTTTCACGCCTATTGCATGAGGACGCCTCGTCCTCAGCACGACCGACATTTCGGCCTGGCGAGTCACACATCCATCACCACCTCGTCGAGATAAGGTTACTAACTATGGGTGTAGTGTGAAGACGAGGATCCAGGTTGATCCTCTGGCATACAACCACGGCATCTCCGGGGGACTGCGACGGGTTGTGGCTAGCGAGGGCGCCGGCGCTCTCGCTACAGGACTTGGACCCACCACTGTCGGATACTTCTTACAAGGCGCTCTCAAGTTCGGGGGCTACGAGTTCCTCAAGACTCGCGCCATCGATACACTTGGTTACGAGACGGCGTGCAAGAACCGGTATGCCATCTATCTGGGATCGTCTGCCCTTGCCGAGATAGCTGGCGACATAGTCCTCTGCCCGTTCGAGGCTGTTCGCATCCGGCTTGTCTCGCAGCCGGGCTTCGGACGTGGTCTGTCGGATGGATTCGCAAGAATCCTCAAGGAAGAGGGGATCCGAGGCTTATACTCCGGGTTGGGCCCGATCGTGCTCAAGCAGTACGCACCTCTCCAAGTACACTCAGTACCAGCATGCTGATTGCTCTAGGGTACCATATACTATGGCGACCTTTGTTGTATACGAACACGCTCTTGAGCAGGCCTACAAGTGGGTTGACAAGTCGACCGTCTCCAGCGCCGGGATCACGGGGATCAATATGGGTTCAGGTCTCATCGCTGGCATCGCCGCAACGCTCGTCTCACAACCAGCGGACACTATATTGAGCAAGATCAACAAGGGCAAGGGTGAAACAGGGGAAGGAACTCTTCGTCGGCTATGGACGATCGCCAGAGACACGGGCCTCCGTGGCAGCTATGCTGGCATTCGCGCTCGGCTCGTCATGGTTGGGGGTATGACGGCCCTCCAATTTGCTGTTTACGGTGACATTAAGAAGGTACGTCATCTATTAATATTCTGCCTGGATAGTGCATGAAGCTAATGCAACGACGGGAAATAGGCACTTGGTGCAACTGGCGGTATAGAGATTAAATAGACGGTAGATGGGGATGCCTAGATTTCTTTTTTGTTTATAGAGACGGATAATAGACGGGATGGAAGACGAGTGATGTAAGATGTTGATACATGCGAAACTGAATTGGATTGGATTTATTCTTTTATTTTGCAAAGTTGGGCATTTGATTATCTGTGTTTGGTGTTATCCGTATACTCAAGGTTAGAATCGTGTCATCCTTCAGAACCAGACTAGACATCTACCCGAATCGGGGTTCTTGCTTGGCGCCATCACAAGGCTTTAGATACTGAGGGCGGTCCTTCACATAGAACTCGACCGTGATCTTGTTGCCCAAGTTGGCGGCACCCCCATCCAAGCCCCCAGCTTTGACGCAAGTCACATCGGGCATGACTTCGAGCTCGGTATAGAGGCTGGAGCCACAGTCGGAGCAGAAGAAGTGCTTGTTGATTTTGCCAGATTCTCCTATGGCATCATACGATTTCGGCGTCCCTAGAACCATTGAGACGAAGCTTGGCTGAATTCGTGACTGGCGGGCATACCTTGCGTGACTGAGAATACCGTACGCGGCACAACGGCATTCGAAGTGAAAGCGCCGCCGGTCCACTGGGGTAGCAGGCATTCGCAGTCAGTATCCATGCTTATAGTTGCTGTCTCTAGATGGAAACGCCCAAAACATTTACCTTTTGGCAATCTACGCAATGGCACAGCGCAGTGACCGCCGGCTCTCCTGTATCTGGATTAGCAGGTTACTCGCCGTTATCACGACTTCACACTCACCGGTAAACTGGTAGCGGACACTGCCGCACATGCAACCGCCTGTAGTAGTCATGTTGGAGTTGGAGTTGGAGTTGGAGGCGAAAATGTGATGCGGGGTGGTTGGCGGCAAATCTTGTGCAGAGGTAGAGTTGAAAGTTGAGCAGGACTGGCAGATCTGGGGAACTGGTGTTGCGTGCAAGATAAGTATATGGCCCCTAAATACTTCTCATTCCATTCGTCCGATTGCTGCCTGTAGGTGATCCCTGAAACCAGTTCGAAAAGAACTCTTTGTGCTTGAGCTATGGAAACGCGGACCCGTAACCCCGCAAGATATCGTACATCACCTCCACTTCTCCCCACGTTGTATCTAACTACCTCCTTGGTAAAGCATGCCTCGATTGTGGAGACATCACACTTAGCTGTGGCGTTTTTCAACGAAACTGTAGCGATGGGAGGTGGTATTGATATTGTAGTTTAGATAAGATAGAGCAGAAGAACCTAGGATTCACGCAGTCTATGAGAGTAGACCTTGAATACACTATCCTCCATAGCCCCCCACGATAAACCAAAGACCACCCACTACGTCATCTTTGGTACGAGTAGTTAAAAAAAACTTCAATCCTGTCCTCGAGCTTCTAGAGTTATGCTAGCCTCTACGCATAGGTAGTTGTGAGTGATGAGGCGCTAATTAGATATCCCCAGGAAGAGTAAGCAGACTAGCCGGTCTTACCTACCGAAAAAGGTATAGAACTTGAATCTGTCTAACTAACCTGGGGCTAGTGTTTTTCCCCAGATCATATTTGCTAAGTCACCAAAGAAAGTTGTTATTGGTTATAGGTATGACGCAATTCTCAATTTTTTCTTCTCTCTTCCTCTGAAATGAAGTTTTACATATCCCTTAACTTGTCTTGAATAGATACTGTTATTCTTAGTAGCAGGAGAAGGCCACACTGAGTTGCGCGGGTTTGTTACGTTGACTAGACCGCTGTATACTCCACCTTTTAAACAAATACTCATATGGAATCTAGACCTTCTAGATCTGGTTTACGCACTTCTCTTCTAAATAGGTAGGTGGTAGCTAGATAGGACGTCCTCATCGCTTATACGGAATACCAGTGAGGAGAAAAGAGGCAACGACTTGACAAAATCTATGTGGCGGGAATAAACCAATCTAAATCTATAGGTGGTTTGCGTGTTAGTATCTTTTAAATAACAGAGAAAGCTCTATTCGTTAAGGATCTGTGAACTTAGCTCGATATACTAGTCTCGTCTAAGAGAGAAAGAGATTGGCTTTTTGAAGGTGCGACGGCGCTTCGGTCAATCCGACTTCTGGCCTCCTGTCTACCCGAACTATATGATGAGTATTGATCCGTCGACACTGCGTTGTTATATGCGGATCCACTACCAGGGTCCTATTTCCTCTTCAAAATGAGGCGACATAATTTGTCTCGGCAGATCCTCTCGGGCTTCTAGTCACCGTGAGTTTAGCCCACATGCACTACTAGGTTGGGATATCCCGACGCAGCATCGAAAATTTGACGCAATGAATAGCCTATATCATTCACCGCATCATCCATGGATTTCCTAGTTCACAGGCTCATCCGTAAGAGTAACGCGCATGAGTATGCTGCCGAAAACCACGCAAGGGCTCATGAGCAGACGTACGGTTGGTCTGTTCTATCTCCTCCACCACCACCAGCAACATACTCGGAGAACAATTATATAGTAGCCGACGCGACCTAAGTCAAGAGCACTAATCATTCTTTGAACAATACTTACATCAACACCATAGAAGTTGTGAATAACACTGTCTATATTGACAACTTAACGGCGATTGTGGCTAATACAACGTATAGCAACATAGATTATACAATCGTTGCCTCATACAGTGGCACAGACGCCACTACAAGTGTCAATATCGATGCAGCATACTACACCGATGGTAACGCAGCGGCGTTTAGCGCAGAGCGGAGTATCAGCGTAACAACAAGTAGCAACTTTGCTATAGCGTTAGAGGATTACTCCATCAGTGGTTGGGGAGACTTTGAATTCTGATACTGAGTCGTGAACTTAGTCATATTAAAGACGGTCTCGCACCAGTTGAATTGTTATAGCAGTTTTCGCGTGGCTATATCTCCCAAGCTACAAATATAGACTATTTTAGCATTAGAGCATCAGTTGCAATGGTTCTTGCATATACATTGTCATGACATTGCGAGCGAGAGCCTAAGGTACAAGCCAGGGAATGAGTGTTACTGTCTACGTATGCATATTATATACCATGTACTCCTTGCTGCTCCACGCATCCTTTTACTTAATTATAATAATAATGAGATGATGTTGGGTCTATTAGTTGTTTCATTGGGAACATGTCATATGATAGTAGTAGGTACATATAATGTGTCTGTATGCGCCCAAGTACCAAAGATAGGAGTTATCACAAGCACACAGCACTTCAGGGACATTCCTCTTTAATCTTGCCAGTTTTAGTAGTAAAGGCAATGGGCAGAATAAGCTATTGTAAAAGAGTGTAACTATGAAAGAAAGTACTTCCACGTATATGTGCAACTTGTCGCAAAAAAAAAAAAACCGTTTCAGCATTGCCAGCAGTAATGATAACAAGTTATCAGTGAATATTCCCGCCCAGTATCTTCATATCTCAACCCAATCTGGAAAAGTGTTGAACTTTCACTAAATTGTGCTGATTCCAGTCTCGATACAAGAAAATAGTCCTCCTGCCCAACCTATCTTTATCTCCACACTTCATGACTAATTGACGATCTCGTATGGTAGAACTTCGTCTGGGACGGGAAGGGAAAGCTGAGGGTCGGTCACAATCATATCGACGATCACATCCGTGACGTTGGAGGGCACGTCGTAATTAATCTTGAAGGAGCGGCCGTTGGCGAAAGTGGCAATGTTTGGCTGGACCGTCTTCTTGCAGTTCAGGAGGTCCCCTGAGCGGATCTCCCTCCCCGGCCCCTTCCAGAGCGCGCCTCGGGCCGTATTAAAGGAGTTGAGGCAGTATGTAGTAGCGCCGGTGGCGGTGTTGAGAGATTGTTGGCAGTTGCCATTGGCGATGATGGCCACGCTGGTTGTGTTCATCCCGGTGAATCCTGCTGAGAGGACGTTTTGCACTGGATTAAAAGCGCAACAAACGCC
Source organism: Xylaria sp. Z21 (assembly GCA_037356095.1). Taxonomy (NCBI): domain Eukaryota; kingdom Fungi; phylum Ascomycota; class Sordariomycetes; order Xylariales; family Xylariaceae; genus Xylaria; species Xylaria sp. Z21. The sequence goes on along the minus strand of JBAWJX010000009.1, from coordinate 66,731 downwards.
TGCGGCTATTCCACCGCAGGTGATCCTGGGGCCCGGGGGGTTTGTGGCGCACGCGTCGCTTGAGCCGTAAAGATTGATGTTCACGGCAGCAGCAGAGCTGACAAGCGCTGAGATAGCGAAGAGGGGGAATGTGCAATGCATGGCGGCGGTAAGTGGAATGATCTGGTGTTTATGTTCTGGTTCTGTAATTCTCAGAAAGCGTTTGGTATTAGGTCATGGGGAAAACCTAGAGATGGGTGAGGAGTAAATAATCACAACGAAGATTTTGTCGACGTTTTATACTTCAGTCATTTCTTCGGTTCCGGCCTTCTCCTTACTAAATTCCTCATGAGGAAGTACCTCGATAACTTAGTTCTGGTTCATAGGATTTTCTGTATATCATCTCCAAGTCGGGGAATATACCCTCCAAGATTTATATTACATCACTCCTTCGCAAGTTAATTCCTGGGATGCAACGAGTGGCGTTTATTCAATGATTTTATTTGCTCTCTTATATTAGGAGAATATCATCCTTCCTGTAGTAGGCTATTAGATCTCGGATCCATGCAACCTCTAGCGAAGTGAGGGCCAGGAAATGTCCTGATGCCCTCTTACACTGATTCAAAGTACTCCTTGTGTATTCAAAACCGTAACTATGATGGCAGATCTGTAACTAAGAGGTGGCGGCTTCAAGAAATACTACCTCGAAACTTATGTCCCTTTGAAGACAAAGTGTAGCCATGCTTACACATTCGTATTGTATAACAGGCCAAGAATTTATTGCTTCACTGGTGCCTTGGAAAATCGAATTGAATAATTCGTTAAATTTGCTTAGAGCTCTAAGATTGGTGTTGCCTTTCTATGTTGTTAGGTTTGCCAAAACCCAACCCATGGGTTCTCAAGTTGTCAAAATGTCCAAGAACTCAAAAGTTTTCAAATAGCATAAAAGTTACAGAGAAGCAATATATAATTAGGTCATCAATTAGTACAGAAGCCCACTAAGCTGCCAAGAACACGTAACTAGGCGCCCATAGGTCTACTTAGGTCCTCGGACTCTTGGCATTAGACTGGGCTTTACTTAAAAGGCCTAGGCCATTGAAATCGATGGTCAGTGGATTATGTTAGTAAGGTAGCAAATCCCGAGGTCTCTGCTTACACTTTCGCATTGTACGACCGACTATTGAAATTAGCTGCCGGTAAAATATATATTAGCGAGGTAATAATTCTCGAGGTACTTCTCGAGCTGAAGACGGTGAGATTCGAGGATCCCACAGAACGGCCAATTCAACCAACATTGCCATGCCATAACTAAAGGGGTATACTTCACCGCGATGAGATGAGATGGTGATAGCTGACATTTTCGCTCGGTGTGATCCATTTGACGCCGTTGCTGGTCCGAGAGATATGCCTAGACCCTTGGCGACCATACTTGGCAAACTGGCGCAAACGGCACTGGGCAGGGCTTAGAAGCTCACTTCTATCTGATCACGAACTTCCTCCTTGATCCAGATGCGTAACCCTATTAGACCTCATTCATCAAGTGAGGTATAATTGTGGATTCGACGGACCTACTACAACAGAGTCACTTTCTCCGCATCTTTGTTTCATATTTTCTATTTTTTTCCCCTATGGTTTTCATGATTTCGTTTGACGAACATATCCGGCCAGTAATATATCTAATCCCAGCTCGCCGAATCGGCGTGCAAACTCGCCCTGGGCCAACTGCCCTCTTCTCTCTCTGCTTGTACGCATGTCTGTGTATGCGCGCGTATATTTTGTTATTACCGCTGTTATATAGTCTTTTGGTTTCTCTATGACATACCAATGGATAATTCAGATAGGATTGTCCTTGACTAGTAGCAGAAACCAAAATACAACAACTGCAGCCTGCCGTCGGTTTTCATGCCCTTTCTGGTATCTTAAACCCCCCTGGTACCCGTCTTTGGAAAACTCCATCCGGGTCATACGCGTGGGAGACAGCTAGCATTTCGAGCACATTCTCCATACCGTAACTGGCCACAACATCCTGTGACCCATCAGCGTAGTTCAGGTAGCGATACGCCATGTAAGTATTGGCCTCCATGCTGTAACGTTCCAAATCGTCCTTCCACGCTAGCATTTTTGCTCGCCCTAAGGCTTCTTGATCTAGACCATTGACTGCAAGTGAACCAAGCAGAATAACCGCGTTGTCCTCTTGCTTATCGATACCGAGCATGTTGCCGCCTCTTTCGCGTCCATGTCGACCGATTACAGCGGGCAAGGGTTGGAAAAAACACTGTGTCTCGAAATCACCGTCGGATGATTCCACCTTCATCTCCTCTACGAGCTTACCGTGAAGTTCAACTGCCTTAGCCAGGGTTTTCTCGTCGTTCTTAAAAGTGAGGGTAAACCATATATTCCTATAAAAGTTGTCCTTGATTAGATTCTGGTGTGGCTAGTTTTCGAGACGTAATGGGTTTTCACTAACCTATATCCTTCAGCTTGAGTGCCTAATGCAATGTTTGACATATTCGTCATCTGGGCTGTCGAGTTGATCGCACCCGGGATTGTGAGAAGGTCGTTGAGAATCGGGGGGTTTGCAGTGCCCGTGAGATCCGCCAAGCCTGAAATGATAATGGTCTGGTTCGAAGCGGGCCTGTACGACCAGAAGACAACAGCTGAGCTGTTCTGGTAACTCTCAACATCATCAATCCATTTTTTGATTCCCGAAATGTGGGCTTGGCCCGCGCTTTCAGGATGCACCAGGGAGGCGGCCCAGATAGGACTTGTGCGAAAAGTCATCATGTTGAAGCGCGTGACAATGCCGAAGTTGCTGCTGCCGCCCTTGAGCACCTTATAGAGGTCCGTGTTTTCTTCCGAGCTGGCTGTAACGATCTTACCATCCGCCAAGACCACCTCAAATGAATGCACGCTATCACAGGCGAAGCCTTGACGGTATAGATATAGAGAGCAGCCACCGCCAGTCAATAGCCCACCAGCACCGACAGTGCCAATACGGCCGCCGGGAAGCCCGACCCCCAATTGGTCGAGAGTCCGATAGACATCGAGCCAACGGCTTCCCGGGCCGATCGAGGCGAGACCTGTCACTGGGTTGTACGTCGTGTTGTTTAGTAGACCTGCGCGTAGATAATGTTAAGGATGAATTCTTTAACCTTGGTCGTTCCGAAACTTACTCAAATCAATAGTCACGCCATCCTCAATATTGTTTGCACCAGCGGTGGATGAGTGCCCCCCACCACGGATCGCAAACTGACATTGGGTTTCCTTGACTAAGGTTTTGATGAGTACAGAGATATCCGCAGTATTCCGGGGTAGAACGAAACACTTGGGTGTCAGCTGAGATGTGAGTGACCAATAAGACTCAACCCTCTCTAGGTATATCGAGTCGTCTGGGAAATAAACATTAGGAATACCCGCACGCCGGATCATTTGACACTACGCAGATTAGTGAAGGTTGATAAAGTAAAGAGTCAGATGTGCGTACGCATGTATCAGGCGTGGACAAGCTAGTTTGTTGGATGGGCTCAGCAACGGCTTGGAATCCGAGTACGGTTCTCACAATTGAGAAGTATTCAAGATATCTCGACCGCATGATTATAACTGATGAAGGAGCCTCAAGGTCCTCTAAGGTGGATATGGCTACTTGAGTTTTGAAGGATCAAAGGTGGGAAGACGTTTGTCTGGCTGGTATGTATGTATAGGATAGGCTCATTCGGTCTTCTTAACCACGCCACCTAACCCACGAGACGAGACAACAACTGACGGGGGGAGAAGATGAGGAACCAGCAATAATTACTCAGATCCCACGAAATAGAAACCGATGTAACGAGGGGTAGCCGCGATCTGGAAATTCTGATATCATCTGCCGAGAAATCGGATTATGGATTCCGGCCTTGGGTTTCATTATGTGCAGTCATTTAGGCCAATATTTGACGGTATGCTGGATTTGATTCAAGGAGCTTCGATACAGTTTCGATACGAACGAACAATATGTGCAATACCTAGCGGACCATTTCATAGGTAGCCGGGGAACCACCCGGCGAGCTGGGGTGCCTCATTTACTTGCCCGAGCGGGAAAATCCGGCTGATTTTCGGCAATCATGAATGAAGCAGGGGTTTGGTTATCTCCAGAGAGAGCAACTCCGCCGGTAGACTACATATTCATCAAAATGAACATCTTCATCACTGGTGACTCGACGTTCGAGCACGCGCCGGAACTGTATGATTGGCTTTCCTCTGCAAATGGACGTCGTTCATGTGGGTGAATGTCATAAGGCCAATTATACTCAACTGGCAAGGAGGCGTGTCGTATTCTGGCTTGGGCTTTAATGCCTCGCTGTGTAGTCTTGTGAGGACACTGGCCTCTTTCGTCTGCTACAGTGATTCCGGCCCTGGTCACCGAACCGATCTTTTGTTGTTAGGCCGCACTTAGCACCCGGGGAATGGCGATTGCGGCGCGGTACAGCGAACCGTGCCTGACGATTTCAAAGCTATTGGGATCGGCCGTCACCATGGCACTCTACATCCCTTACGAGGTTACCAGGGCAATGTCGAGGAGTAGGGCGCTATTGTGAACAGGATATGGGATAACAAGATTGTGCCAGATCACTCTAAGTGATCCTCTCGAGCTCTGCATGTCTGATAAAACGTTGTTGGCAGCTTTACAGTTAAAAGTGCGAGACGAACGCCATCCCTACTCGGTTCGCCCTTTGGTAACAATTGTTTCTTTTGCGTATATGGCTTGTCCATGTCCTACGTATTTAGACTTGGAAATTGGTGGTACGTGTCAGCTCTCTGAAGTACTTTTGGTTGAGACGTTGCTAACAAGTGATATATGGCCTGTAGCAGCGAAGAGCACCTTTCTATTGTCGCCAGAGCCTTCTCCAGTTTGAACTAACTTCGCTTTGTTAATTCCACGTCGCAATAGGCAGTGTTGCTCCGCTTAATCTTGTGCTAGAGGTTAATTGCCGTGCGTAGTTACCGTAACTGATACGTAAGACATCAAGTAAGAGAATATAGACGGCTTAGTCAGCCTGGAAGTATTAGTCTTGGCTTCGAGATGCCACACTTCGCCAGCCGTGTCGGAGTATACAAATCTATCCTAGTCCCGGGTCGTCCGGTCCGTACGATGTGCCCCGTGGCAGCTTGCAGGGAGAGGGAGCCGTCACATGCCCCCATTACTAGACAACTATACGAAGGCATGCTAGGAGATAAAGATGCAGTACCCATGAGGCAATTGCGCGGATTCGAGAAACTGTCACTACTTGCGAATTAGAGTGCCACTGTCTCATTCTTACCTGCTGCCGGTGACATCAAGGTTGAAGTCAGCTCAAGCAGCAGAACGCTGCCCCTGACAGGTACCCTAACCTTGTAGAACGAGGCTAAGGGAAGGTAGAGACTACGGAAGCCCCATGTGCTTCGTGAAAAGAGGGGTATAGTTGGATGTATAGAAAACAATAAACATAAACCTTATATGTCTTGATCGATTAGGGGATTTAATCTGGGATGAACGGGTAGCCTGGTTACGGCTAGGAAGAGTTACGCAACAGGCCTCAATGGAAGGCTCGGGTGGGGGACCTATATAGGTACATACGGATAAAACTAAAGCAACAAATAAAACTACCCTGAGGGCTTTGTATAACTGTTGATAAAATTCGATTGTTCCTAACACAGACCCAGCGCAGTGTGACAAGGGCTTACTCATCAGGTTTAATTCAACTAGCAGCTCTATTGAAGTCTCAATAGTCTATAGTTCTTCCTTTTTAGTCAGAAAGATTTTGACCTTCTGTTCCAAATGGTCTAGTCTGTACGTTCTTAGGGATTGCTAAGGATTGCTTCTCGTTGGTAGCCTTCCTGAAATCTCTCATTTTCTTCTTCCTCGAATAGCCTTCCTCCAATTCAAAAGGCCTTATCATGAATTATATTTGTCTAAACAGGAAATAAATTTGATCCTCTCATAAAGGCAGGTTTTACTCTCTCCCTAATGAAACATCGCACATGGTTTACCTAACAGCTTTGAACATTTAAATGTTACTGATCTACAACAATCGAGCTATGCCAACATAGCCCATTGTCCGCTATGCTATTCGTTGCTTTACTCAAGTATACATACATACGTACAATGTTTCGTCTAACTCAATGCTAATGCATGTGTGCATGCATCTTTCTTTTTGGTATCTCGTCATGCAATCCGATTATCCACCCATACAAGGATCCGCTATATGTGTCTTGTTGTGTCTTTTTTTCTGCTTGTTCTTTCTGGGACTGTCCTCGATTTGATTTTATACACGTATGTAAAAGCCCCCTTATTACCGCAAGCAATGAGGCAAACTTGCCAGAGCTCCGCCCGCTTCACTTCGCTGTATAGCTAAACATAACATACTTTGTCCAATATTTTCAAGAGAGTAGTTTAGTGTGTCTCTTGTCCGTAGGGATAGGTGAGTGATCGTATCGTAACGTATCGTCTCAAGTAGAGAAGATATCCTATTGAAGCCGGAGTGGTACCGATAAGCGCATGAAAAAGGGCTCACGAGATGGCACTCTAATTTGCGTTGCCCGAATAGTCCGACTTTTTGTCTTGCGAACTATGGCTATTTCGGTCGCCATCATCGCGTAAATACCTTGACTAGTCCATCTCCGCCGGCGCTGACAACCCACCGACCGTCCTGGCTCCATACGACGGCACAAACCCCTTCACCCCTCATGATACGATGGCAGGTGATTTCTTGGGTACAGGTCCGCTTCTCCAGAGACCAGAACCGAAGGCTGGCGTCGTGGCCGGCCGACACAAGTTCTCGGCCGTCGGGGCTAAGCGAGAGGCTTGATATGGCAGCAGGGTGCGCGAGCATGTTGTATGTGCATTGACCTATGAGTTGTCAGCATGGGTATGGTCGATGGTTTGGAGGACTGCATTTCGTTAGACTTACCGCTGTTGGCATCGAAGAACCTAATGAACCGGTCTTCGTGCCCAGATATGATCACGCCTTCGATGCCGCTCCCCGAGGATCCGCTGCTGCCAGTCGGGCCACCAGCCTCCTCCTCGCCCAGTCCCGTGTTGGAACCCTGCTCGAGGCTAGCCGTCGTCGCGGCCACGGCATTGACGCTTGTGGCCACCGTATTATCGTACGTCTCTAGACTTGCCATGGAGCCGATTTCTTCACCTGTCCTCGTGTCAAATATAATGATGGCGGCATCAGAAAAGCTGACTACAAATGCTTCGCCAGTGGTCGAAAGAGGCGTGATGCACGTAGGAGAGGCCGTGGAGGCGTCGGACCTTTGTATGTTATGGACAAGGGTGCAATTGAAAGGAGAGTTCGAAGCCATGTTGGGCTGAGGGGAGCTGGGAAACTGCGAACCAGAGCTCATTGAATTGCCCCTAACACGTCCGCTACCGGTCGCACGTCTTCCCGCAGGTCCCGGTTGTGGGGATGTTAATTGAGGTGGTGCACTCACGGCCCAGACCTTAATGACCCCGTCAGCTGCGCCAGATACCACTAGGATGCGGTCAGGCGTGCCATAAGCATTTGACTGCCCAAACAAAGCCCCCAGAGTAGCAGGGAGCACGCAGATGGCCCATACAGCATCGGTGTGGCCTTCAATCGTGGCCTTCGGATCAACCCTACCGCGCTCCCACACTCGAATCGTCCTATCCTGGCCACCTGAGAATATCCAGCCATCGCCTTGAGCGCGACCTCCAGTTGCGAAGTTGGGGGATGGTGACCAAGAGGTCAGACACAGGACGGCACCTGTGTGACCACGGTGCGTGAAGTCGGCTGTCACGTCGAGATCGGACGACGACTGGGTGCTAAAATGGCTCGGGATTTCGCGGGGGATATGGAATCGTTTGATGAGACCGTCGTCACCGCCGGTGCAAATCTCGGGCTCACCGGGGCTCCCACCTCCGGAGAAGATGACAGTGCGGACAGCATTGAGGTGCCCACGTAAGCCATATCGAAGCTTGAAGTTTGTGCTGTCTAACTTTTGGGCCATAGCGTTGAGGGATAGTTCCTGCTCGGCGCTTCTTCTGCGAGATAAGGAGCTTTTCCTGCGATGAGAAGTGGGTCCACGATTCGGTGATTTGGGCAGGTTTTCGGCAGCAGGGAAGACATCGGTATCAGGCCGTTGCGGGAACGGTTGGAGAGGTTGGGATGACGCAGGTTCCGGAAAGGATGCTTCGTTGAAGTCCCAGCCTTCGGATTCACCGAGTCGTCTATCCATAGAAGCCTGTGAATTCTCCATTCGCGAGACGTCGTTGGCGTGATTCGTTTTAGAGAGCCGTTCGTCCTGCGAGCGCGTGTTCGAAGGAGCTATAGGTGCGGGCCAGTCGCTCGGATGTGAATATGCTCCACTGGAGCTCTCCCCGGAGCGAACCATAGGAGCGGATTGCGGCTCCATCGCTTTAGCAGCCAGATTTGCATTATTGATTGACTGCATGGACGGTCCATGGTGATTTACGCTTGGGGGTATACGGGAGGGCTCCTTGGCATGGTTCTGATTCCCTCTCAAGGCTTGGAATGCGGCATCGAGAGGCTGCTGGCCCAAAGGAACACCAAAGTCGCCCTCTCTTATATCCTCCATCATAGGAAGCGGTGGCGATTCGCGAGGCGGCAAGGGATTCGCAGGTGTCATCATCAAGTACGAAAACTCAGCCTGGCACTGATCCAAAAAGTTTCTCAGATCATCGCGGTCGCGCTCTTCGTCCCCTTGTATCCCGAGTAATCCCTCGGGACGAGGCAGGCCGTTTTTCAATTTGTCGTTGGTTGCTATGAGAGACACACAGGCAAGTTAGTCAAACTTCAGATATTAAGAACAGCGGTTTACGTGTGACGAACACTTCAGTTTCTCTTGAATCAAGGTAACTCTATCGAGCTTGGGCGGTCGTTTCACGGAGTGATCAGGCTGGGTGGCCGCTTGGTTGGCGGCGTCGAGCTTGGTAGTCTGGTCCTTGATCTTCTTCTCGAGAATCTGAACGTATCTCTTCAGGGCCTTCTGAGTAGCATCGCCACGTCTGGCGGCACCCTCGAGTGCGGCAATCCTGCCTTTCATCTCCTGACGTTCGATCTCCCACGAGTTCCTATCACGCTCATGCCGATGCCATTCGGTCTGAAGAAAACGCATGACGCCCTGCAGGGTGTATTCGGTAGCATGGGGCACGTTATGCTGATGCATGGAGGGGACACCTCCGGACATGTCTTGACCAGGGCCGGGACCAGGGCCAGGGCCGGATCCGCCTCCTCCATTGCCACCAGCACCCATCGGAGAGGCCTGTTGCCAGCTCATGGGAAGGAGGCTGGTTGGCGCTTCGATATGGGAGATAAGCCGGTGCTAAGCCCTCGCACTCGTTTCGCCTTCCAACGAGTCTAGGCGGGGTCGGTCGACATGCGCCTGCGATGACGGTAGAAGCCGAGGATAGGATGATGCAGTGCTCGCATCTAGAGGTGACTTCGGACGGGAGGTGTCAACTGTGGCACGCGGTATGCGGCGCGTGGGAACTCGCGATGACCAACCAACGGGAGATCAACGGCGCTTAGGTTGCGAATACGGGCAGTGCAGGGCGAGAGTAGGCCGGGAGTTCGGTCGGAAGTCGGAGGGTAAGCAAAACGGGCAGGTCTAATGCTATGCTCGGTTGTGCCAAAACTAGAAACCCAGCTTGCGCGATGAAGATCTTGGTATTGCTAATGGTAATGGTGTGGTCCGACAAAACGGGAAAAGAGCGAAAGAGGGGGCGCTAGTCTGCGATGGTGAATTGGTGGTCGTGTCGCGGCGACGTACGAAGCGACGATGCGAAGATGTGACGTGTAACAAAAGGTCGCAAGGAAGGACCAACAGCGAAGGTATCGAAAAGAAGAAGGCGATGCTGGCGGTGCCGGTGGTGCTGCTGATCCGCGTCGACTCGTATAGGTATGCCGTCGTCTCGTGTCGGGTTGTGGCCTATCGTGCGTGTCGTTACTGTACAGTAGGTACTGTGTTGTGCGTATGTAAGTATTGTGCCGTCCCAGGCCCGTGGGATGTTGTTCGTCGATCCTCGTCGGGGTAGCTCAAAAAAATTAAAAATGAGGGCGTCTGGTCTTGGAAGAACGATGCCGAGAGAAGCAGAGACGGGAGAGGATATGTGGTCGGTTGTCGCGCCGTGCTGTACTACATGTAGGTAGGTACTGGTACTGCTGGTGCCGTATGTAACTGCTATCCGACAGCTGAGCTTCGAACCCGACTTTGAACCTTGCGCAAAATATGCTGTAAGGTACCTAGGTAATTACCAGGTACTGGTTAGTTACCTACAGTGCCCTAACTACACGTACCTACTCTCCAAGTGCAGGCAGGCGTCGAATTCTTACCTAGGTATCTGGGTAGCAGCCCCTGATTGCTGGACGCAGAACCTACCTAAATTCCTGCTGACCAATAGGGGGGGTGTGAGTCTTGGTGCCAGCCCCTAATCCGTGCATGGGCCACTCCAACCCGCCTTATGTAGGCAAGCAGAGAAGTTGAATATATAAATAATACCCGATACAGGACTTGATCTCTATTTAACACATATGTAGTTATAAGACGGGGGATGTCCAGCTTCCAACCTGGAAGTCCCATGTCTCTAGAGACAAACACAGGCCTCAATCAATACCTGCCTGTAAAAGATACCATTCTAATTGTTTCTTCTCTACCTATGCAGGTATAAGCTAAGGCAATCTTTAGGTAGTAAATGCGTAGATACATAGCTATGCAGTCGATTTTCTAAATTCCCATCTCTAACCCAGGTGGGCTCTGCATATCTAACCTCGGCTGCCAAGAGATTCATGTCTTTTAAGCCCGGACTCGCTCACTCACTCACTCACCCACCCACCCACTTACAGTATACACCAGCTCATTTCTCCCGAGATCCTAAGCCTACACGTTGATTCTCAGGCATTGTTTTGATCGACTATTCTTTTGGCCTCATAGAGTCTCGTTCCTGATTTCGAATTGCATTCAAACAAGCAGCTGAACGCCTCAGCCAATAACTAGGCTCAAACCCGCCAGTCTCACCCATTCACTCATATCACTCACTAACACCAACACTACTTCTGTCACCATCAATATGGTGAGCAGGTCAGGAAACCCCTCGGATACAATTCGAGCAGATAGCGGGATACAAAAACTAGAGGAGCATTTGCAATCGCTCTGTGAGAAAAACAAAGATCATCAGAATCATGTAAGCATCTACCTAGTCGAATAGCGTCGCATCGCAGGCGCCTCATACCTCATCGCCCACAATTCTCGAATCCATTTCACTCTATTTAAGATTATGCAACATTGCAACAAACGAACTATACTTACGTGGTACCGATAGGACTGGTCAACGTCTGTCTTGCAGAATATATCCATCGTCTCCCACTCTTCATCACCCCCTCATCCCTGCGCCACGTTCCAGCTCACAGTCCAGTCCCTGCACGCCAATTTCTTAGGCAACCTGCACGGAGGCTGCGCCTCAACCATCTTCGATATCTGTACCACACTCTCGTTAAACCTGATCTCCCGCCCGGGCTTCTGGCAATATGGAGGTGTGAGCCGTTCCCTGAACGTCACGTACTTGCGGCCTGTGCCCGTTGGTACCACCATCGATATAGAGTGCGAGATCACCCACGCCGGCCAGAGGTTGAGTAGTTTACGAGGCGTGATGAGGATTGCAACAAGCGATGGGACGCAGGGCCCTATTCTATCAACATGTGAGCATGCGAAGTTCAATACAGATCCACCTGCGCAGAAGCTATGAGATCAGATGAGAAATCAATGTATAGAATATATAAACTATTATGCTGTGATTAATAAGTTACTCCGTATAATGCATCAAAAACATGATCATCATGCCTCGCTCACCCACCCCCCTACGCCCCCGTCAAAACCCCCTCTCCTTATCTTGTTGTGTTATTTGCTCTGACCTTACTCTTAATGAGTTTGACCCTAGAGGCTCGATTATATTTTAACATCGGGGATATGATGACGGTGCGGTGCCGAGGTAATATTAGCACCCGAAGGCCGATGAGTCTTTTTATTGAGGGGCTAATGGAGGCTATAATACTACTTTTCTACTGTAGCTCCCAAGCATATTTGCAGGGCAGCCAACACAACCAAAGCTACCTAATATATCAGGCGAATCCATGATATGAATGGTTCGCATGCTACCAGGGCATCCGCTTGAGGTGGCGACTTAATCGATTGACAGTGTTTAGCGTCACGGGGGCAATTAACTACCTGGGTGGGTTATACTCCCAAACATCACGAGGCAGGCGGGACGTGGCGGGTCACCTGATACGTACAGCACATAACGGCTTGAGAAGCTTCACAGATGCCTCATTTCATAACGCCGTGCCTGCGCCTTCAGAATACCGTATCTCCTACGCTTTACCCAAACCGTGCTACCGTCTCGTGTTCGCTTCGGTAGGTGGACACGTTGGCATAGTTCAATGCAGGGTCATTCCCAGCGGCCTCTGGGGAGTGATACACCTCATAGCAAGGTATGCAGCTTGGTAGCCAGATTATTTGGCCGATCTTCACCGCAATAGGAGCAGCGAGGTGCACCGGCCTTAGGACGACGGACGGAGTTCTACGGTCTCGCCCATGTTTGTGTCTATGGTTGTTCATTTTGCTAAGATAATAATCTTCTCGCTTGGTATACTTTCGCACGAAGATAGGCCTATAGGGGGAAGCCCATTCTAGGGCATGCTCGAACTTGAGTGGTAAACAAGGCAACCTGTTTAAAATCCAGGCATTCTGCTACCCGTATTGTATTAGTGCCGCGAAACATACATGGCTGGTTTTTATTACAATGTAAGAACCGCCATACTCTTTACAGCCATAACTGCTATTTTTTGGTTCAAATATTATCATGACATTATGTTTTATAATACTCATAGTAGAACGGTATATTGCTTAAAGAAGTTTTAATTAAAATAGTTTAACAGACAAACACACTACTGGCATCCTTGTTAACAACGTGCTTAAAAAAAAGGTTCCTAAGTGATAAGACTGGTGGTTATGGGAAAGACTTTGCTTAAGACGGAAAAAATGCGAACTGGTTCGCAACTCCGCTTTGCGGCTCTTTTTACGTTGGTTGCCTTACTTTGCGGCTCTTTTTTACCCCGGTTGCCTTAAATCTTGAACTTCGTGGCCCAAGATGATGATTAAAAAGTGCTCCACTTTCATGCATCATGCACCCGTTGTCCGTCCGGTATGTCTCGATGAGCAACCTCCAGCTATCTTGATGAGCAAGTTCTAGTTGAAGTACTGATTATATAAATCACAGCAGTCTTCCTAAATGGAAGATGAAGAAGGTATGTGAACTTCTAGCTCAGCTACTCCTCTCTGCGCCTTTTACTCTGTTCCTAGCTTTCTTCCTGCCTCTGCCACTTCGTCTGCGTGCCATATTCTCCATCTATCCTTTACAGACTTATACGCCTGCTCTTCCTCTTGCGTTGAATCGGCTCACGTGCTCTTTTTCCGTTGCCATATACTGGTCCACTACTATCATGCATTATGGAGTCATCTACTACTAATTCCGTTTATAATGGGTAAAAGAAATCCTACTGCCTCCTTTTGCTTCTGTTTCCTTTCTCTCCGTCCTCTTCTTCCCCTTATAACCCCTTTGTGGATTTCTTTCCTCACTTCGAATAATTTTGTATGTATTGATCTTGTTGGTTCTGTTGTATATAGCGCTGGAATATTATTGGCACATAGTTATACACTTATATACCCACATCCGCTTATATCTATCCACACATATACCCGACTTATGCACCTATATGCATGACTATTTATACCCGTTATCTACTTACATATTCTCTTGGCAAGTGAACACCCTACCAAACCCCCCCACAGATTCTCCTATCCAACCAACGCCGCCTCCCTCCACGAACCGCTGAACTCCTACATGGGAGCCCGAAACAGTGGGGGCGACCCTGTGACCGCATTGGGCGTACGCGGTGTGACACCCGTGCTGAGCGCATCCAAACGCCAAGCAGAAGTCCTGCAGAGCCTTCAGGGCATCTTGAACAAATACCAGAATGGGGTAGCCTCTGGTGTTTGAACTTTCGATGGTATGCCGATATCTCCCTCCCTGCTACGATGCAAACTTTGCCCTGTTAAAAATACCGATGTATTGCTACACTCTAGCTAGGGACTAAGGAGTGGACTAGTGTTTAATGCGAAGGAATGTAGGATCAATTTGTGATAGACTATGTTGGCAATATCAGTGAAACGGAATAAGGCGTGTAGATTAGGCAAATGAGAAAGGTGTTTAGGATTTTGCGGAAGGGAACCGTCTTAGCATCTGGTAGTTTAGCATAGGTAGTCGCTTGCTTGTTTGCTTGATGGGTTAGGTATTACAGCACAATTGGAGGCGAGATGTGGATGCAGTCATACTTACCCATTTAAGCACCCAAATCATACATGGCAGGAAATATGCTACATACCTGTCGGCCTGTCGGTCGATCTAAATTTATCTATGTTTAGCTACTTACCTATCTATTAACTTTACTGCAAATTAGCTTATTCTTATTCAGTAAATCATATTTATTGCGCTCTATATGTAATATTAAATAGTAGAATGGATTAAGAAAGAGGTTGAGCTTGATGCTAAAAAGGCAGCAATGCATATTTATTGGAATTGAAGAAGAGTGAAAAAAAAGAGAGAGACAGAGATAGAGTGAAAAATAGTAGCCCGACTAACAGCCAGCTTATAACCATTACATCTAACCTTTGTATCCTCCCGCATGTATTTGGTCATTAGTATTTTTAACGCACCTTTTGATAAAGGCAACCACTATCACAGGGCAAGTCACCATGCTGCCTAGCTAGTTTAAAGGAGCACTTACATAACACGCTTACGTAGCGCTCTGAAAACGAGATAAAACTCATCTATGCATCTTATCTAGAAGCCCTTGGTTGCTCAAGGCGCAGAAGCCCTGAAACGAGTGAACACTTATAGCATATTACAGCCCTTAAAGCCAAAAAAAAAGATTCTACACCCGTTCTATACATGACAAAACAACTTACCGCATTTGATACGCCCTTCCGGGGGCTTTCGTATATATAGTACTCATCATGACGTTAAAACACTATCAATCAATAAACTAAGCGTCACTTGTGATTCCTGCGGGCTTATTCTTATCACGGGTGGTGAGACTAAGGCAGGAAACAAGCCGGAAGCCTGCCGACCCGGACCTCTCCGGGGCTAAGAATGCGCTCCACCTAGGCTAGACAGGTCGCCAACTTTCCGGGTCCGAGTTTCATCAAGGTGGATTTCCCGCCCGGGCCGGCCCGTGGATGTAGGTACCCTTACTATTGTTTTAAAGGGGTTTCATAGTTGTGAGCACATCCCCGGTTCTGTTTCTCAACATTTGGAGCCTGGAGTTGAGAAGAATATGAAGTGACGTACGCAAGCATATTTCGCTCATCGATCAACTGCCTAGCTGCCTTGAGCTAGACACTGACGCCTTCCATAACTGCATAGTTGCACCACAGCGTAAAAATGCGCAGACAATTTTATGAAACCCAAACCTAACTTCAGTATTATATGCAGGCTGTTAGAGCGTTAGGTCGTACGGTTTCGATTGAAAAAGAGCATTCACATGCAAGCCAAGTATTTCTTAGCGCCCGTAGTGGAATTGGGGTTTGATTAGACGAATTTAAATGCTGGGGTGCTGTGTCCATGCTCCGTTCCATATGCGCCATCCGTGATCCGAAATGAAAACGCCAGCGTAATGCTATGACATGATAAATATACGTATACATGCAGGATCCAAGCCCTCTCGCAAGGTGCTTCCTGTGTATCTCCTTTCCTCTCGCTTTCGTGCCATACCATCTCGTGTTCTTCTCCCCACCGCACTCAAAGGGTGTCGGTAAGCCGCAGTACATAAGGCAAGGTCCCCGCGCCTTGCGCCGTAGCAAGCCGAATCACCGAACCCTGAGATGTAGACGCGAGGCTTGCGCTTGATGCCTGGCTGGCGGGATACGGCCGTCGAGACTGCGCAAAACTACCTATACTACTTGCACTACTCGGCGAGCGCGATGCAAACGTCCCGCCAGCTTTACTCCTCGGGGTAGTCGGGGCCGTGCGATACTGATGTCTCGTGGCGGCCGACGAATTCCGCGCGACGAGGCGTGTGACGCGTTGGTGCGAGTGTGTGCTGCCCCGGTCGAAACTGTAGGCGCTGCGGAGGCTCGGCGACGGTGTACGTGTCGTCGGGTTGGAATCCCGGGGCGCGTCGTCGTCAATATGTCCGTCGAACCTGAAGTGGCTGCTACCGTCGTCCCGTGGGTCATAGAGCATTGACGGGTCTAAAGGCTGCATGGAACGCAGGAGCTCTGCGAAGAGATGCATCAATCTCCTGAATGTCGTGTTGGACATGGGCCGGCCCGAGAAACGGACCCGCTCGTACAGGGTTAAGAAATGCACGAGGTCTTGGGAGGCGGGCAAGACGTCGAGTTCGGTAAGGTGCGCTACGTAGCTCCTCATAGTCATGTTGGGAGCGCGCTGTAGCAGCATCACGGCATCGGCGTCGAGCTGCGGCACCATCGCTACCGACTCTGGATCTGGCGGTGCCTGGGCAACAGCCTTGGCCTCGATGAGGTTTGGCAACTCTGCCAATACCGTGGCATACTGGACGTTAGCGAGGTCTGGGCAGGCGGGAGAGCCCCAGCCGTAATGCTCGACCTCGCCCCATACGGGCCGCAGTGGTGGCGGAGAGATAGCCGGAGCCGGCTTCGACCTGAATAGTTGAAGCGATCTACGGCCGTCTCGGGGCTGCGTATCGTCGGCTTTCTCTGGCGTTGCGGCACTACCTGGCGTTGCCGAGGGTGTGCCGGGCGGCGTGATGACTCTGGGGCGAGCTTGCCAGGCAATGGCGGCGCTCTCGCTCAGGCCCTTCGCAATTATGTTGCGGACCTCCTTCTTCACATCGCCCTTGTCGACGGGGATCCGTTGCTTGGGGATTGAGGCGAGCACGGTGCGGGTGACATAGAGCCGCAGGAGATAGACGAAGAGGATAAGGACGAGGGTGATGGCGTAGACGATGGCGATAACGATGAGATTGATGTATTGATGGGTGACGGTCAGAGCCTGTGCGACAAAATCGCCGGGGACGACGAGGAGTAGCGCGATGAGAACAAGCCAGAGCGCGGCGTAGACGGAGTGATAGGCGATGCGCGACACGAGCCCGGTGCTGGTCATTTTGGTATATGGCCGTGTGGGTGTATATGCTGGGTTTATAAAATGTCTTCTATAAACGTATCGAGATGCAGGCTACCGCTGACAGGTACCGATTGCCTGGGTCATGTCCGGTCGAATCGAGACCGGGTCGTCGAGTCGCGATAGGCGGCCTCGACTTGGCGGCTCACGGGTGTCGGGGACGCTTCGTCTGGCGCTCATAATAGGGAAGTGGGAGGCCGGGTAAGTGGAGGCATATGGGTTGGAGGAGATCCGAGGGTTGCGAGTATCAGTTGAAGCTTGTCTGGATCGAAGGAAAGGAAGGGAAAGGATCCATTGGGGATGATGTAACATCTTAAGTAGGTACTTAGGTAAGTATGCTGTACATAGCTATAGTATGGGCCTAGGCGCGGTATTGTACTGGCGGAGGTACATACTAGTCTCGCACTAAAAGAGCTTAATTTGACCTTCATTCACCCAACGAGGCTAGATACTTCTTTTAGTTTCTCTTACATGTAAGTAGGTACAGTACCGATACCCGTTACCTCTATCGAAATATGCTTATTTGGTAGTATCTGGAAAACACCGTCTAGCGGCTCTTTTGCTTGCCTTAACTATGTCACCGTCTCATCCGAGAACAACACCACAGTCACTGTGACATCGATTCTTTGGGAGCCAGGAATTGGATTTTGTGCTCTCTGTACACTAATTGTACAGTACCTTCTCTTTTTCACGCGTTCTTTTTGTGTGGTGTTGCTTACTCATATGCTCGTGCATAGTCGTGTACTCTGGAGATCTACAATTCTATACTTGGGATCCCTTCCACTACTGCATAGTAGCTTATAATTAACAACTGTTGCCACTAGCCTAGTTGCTGCATCTCGGGCTGCTCTGCTCCCTCCTCGTATGCTGCCGCCTCCCGTGCTAACCTCATATCTGCACGACTGAGCCGGAGATCGGCGGCGAAGTCGCCGAAAGCCCCCACGAGGGCGCCGAGCCCATCTTTCAAGGCTATCAATACTTCCGTCACTTCGGGACACTCCCGGTTCCCGTTGATGTCCGTCCAATGGTTGGCAAACCCGTCTCGAAATGCCTCTAGCTTTCTGATGATTGTCGTGAATGTGCGGATGATGACTGGTATATCTCTCTGCACATCCCCGTACCTGTCTTCGTCCAGACTGCACACGCCTAAACGTGATAGGACATATGCCGCGTTGATGTATACGCTGGTCTCTGCATACGGCGTCCCTAGAACTGCCTTGGCTAACCGGCGGCCAAACGTCTGTCGAAAGATCGGACCGATTATGGGGAGAGCCAGCACCCGGAGTGACAGAGCTCCTAGATAGCCCTGTAGAGCCTCGGGTTGAATTGCTTCCCTCTGTTCTCTAGTCATGGCGTGATCGGCCACGAACACAGCCCCTCTCCTTAATTTGGGCGCCCAACTCTGGATGGGTGTCCTGCCTGGAGACGTTATGACTTTAACGACCGTATCCGCCACCAGACCCACTCCGGTATTGGGTCTTGGGACTGCCTCATTGTTGGCGTTATTAGGTTGAGCTGCGCCTGCGCGCGGCAGTGCGCGCGGCGGTGCTGCTGCTGCTGCCGGCTCCGCTCCGGGGACGGGTGGCGGTGGTCTTCCATAGTCGTCAATTCTACGTTCAATACTTCTGATGTTGTCAAGGCACAGGGCATAAATCTGGGACCACATGGTTCCCTCTCTCCGATCTAGATCTTCAAAGATGGATTGCCGTCTTGCCGCGAAGTCTCGTGTAATGAAAGCGAGCTCCCACATGGCGAAGGCCTACGTTGTCAGTAACCGCCTCGAGCTAGAGAGTATGATAGTAGCTACTTACAGATATCCTGGGTTTCCTGCTTCTCAGCCCATTCAACAAGCTCCCGTTAGGATCCCTGGATTCGGCAGTCAGCGGCTGCTCCTGCTTCAGGGGCTCACGTGTCAGCTGGACCCTCAAGGCAATTTCGCCGATGTACCAGAGGAGCGCCAAGAGAAATGAGGCCCATATAGTTCGAGTGAGCATCCAAATACTCCAGGGAGCACTACCAGGGGGTAGATTATATCTTGGGAGATCGCTGTAGAGGAACCGGAAGAACCACATGGACAAACGCCATGCGGAGTGCCTGAAAAAAGAGTAGAGGATGGCGTAGTTGGCTATGGCGACAGTAATGGCCAGTACGCCGCATCGCACAGCCAGTATGGGAGTCCATTCACCTATCTTGGAAGCCCAGTGCTGTGGAGGGGCCCTCTCAGGTGCGTCGTCACGCTGACGCTCACGCTCGCGTCTCGTCTCGACTGTTCCTAAAAGTAGGCGATCCTGATCTAACACGACATGAAGAATACCTTGGATGAGGCCTAGAAGGACTAGGTTGGTGGTATAGAATACGGCGTGCTCATTTAGACGCGAGCGGCCGGTTGCATTCGAAATCCAACGGATGCCGGCGTCTTCTGGGGTTGATCTGAGGTAGACCTGGCTAAAGAGCAGGGCGGATATGAGGTAGGTCAGGATGGTCTCGAAGGTAGAGAAGCGGAAGATGGTGCCAGCTACTGTCTCAAGGACTGAGCTGGAAGTCCGAATGCCCATGTGGCTGTGGGCAATGCGCAGGATGATGATGGATAGGGCGCAGAAGAAGATGGCCAAGGCGCGGAGGCCGGGGACGCTCAAGGGCATCCATGCCCAGATGACTAGAGGCGGGCGGTGGATGATTAGCGAGAGACGGACCGTCCATCGTTGTATTTTGGGGGCTGCAAAAACTAGACTGAACATAGGGCTGAATAGACATACTAGAACTGAGGCCAGATAGAATGACAGACTCGGTGTATGCGAGGCCGAGCACAATGGCGGCGGTACCAGCGAAACGTCTCTGAAGAGCGGGTTGGAGGAAGTCCTTGTAGGCCGTCTGTCGCGCAACCGGCGCAGCCATGTTTACAACTCGACAAGAGGGAAAAGAGAGAAGGAATGAAATAAATTAGTACATTGTACGAGGGAGAGAAAAGGAGTGGAAGAGAGGGAGAAGGAGAAGAAGAAGAAGACAATGCGCAAAGTGTAGACGTGACAAGATGCGGTTGGTGAGGTCTGACGGTGTAGACGAGCTGGGTTGATTAGGTATGTCAATGTTTGCGGCATGTAAATAAAAAAAGTTGTAGGCCCCTAACAACCTGGTAACGCTCCTAGCTACGGCAGTAGGTAGGTTGGAGCTTAGGTACCAACTTAGGCAGGCAGGTGGGTGGGTAACCTGTGACTGGGGGTTAGGGATTATACCAGCCACAAATCCCCGCATATGTGGCGCAACATTAGCATCTAGTCTAGATGAGCCGCGCCTACTTAGCTACTTCGGCGCCATCATTTTTGCGCCTTATCCACGATTAAAAAGGATAGTTCAAGTTGAAAGCATGAAGATATTAATTAAGGTAAACGATAAGACTAGGGAAGGGACCAAACTGCTGAGTGGTCAGACCTGTATTTAATACCCCCTGCCTTCTGTTTGTATTGTAATGCTCGCCCAGCGAGCGCCTAAAATGAGTGTGTAGAAGGGTACCTTTCCAGTATGACGGCCTAGCTGAATTATCCTTATATACCCCATGTCTGTTTGCAAACCCACAGTACCTAGATACAACCTTGGAAGTTAGGGGACTCTTAGGTAAGCAGGGGGTGGGGTGGTGGACACCGTTGGGACGCGAAGTGATCTACAGCAGTAATCGGTTGTCTTTATCGGAACTAGCTAGAGGTGCATGTGCCTGCAGCCTAGACTAGGTACGCCATTATACAGTACCTCCTACCATCGTTCATCATTCCCGACCGCAGCCATCCATCCAGCCGACCATCCCATCAATCGATCGTTCATTCATTCGTTTCATTCACTGTTTCGCATCACCCGCCGTTCCGAACATCGTAGCCTGGCCTAGCCTAGTCTAGCCTGTACTCTGCTCGCCCATTTCGCTCCCCTGCCCGCTCCGGCATTCATTCGAACCCCGTTCCACTCCACTCACTCGCTGCTCGACATGTCGTTCGACCAGCTCTCCTCCGTAGAGTCTGGCGATGGTGGAAGTAGCGGCGGCGGCCGTCGGTCGAACAATGGCGCCTATTCCGACGACCCCGAGTTCTCCCGCCTGTCGCAGGGCCTGATGAACCAGCTGTTCCATCTCCAGGGCAACATGTCCAAGCTGCGGTCCGACATCAGCCTCCTCGGCACCAAGCGGGACAACCCGCGCCTGCGCGAGCGCGTGTCTGCCGTGCTAGAGGAGTCCACCGTGCAGTTCAAAGAGGTCGGCGAGGGAGTCAAGAAGATCCAGGCCTGGAGTGACGTCACGGTAAGTGCGGCACCTGCTTTGCGCGGATGATGCTGGGCCGCCTTTGGTTAACAGAGATACGTGGGGTGAATGAAGCCCACGCAGAAATACTCGCAGCAGAAACTCTCGCGCGAGTTGAAGACCGCCCTCGCCGAGTTCCAATCTCTGCAACGCACCGCGCTCGAGAAACAGCGCGCCTCTGTCTCGGCCGCCAAGTCCGCCCTCGACCACGAGTCGGCCGGAGAAGCCGGCGCTTCCGGCCACCAAGGGGAACAACTCCAGCTGCAGCAGCAAGAGCAGGTCCACCTTGCGGCGCAGGATGAGGTGGATTTCCAGGACGCCCTCATCACCGAGCGCGAGGAAGAGATTCGACATATCGAGGAGGGTGTCAGTGATCTGAACGTCCTCTTCCAGCAGGTCGCACAGATCGTTGGCGAACAAGGCGAGCAACTGCAGACGATTGAGACAAACGCCGTCAACGTCCGTGATGACACCCGCGGCGCTGACATCGAGCTGCGGAGTGCCGCAAGGTACCAGAAGAACGCCCGGAGCAAGGCCTGCTGTCTGCTTCTCGTTCTGGCCGTTATTATGACTATCGTGCTGTTGGCCGTATTTTTGGGATGAAAGGGGGGGATCCGGTTTGATTTAGCAGTAGAGAGCTTGCGTCTGGACGAAGGGCATGTATAATGGAGTTTGGCGTTCCGAGGTTACTGAGTAACCGTGTTATTGAACTACCTAGTGGATATCAATGTTTATAATGCTTCCAAGCAACGGCGACATCGAAGAGATTTCGCCTTGACCTATATATATATAAGTTTGTGCCATCGAGTATTTACAGAATGCTGTTCGATGTCTTTTTTTCCTACCATCTAGGAATACAAATGTACAGTATGCTATACAGCCGAGTTATCATTATCTCCCGATATCAGGGCTACAGATGATGGTACAAATATGGCCTTTCGTAGCAAATTAGGCGCAGAGATCATTGCCCGCGTCTGTAAACTCGCCGGGCTCAAACGTGACCGTTCTTCAACTCTTAGGCAATGGCTCGGCACATTACTGGGATCAACCAGCGCGGGTGCCGTCCATCCTCCCTCACAGACCCCGCCTGGCTCGCAACGCCATCTCGCCTAATTAAATCTTCTTCCCAGCTCGCTGTGGACGAATAACGGTCAACTCAACAGCCGTACATCTCTTCCGCATCTTAGCGCTCACAGGCATGACATGTCGGAGAATCTTGGCAAACACGGCGTGCGTTGCCGACGACGTGAGCCAGTACAGGTGCAGCGCGGCGGGCAGATCGTTCGTGAGCGGTCCGACCAGCGTCGCGAGGGAGACCATACCCACGTAGAGCGTCCCGCGCACACGCCGGCCCAAGCCGACTTTCGCGTCAGCTGCGAGCGTCTGCGCCTGGGCGCTCTGGGGCTGCCGGCCGAGGAAGGCGCGTACCCGGTCCAAGAACTCTGCCCTGCTCGACGGCAGAAGATTCCAGAGGAGCGTGCATGACAGCGCCAGGGGCAGCACGTGGTACGGGTCACTGGCGCTGAGATCCGTGAACCAGAGGCAGCCCCCGATGGTTAGGCTCGGGTCCACGGCTGCGGCTTCTGCAGCCGACGAGATTACGGTGGGGTCTGCCGTTAGCGCGGAAGGATCCGGGATTGAGGAGTCTGCCGGGACGGACGCCGCCGTTGTCGTTGTCGTTGTCGTTGTCGTGCTCTCATCGGCAGCAGCCCACCCGGTGACCAGCGACCCGATGAGGCCGCGCGGGCCGCCGCAGAGCCGCCGCACGCCGTCGATGGCGACCAGCCAGAACGGAAAGCTGAGGAAACTACTGTACAGCCGCCACTCTTGGAGCCCGAACTTGCGGTAGAGGCGGCGCACGACCTTGTCCTGGCGGGCCTTCACCTCAGACAGACTGTGCAAGGCCGGCACACCGTCGCGCGCCACGTCCTGCTGGATTTTGGCGTTCCAGGCCTGCACCAGCGGCGTCAAGGCCGTACGCCGCTGCAGCACCCGCTGCGTGTAGATGGTGAAGGGCAGTCGGAAGACGGTGCCGACTGTGAGCGCCACGAGCGGGATCGTGAGGCACCACGGCAGGCCTGTGACGGTGTGCAGCGAGACGATGACGGATTGCGTCCCTTCTATTGCGGTGCTGAGCGCTGATTGCCAGTGCATGGATCGCTGGCCATGGCGGAGGTGGGGGAGAGCGGATGGGGAGATTTGCGAGATGACGGGGCGGGGGAGTAGGAGATGAGATGAAGCCTTAAGGTAAGAGGGATGAGCTCTTGTTGTTTTGAGTAAGGAGAGACTCCCTATTGAGCACATCATGTGGTAAATTAATGGGCGTAGGCATGTGAAGAGGAGTTTGATATAGCCCTCTGGCGTAAGCCGTCTTATGGTTAATTCATGTTTTCGTGCTCATTTATAACACAACGCCATCATAACTCAAGATAGCCATTGGTGGCTGAGACGAATTCAATGTTCGCAGAAGTCAATGTGGAGTAGATAGTGGATCACATCACCACTCTTTTCTCCACCGACAAAATGGACAAATGTCAGACGGCCAGCTGGCAGCTGCTGAACACTGGAAATCCCAAAGCCATGCACCTAGGTAGCCGCGAAGCACTCATAAAGATTAGGTAGGTAGCGAGTGGGATAGGTACATATGTAGGTACCTACCTAGGTAGCTTACTGATGCCCTAAAAACAATCTGTGATAGAGGCACCCAGGTAGATATGTGACACGGAATCCACCGCGAGGCGTAATCATACACTGACTCTTGTTCTTCCCCGCGATCTACACACTAGCCCTCTCCCCCGAGCAACCTAAGTTCGCACAAAGGCTTTTTGAACGAACAGAACTGCGTCTTCGGCATAAAGAGAGCTGAATACATAGCCTGGCCCATACGAAATACACAGTACTGCTTGACACATGTTCATGCTAGGTTATTTGGCATTAGGCCCCCAACTATTAAGGTCGGTCGACTGTAGATTGTAGATCCCTTGGCGAGTTGAAAGGTGGGGGCCGCGGCAGGGGTGTAGTGCGGGTAGACCCGTTAACTATTTACCATATAGATATATGTAAGCCTACATACATCATTAGTATAGGCCGAGTAGGTAGCTAGTCCGATGAAGACACTGCCAGCCTAGAGACGTCGGTTTCGTTGTTACACCTAGTATCTCAGCCCTGTTGAGCCACCCAGAGGTGTCTCCTCTCGACATACTTTCACCAAATACCTGCTGCCGAAGCTAAGTTCTAGCTCGAGCGATGCCTCGCTCAACGCCTCGCACGCCTGCGATAGCCGGCTAGGTTACATACGTAGTCTTATGGTCATCCCTACATACTAATAGCAGATCCTCCACGGCCCTAGAACGACGCAGCGGTGTCCCGCTCCCAGTTAGGCTGCGCGACGTAGAGCTGCTCGAGGCAGAACGGCAAGCTCTTAAGGTATGCCGTTTAGACCCTACGCCACAACGCAATTCCCTACGGAAATACCACAACCTCATTTTCATGAAGCTATTTGGCCATATTCTCCATGACCTTTCTCATACCCAGAAAGGCCCTATCGACCTGTGACGCTATTGTTTCGGGGCAGACGCATACTGCGAATCAACCGCAAACCTGGATATACCCTAAAGACCTCATTACCAAGCCCGATAATGTCTTTCTCCGCACATCCTTATCCCGGTTCGAATTGGCATGTCCTAACTAGGCACCACGGCGGATTCGTGATGATATGTTGGTACAGTGGCCTCAGACGTAGGTCCTCCTCATCCGCATCCGCTGATGAGCTACCCGGGCGGACGCAACATGGCCTTAATGCGTATCGGTATATGATACCGCTCAGGCATTTTGCAGAGGGTCTTTCTACTTGTTAAGTGCACTTCTTACTATCGTCACTTTCTGTTCTCGTAGAGCATCGGCTCGTGTCGCTGTCTGCAACGCGTCTAAGTGTTCAGACGACCTTTGCTCTGCGAACTGCCACAGTGTGGCTGTAATATCTCACCCGCACTTCTGCCATTTCCTATGGTTTTTCTACTTTTTCTACATCAATCCTAGATCTAGTGTCGTAAGCCGGTAGTGCTGTAGCAACTTACGCTCTTACTGGCGCTATACCATCCATACCTTCACGCAGTGCTTGGCCATTCGATATACATACTTGCCCTAGATCCCGTTTGACTGGTAGCAAAGACCGGTACCCTCGCTACTGCTTGCATCAGTCCCCTTCAAAAGCTCTCAACGGGCGGTACTCCCTAGTAGCTGTACCGTATGAGTTTATATAGCTACTTGTGTACCTGCCTTTACTTCTACCTTGAGCGCTCCTGTTTTAGCGCTGTATAAAGGGCCTAGTGCAGTTGAAATGAGAGCTGCGAAGCATGTTTCTCCAGCCGTTGCCGACTTTCCTAAGTTGCAGACGTCAGTAACTCCGCTATCTATATTCTTCATATCTTTCCCCCTGAGAATGTAGAACATCGGACTAGAGTATAACAGAAAGGGTCGTCTACGATACCGTTACATAGGTCACTGTCAGTGTCGTGTAATTTACACCATCGTCTCTTCTATTCTACACGGCATACTAGTACTTTGCCGTCCATGGATTTACAATGTATTTTACCAGTGACAGAGACATTAGCTATTAGCTAAGCCACGAAATTACCATACTTCCACCATATTACCCAAGCTAATACCTTTAATAAACAAGATATAGAGGGCTAACTAAGCCTTTACTTTTCATTGTACTGATATGTCACCGTACTGTCAGGATTCTATGGCGTGTCCGGCCATCGTAGGAGGTCACTCCCCTCTCATAACCGACATGACCTTGTCGTGTTGAGAGAATATGGCCTCGGGAGAAGATGTGGCCTCCTACAGGCCTCATGTTGAGGACTGAAATGTGTGCACTCTTTTTTTAGGACGTGGGATTTTGATGGGCAGTCGACGCTTTAGAGGTCGACTCTAAAGCGCATAGAAATAGAGAAATGCTCCCTCTCTCATTCTCGCCCGATTCTCCTTCATCCTCACTCACTCCCACAACACAAATCCTACTGATCCCCTTCCTGGCATCCACTCTCTTCTCCGTCCCCCAACCAAACGGCGACCGCATGTACACTGATGTATTCAAGGTAAGAACAGGCATGCCTCCCTTTCGCCGCAGTGGGTGGTGCTCAGAGAAGACGTGGGGTGTGGGTTTTGTATATCACGATATATTTCTTGCTGACATAATGTAAATAGGCGGCCTTTTATCTTCAAGTGTCTTATCTATTACCACACCTGCCCTATTATCCCAGCTTCAGATAGACCCGACATTGCATTGCTATAACGATGGCATCTAGTGGATCGCATGTCTTTAGGACATCGATTCACATGGATAATCAAGATGATGTATCCTTCCGCAGTTATGTTACTGGCCGGGGGTGGCAGGGAGCCTCGCCGGAAGCAGGCCGGTTCGACGGTCCTTCGGCGCTGTACATCGGGAATGAAGTGGCACAGGCCCCACATACGACCCCGTTGACAGCCCTACCGAGAACGCACTGGGACCTTACCGAAACGCCGGTCTCTCCTGCTGCCACCGAGGCGGGTGAATGGCCGTACTGCCATCAACCTCAGATGTCGGCCACCCCCGAGGTCCAGTGGGATTCGGTATCTGTGCCTTCGCACCTGCCGGCAACCACTATTGCAGGGAACCGCCGATGCGAAGCATGTAACGTCTCTTTTAAGTCCCCAAAGGACCTGAAGCGCCACACCCAGAGTAAGAAGCATTGGTCTCCTGAAGATGGCCTGTATATCTGCCGATGCGGAAGCACCTCACCGCGAAAAGACAACCATCTTCGCCACGTCCACAACTGTTCCCGCCTACATGCCTATTCCTTCTATATGTGCAAGTGTGATCATGGGTCTGAAGTTAAACACCTTCACGAACAGCATGTTACTAAATGCCGGCATGGTTTTGGGCAATTAGGCCGTCCTAGGCCCTAATAAGGATATCGATAGTGTTCAAACAGGTCATTGGCTATTAAACCTGTTCGCATTTTGTTTCCTTTGCCTCTATCACTCACTGATTTCTCTTACGTTTACCCCTTCACGCGAAAGAAGCTACCCAGAATTATGTTAACAGATTAGGTTGAGGGCACGTTGATACATAAATAAGGCTTGCCTTAGGGCTGAGATGGACAGGTGTACGCTCTTTGAAGCATTTCATTTCACATTTCATTGCACACTCCACTACATATACTTCATTACAAACGCTCATTATTTTATCGCTAGTTACATTTGTTTATACCTAATATATGTTTTCCCTGTCTAGATTGTCATTACTCTGACTAATAACCATAGAAAAATCGCAGTGACTTATTTTCGGCCTTTTAAGCCCTTGACTTTTAACACCAAGTACTTGTAAATAAGCTTGCCACCACAGTTGAAGTTGCGTCTGCACCTATAAATTTATAAATTGTTGTTAAAATAATACCTCACTAAAATGCTTGTCTCGGGTTTGGGGAATCTAGCAAATGGTGATCTTTTTTTCCCTCTCTTTGTAAGTCTTAGATAATATAATAGCTTTTGGTGAGAAAAGAGTTATAGTGTCATAAGCAAACGTTGTGGGTGCTGTAATTGAAAGTGCGGGGTACTTAGTGGTGCAAAAGTTTAAACTACTTTAAAGTATAATGTCCTTTGTGCTTTTAACTAACTATGCTTAGTAGTTATGTAAACCGGTCATTTGCCTAGGCGCAAAAGTTAGCATCTTAGTACTAAGGTCAGCTACATGCCACCTGCAACATACCCGTTTGTGCGTTTTAGTCGGCCGTAGGGTCGTTACTCTTTCGCAAAAAGCCTGCTTTCCCGCTCCTACGCAATTGATTCATAGAATTGGTTGGTAGGCACCCTGGCTAGCCCGTTACAATTCTAATCGGTTGTTAACTTTGGACTGGAAAAAAGGATTGGGGCCCGTGATATCGTGTAAACAAGTAGAGTATATAGTAGCAAAGCTGGTCTTTAAAGATATGAATCAAAGATTTTTAAGGAAATATGAGCGACGTATTCCCTTTATACTCCATAAACATATGTGGTAAATTGGATTGATGCTTTCTCAATTTGCCTCCGTTGGATGATCGATCGGCCATTTCCGTGTTCAGCCCCTCTCGAGAGCCACTGCTAGGAATTCGGTGTTTGTGCACTCGGCCTATTACTGTGAACCGTAGCCTATAGGCCGGTGAAAAGCCTATGCTAAGATAGCCAATTCTAATTCCGGAACTGATGGTTGTTTGACATGGTCGGTTTTCAACTTAGACCACCTTACTAAGTCTACTAGCCCGAGGCCAGTTGAGGCCAGTTGGCATACCCAGGTAGTATTGAGGTCATTTGAGGCCCTTTGAGGCCCTTTGAGGCTGCTTGGCATACCTAACTAGTGTTGAGGTCACTAGAGGCCATTGAGGCCACCTAAAGTCGCTTTCCGGAGGCGGAGTTCCTTACTAAGCTCGCGTAGAATTAACCGATACCGTCTTCCGTGAGGGATTTTCATTGGCTCAGCTTGATTTCGTGGTACAAGAGTTCGGGTGCAGAATTAGTTTTGCTACGATCTCGATGAGAAAAGAAGGAATTATGTTGCCGTGATGTACTCTATTACAAGGCAGTCATTATTACGTTCTATCATGTTACCTAACACAATGGAACTTCCTAGTCGTGTGATAAGGATCGAAGCATATAAATACTTGCCTCATCGAAAGTATAGGCATCAAACTATTTTACCGCAATCGCCGACTGATAAACCTTACATAATGTTTCATTCGGGCATACTCTATCACAGTGGTTAACATGATTGCATCTCAGCGATGCCCCCTACACGGGCTCCATAAAGCACCCTCAAAAGTATGAAATATCCGTCAAAATATTATCTTATAAGCCAGTTCTAATTTGTTGTAACTATATCTATACATTTACTAATTTGGTATAATTACAGGCTCTCTATAATGCTTCAAATGCTGTTGGCTTGACGGATCTCCATTTGAACACGATGGTTAAGGATTATGTTGGCAAAGCTCTTGAAGGCCAGGTGCATGGATATCACTTTCGTATCGAAGCACCTTGCTGGTATGATGAAGAACTTGCCATTGCACCCGCCTTTAGCAATGGCGAGGTTTTCGAGGCTCAGTTTTTCGGAAGTGGCTTATTGCCTCGGAAGTTATATTTGTCCCGAAAAAGAAGGATCCAAAGGTTAAGAAGGTCCAAGAACTTCGTAGATATGTCCGACCAAGCGGATGTCAAAGTCTTCTTCTCTCGTGTTCCTGAAGGGAAAACTACTCCAGAGAATCGAAAGTGCATGGGGACAAGCGCAAAAGCGGCATCGCATTATACTTACTCCATCGAGGACTTCCCAACTCTCTCTTCGAGTTACCCAAGAACAGAGCTAGTCTGAGCCAAGAGGTATTCATCATTTTCGAAGGTGGTCTCACGAAACTCCGTCCAAGAGCCATCTAGTGAATGGCACGACAAGTCCACAAAACAGCCACAATAACGAATAAATCGGGACATCGGATGCCGATTAGTGTCACACGAAAGATAGGTAAACAAATACTCAGGAACCTGAGATTCAATTTGAGATGTTGATGTGTTAAGACTGACGTAAAAACGAATAGTAACATCGAGAAATATAGTTACGCCGAGTATCTGACTGCTCAAACTATTTAGGCACTCGTATATGCTAGCCAGGTCATTTTTCACAATAAAATTTCTATATTAATTCTGTGCGGCCTAAAGTGCAATTATCGCCCTGCATCAGGTGACTATATAACCAGCCGGTCGTGTGGTTGTATTCCCAGGATCTGGCTATATATATTTGTGCCGGGTCGCCCTAGGGACCTGGGAGATTCAGGAATCAATTGACTACTATATTGAGCCTTAAATTAGAGTAACCCAGATTTCGAAGGCTGAAAAGCTGTCCTCCGCTTCCCTATACAGCGATTTCTCACCAGCGTCTAGCGAAGAGATGAAGTCTCTCTGCCGATTTTGGTCAATATCCAGTTTTGATGTTGGCGTGGGTTCGATCGAGGCCATGTTAGTATGGTTGAATTGTGCAGTAAGATGGAGAAAGTGGAATGAAGGCCCAGACTACCTACGTGAATCAGCGGATCCGTTGGTAATATGCCACCTAAGTAAGTGCAGAGCTCAAGCCGCCCAATCCCCAACTCCAGAGTTGTTGCAGATTGTGAATTCTGGCCAAAGCGATAAGTGGGCGGCTCGCCGTCAGTTGTGTAGTCTACTGATATAGGGGGCACGTCTGCCGCTGGAGTTGTGACGCTTCTTTTAACATGAAGAAGGACCAAAAGCCCTACATCAGGACCATGTGTAGGTCCTCTATCGACGAGTTATATATTTGCCGGTGCGGGAAGAGCAACACACCCAAAGACGGCTTTATTAGCTTACGTCCGTTCCTGCCGCAGGCCGCATTGCAAACCCAAATACATCTGCATGAGTGGTAGTGCGTCTGAAGAAAAAGATGCTCATACCGCTTTGGAGTCGATCGAATTTGTCGTTCGAAGGCCTTGTAAGATATCTCATTGTCAGCGTCTGAACGCATCATCGGTTGTTAGGGCTTTCTGAATTCTATTTCCTTACTTCTGTCACGAGTCACGGATTTTCCTTATCTCTTTGACGTCTTGGGTCTCAGGTTGGCGGCATAAACACAAGTCGAAGTCAAAGCGTATCACAAGTTACTGCAGTCGTGGTGCGCAAAGGTTCTCTTCTGTTCTTATACTGGCCATATACGTGGGCTCTGCGAAAGGATTAAGTAACGATAGAGCGACTGGACTTAGTCTAAGAAGGCTAGTAGGGCTTCTGCTAAACCTTCGGGGTCTTCCTCAGGTACAAAGTGCCCACACTGTAATGCTTTTCCAGAGACATTTCGCGCGTACTTCTGCCATATCTGTTGTGGTCCCTCGGCCTTTGTAGCCATCGCCTCCGCAAACAAGCCTGTAGTACCCCATACCGCTAGCAAGGGAACTTCTATTTTCCGACCCTCTCCTAGCTCCTCCTTGTCGTAGACTCTGTCAAGGAACGCGCCAGCCCTATAGTCCTCACAGGTGCTGTGAATTCTCGCCTCGTTGCAATAGGCCTCCCGGTACTCTTCGAGTACAGCCGTGTCAAAGGCTGTCAAATCCTTTCTCGCTGTCCGTGTTGCGAGAGTGTGCTCAAGGAATAATCTTCCGTTGTCTGCGGCCTGAATCATCCTCTCGGGGAACGGGCTTGGTTGCGCCAGGAAAAGCCAGTGATACGCCCTAAGTCCAGCATTCACATCGCCGAATCCCGCGTACATTGCAGAAGTGGGTATGATGTCAACAACGGCCACTTTATGGAGCGTGTGCGGATGGTCAAATGCGAGACGGTAGGCAACTCTTGCGCCGCGGTCGTGCCCCACAACACTGAACTTGTCGTAGCCCAGCTGGGCCATGATGAAGATGCAATCTTGAGCCATCAGCCGTTTCGTGTACCCAGAACCACTCTCGCTGGGAACTACAGAAGAAGCGCCATAGCCGCGGAGATCCAGGAGGACGATGCTGAAACGTGGTAGTAGGAGGGGGACGATTGTGTGGAACTCGGCGTGGGTCTGGGGGAACCCGTGCAATAGAAGAAGCGGAGGCTTGGATTTGTCTATGTTCGCGCGGACGAAGATAAGAGCACCGTGAGGAGTCTGGACAGTTTGACGGGTAAACCCAGGGAACAGTTCAGGTTTCATTGTCACAAAGCAGTACTGAAGCTCTCGGACTCGAAAAATAGAAAAATTATTGGAATTCTTTACTGTAAAGGGTGCTCTTCTCGATACTGTACCTACCTGACTTAGATCCGGGGTTTATCTACTCGCCCGAAATACGAGAGCGCGGCCGGATGAGAGCCGAAATACGAGGAGTCAGCCGAAATGCGAGAGCACATCCGAGAAAAGTAGTTAGCTAAAAAGCTGTCTCCGGACCTCGGATAGCGCAAGATTTTATCGAGCGGTAGCATTTTGTTTCGAGGGCTCTGCTTTTATAATGATTTATAGGCAGCCTAAAGCATAAATGATTAGCTAGTACACGAATGATAGCTTAAGTATACTATTAGTACAATGCTTTATAATATATGGTTGATGCTTCTCTCTTTGTCGTTGCCAACTATTCTGCTGAGTATTTAGACACCAGCTTAGCTGTTGGCTTGCGGTTTAACCACTTGCTCAGGTGGGGTATGTGTAGATATATACCTAGGTATGTGTAGATATATACCTAGGTATGTGTAGATATATACCTAGGTATGTGTAGATATATACCTAGGTATATATAGCGCAAGATTTCATACCAATTTCTCTCCAAATTCACTTCCCCTAGTCTAGATTAACGAGAGACTGAAGCACATATCCTCCTAAAACCACATAGCCCATACTACACAGCTGTTCAAGCACATACTTCTATCTAGCTTCTATCTTCCTAGATCGTGGCAATGTCCTCTCCTACACCCGGCTCCGTCACGGCCGCGACTCTGACCGTCCTCCCCAGCGACCTGGCGAACGCCATTTCCACAGACCTACAAGACTCTTTCCCCGCCGTCTTTGCAACTTCCCGCCTCGTGGCTCTGGCTGAAATTGCCGCGGCCCGCGCTTTAGTGCCACATTTGTTGGCCGGCCAGCTTTCAGTCGGCGTGAGCAGTGCGTACCTTCTCTTCAATATAATACTTCAACGCATCTAGGCCCTCACAATCAGCCCAAAAGATACGCGTAACAGCCACGTGAGCTCACTAACCCTACCTAGTTGACGTGACACACTCAGCGCCGACGCCAGTCGGCGCCAGCGTTACCGCCGAGGCCGTTTTCAAACAGATGGAAGAGAGACTCTTTGTGTTCGAGGTTGTAGTGCGGGATGCAGGGGGCGAAGTGGGCAGGGCCGTGCATCGGCGTGCCATTGTGGACGTGACAAAACTGGAGACGCGGGCGATGGCAAGGGTAAATGCTCCGGGACTGTAGCCGGGACTTTGCAAGGCGATGCAAAGAGATGGCCATAAGCCTAAAGAAAAAAAACAAAAAAATATATTAATATCTTCTCGCATCTGGTGTGGTTCCTTCGATGTTTGATTGACAATGGGACGCTTACGTTATTTTGCCGTCTGGCTGCATGCCTTTTCATAAAAAATTCTCGTTGGCTGGAGACCCTGGCAAGTGGCTTTTGTGCATATGCTCCCTTTTGGCTGGTGCCAGTAATAAGCCAGCCCTATTTTGGTAAGCTGTAGATACTTCTCTTCAATACTAGGCTCAAATTTGATGCTCCACCCAAGCCAAAGCCAGTTAAGGAGAATGATATCCAGAACTTCTAGATTGGTGATGCGCAGCTAGCACTACTCTCAGGAAATATCGTCATAGTAGGATCGAACGTTAAGACAAGTGCTTGTGTGAGGCCCTTTTCTTTCACGAGGCAAGCGCCTTGCTTCTATTCTGAAAGGCATTGGCGGGCTCTGTAGGGGACTGGTCGGCTGGCTGGGTAGAGAAGTGGGTTGAATGCTCGACTGTCCTGTTCCTAAGGTGAAACGCGATGCGATAGAGCGCACATGGCAAATATTGTCATTTGGGGGGGGGGGGCATAGTTGGCATCGCAGGCACGCCAAAGACGGTCACTGTTTCGGTATCGAAGTGAAAATCGCCCCAGAGGAAAGAATTGGGCATACCTAAGTATATAGAAGGCTGGGCCGCTTCTATATTTTTGTGACTAGGACTTACTAATGCAGGGTTTCGAGCAGTAGCTCAATTCAGCTAAAAGTACCCTTGGGTCTCAAGGGTTCATGATCTTCTTCCTCCCTTCAGTCAGGGAGATCCTGCCTTATTTGTAGACCTCCATTGTAGTTCATTCATTCCTAGCAATGGAATTCCATGTACAACTCTAATACCACCAAGACCAAAGGCCGTAAGGCCCAACGATGTCGCCCAGAGAGGGCTCAAAAGACCACGGGTTACACCGTCACTAGAACTGTTGTTTTTATACTTTCTTTTGTTTTCTCGGATCCTGGCTTGCTCCCTCGTAAGGGGATCAACTTGGAACACACAACGCCGAGCACGAGCCCAGAGGGCGGGGCCAACGGATACGGTTTGACTGTCACGCGCGCTTTTATGGTTTGATTTATAAAACACCATGTATACTAGAGTTTCCTCCTCCTCCCACAAGGAATTGAGGATAGATAGACGTGGTGGCTTTACACGCTGAAAGCCCCTCGGGAGGCTTGGGGGCCACAGCCCCCCCGCGCGTTAAATTTTCCACCACCACCACCACCACTCCATGTACAACTCAATACGCCTCAGTTGAGAGGCTAGGGATGAAGCTTCTGGTAGCTTTAGATGACTTCGTAGCTTCTTCCGAAGCCAGGGGGTCGACAGCTACAAGAGGAAGGTATTCAATTTGCCCTGTTTTTTCTTCCCATCGCAAAATTAACAACAGTGGTCAAACGGTAGCATAGCTCTAGTATTTTGTATCTTTCTGTACTATGCCATCCAACATCCGGCAACCTACATTGGGATTTTGGATTTGTCCAATCACGTTTGAATCCAGGGATCCCTGTTGATCATGAGGGCGGTGTTCTGGTTTTGGAATTAGCCAATCGCCTTAGTCTATGATAAGCCGTACGGGAGTGAGCTCAACCCCCAAATGCTTATCAAAAGTGCAAATATCTAATATTTATAAATTTGTCGGCCAGCACTCGTCACCATTCTTTTCTCATCGTATTTTCCCTCCATGTCTCCACCATATCCCCCAACGATGGCATCTGACGACTGGGAACAGCACAAGTCGAGGATTGTGCTCATGTACTCCACTGAGGGACGGTCACTCCAACACATTGTCTCCTACATGAAAGAGCATCATAACTTTGACAAGAAGTATGTGCAGCTATAGTTCTAGCTTTAGATATGCTGACCGCGGTGTAGACCAAATCAATACGAATACCGACTCAAAATATGGGGCGTCAAAAAGAGGGCACCTAAAAGCGTTTGGCCTTACGTAGCTCACCGAATTCGGAAGAGAGATAGGAGAGGGAAAAGGTCCAAAGTTATACTATACGGCATTCCTGTTCCCGAAGCAAAGCTTCAGAAAGAGACCCGGAGATGGACAAATATCCCAACAGCTGTTGAATTTGGAATGAGATGTAAGTTCCGTAGTATAAGCGCTTTTTAGTATCGCACTAACTCTCTATTTTAGTACCTAGCCCAAAGACACCGGAAGGGGACATCGTTCAGGTCCGGAGCCCAAGCGTCATGGAATCTGACCCTATCTGGCCGGAGACGCTCCCCTGGTTTCAATTTGAACAAAATTTGACTCCTGGTAAGTCTAAAGCATTGCACTTGATAAGTTCGTAATAGTTAACTAAATGGCTACAAGTACTACACCTATCATACAGTTTTTTAAATGCCTTAACAGCATTTAGATTCAATACACTGGGACATCGATATCCGGGATACGGGAGCCTATCGCACTTCTTCTCAATATCCGGAGACGATTTAATGCTTCGCAAAGCAATCTTCGAGTACTCCAATATACTTCAAAAAAACCACGCGGATAGGAATCAGCAAACCGAAGCATTGGTGTCGTCACCCGATCAATGCTCAATGGTTTTAGACACGTTAAAAGTCATATTTTTTCGTCTATCTAATAATCTCTTTGAGTTCACAAATTCCCGTGAGCGGCATATTCATGATCAATTCGTACTTCGATTTGTCGATACGATTTCACACAGTAATCCTGGACTTTTATCAGTCCTCTTCTCAGACAGTTCCAGGACGTCAAATGCTATCAAGGAAGCCATATATAAGTCAGCAGTCCGAGAGAAGAATTGTGCAATCGTATTACAACTTTTGAAATCTGGTGTCGACCCCAACCTTCTCGTGGAATTTGAAATGGATGATTGGACTATGCCGGAGGTCCTGGATTTGGGCTGGGCACCATACATAATCTACTTCCCTAAAAAGTTTAAATTCCGTGCTATAGAGATTGCGGCCTATACGGTTGATACTCGCCTTGGAGAAATCCTACTACATGCAAGAGCAAATGCGGACACATTCAACGATGAAGATATACACCCCCTGGTGCTAATAGGATTCAATTTTAGCTCAGCGAGTTCTGACGACGTTCTGGAATTCGCACATATGTTGATCAAGCATGGCGCCAATGTAAACCCGCCAAATCCAATATGTCGACACGGATATGTGAAAGCATTTTCCCCGCTCGGACTTGCCATTGCAAGACATGACAATGTATTGGCAAGCTTCTTGATTGAGCAAGGGGCAATTGCTTACTCGCAAATTGCGCCCTGTGCATGCGAAATCTTGATGGGACGCCAGAAAATTGACATCAGAGGATATTTAGGCTTTTCACCTTTACCAGTCGCCATTATTTATGGTAACAGTAAGATGACCGAGCGATTGCTGCATCCAATCCTCTCACAACGTGTACCAGCCTCTCCCAGTTTTATTAGAGATATTCTTATCGCGTCATGCTTAGTGGGGGATGTGTCTACAGTATCTCAGCTACTCCTTAATTTCGACATGGATTTGACGGAAAATTGGGTGGATGGAATAACGCCGCTGGTTGCGGCCGCCATTAACCCCGACACTACCGTCGCTCAGATGTTGCTGTCGTCAGGCGCGGGTGTCGGCCCAAAGCAGATCAGTAGTGAAAACGATTTACACATATCAGTGCCTACCCCAATTCACGCTGCTACATATTTCGCAAACACGGAGTTGGTGCGAATCTTGATAGAGAATGGTGCCACTTGCAACGTATCGTACGTAGGAAGCTGCTACATCTTCCACAACCTTCTTCGATACTCGTCAACCCCGCTTCAACTTGCCCTTATGCATAAGGACATAGAAACCGCCACCCTTCTGTTACCTCATTCGGACATCTTAGGGGGCGATTTAGCTCAAGCGATTAAGTTAGACGACCCGATTATCATTTCAGAGCTTATCTCTCGAGGGCCGGATGTCCTTCTTACCAGCGACGAAGATGGTACAACAGCTCTTGAAGCTGCTGTTAAAGAAAGAAATGCAGAGATTATCTGTCTCTATTTCTCTTCGGGTGGAAAATACAGGTCCTCGGCACTCCACTCAGCTACAGAATCTGCTGTTAGCACAGGAGACCAATCTTTGGTTAAAAAGTTGACGAATTACCGCCCTACCGGTCTAATTGACAGCTACGAAGCCTCGTGTCTAGTTATAGCCTTACTGGAGGGTGAATGGGGCCTTTTGGACCACCTGCTGGGTTCATTTCTCCCGGGGCCATCATCATCTTTTTGCTACTACTACCTAAAGCTAGATAGTGAAGACCGCCACAGTTGGATACTCCCCAATCTTACTATGGGCTATCCAGACCATCGTGGACGTGGAATTACACCCCTATGGGCTGCATATTTGTCTCGCAACGCCCCTGCTATCAAAAGAATGACCCAACAAGGATACAGCTTTCAAATAGGTGACCAGGAATCACTTTCAACTTTCATCTCTAATGGTGCTAACCAGCCAAACTCCGTGGAGGCGTTTTTCTTGTCTATGGGCCAACCGAAAGACATGAACCTTATAGGCCACGAGATGCTGATTCAATGCGCAATAAAATTACGCGACGTCATCAAAACACGGGAATACATTAAAATTGTCGATTCTTTGGACTTTGCCATCGGTCGTGGACCACACTTCGACCAGGGATCAACTCCATTGGGATTAGCCGTGAAAATGGACGACAGCGAATTAGTCAGTGAGCTTATCAATGCCGGTGCCGATATTGAATATATATCACATAATAAATCACCTTTGCAAATAGCGGCAAGTTTGGGAAATGTTGGCATGGTCAAGTTCCTTGTGGAGAGAGGAGCCAATGTTAATACACCAGCATATTTGGATAGAGGCGCAACCGCATTGCAATTTGCAGCATCGAATGGAAATCTTGGCTTAGCGAAAGTCTTGGTCGAACATGGGGCAGATATAAATGCGCCACCAGCAAGATATAATGGTCGCACAGCTCTTGAAGCTGCAGCGGAGCATGGTAGACTTGACATGATCGAGTTTCTCCTGGAAAATGGCGCAGATTTAAGTGGCAAGACGAGGGTAAATTACGTCCGATCCGTTTGGCTATCAATCAGGGAAGGGCATACCACCATTGGGGATTACCTTAAACAATACGGGTCTTGGAATGAACATGACCAGATACTCTACGATCGACTGGGTATTCGAGACCCTAAAGCACGTCTTCGCTCTTATGAAGAACCACACGACTGGCATGTTCGAACGACGCGCCGAGGTGATCATGATTCTTGTAGCAGTGGCTGGTCATGTGAAGTTTCTTCTGCCGAAGATACCACCTCTGAGGATTTATCTGAAAATTCGAAAGAGACGAGCGACCCCGGTTACGAAAAATCAGCGGCATGGCGCCAGTCGGAACGAGCAATAGAAGAATGGCTTCAAAGCTTGGTAGATACTTTCGACGAATCTCAAGGCTTCAGTGCTAGCCCGGAAGAAAATAATAGGCCCATCATAGAGAAAAATAATCCCCAACATTTGGGCTACGAAAACAACGAAACTCCTATTTTGGAATCGATGGAGATCGACCAGGGACAAGAACTTAATGGCTATCAAGATAACGCTGGATTCGAACACGCAGCGTACCAGGAACCGCGTAAGGTGGTAAGAGAGCAAGAGCTTGATTTAGAAGCTGCACGAGCGCCGGAGATGGTGAACGAGAAAGTACCCACAACGTGTATAGGGGTTATGCAATGGGGGAATCCTTTCTTTGGGGCTAATGAGCAGGAGAATGTGTGGGATATCTGATTAAAGCATGTTACCGCGTACCTTTCTTTCCCCTTATGTATGTATTAGACTAGAAGAATGCATTTAAGTGACTCTATATTATGCCATGGATAAGCTTACTTGTTCTATTTTCCGGAGGCTTTCTAACCTGAAGTACAAAGGTGCATGGGACCCCACGACACGCAATGCGTATACTCTGCTAGAATTTACAGGTCGAAGATTTGTTCTATAGTTCCGAGGTTGAATTTGTGCTAATCGCTTGAGCTAATCTAGTATTAGGAACTTTAAGCTAGAGGTTAGAGGTGACCCTACGTCCGTACTTACGACTGATGCCTAGGTGCTTTGTACTTGGGTAAGAGGCACAGCTACGACGGCATAGGAGGAATGTATCATTAGATAACTAATATTTTCACTTGATAACAAGGGTCATCAAATTCTCATTGCATTTCTCGTGAGTTGGTGGGAAATTAAAATTTTATCATTTATGTTTAAAAATTAAGGCATAGCGGTATTCAGTTAATTGAAGCACCAATATGAAAATCGTTAGTATAAGAGGAGAGAGTTATCGGAGCCACGTGCTTACTGAATAAAGGGGGGAAGAAAGATTCATATTTAAGGCTTTCTAGTTTCCTTTCCCTTCGAAGGCTACGAATTAGAAAGGCCCCGCTCGTCCCCCTAAGAGCCGCTATTCTGTTTCATGTGGGTATTACGAGTGTAATGATATCTAACAGGGGAATATGATAGGTGCTGCAATCACTTCGCCCAATACGCGCAAGGTAAACAAACAAACCGCTAATAATAACGGACTCAGATTTAATCTTCTCTCCCTGGGGCTTATGAACTATACATGAGTACTGATTATTTGCGATTTACCAACGTTTTAATTCCTCAATCCTACCTGCAAAACTACCTGAAGCATACACACACTCCTGATCTTCTGCCGCTATCTATCGCTACGCGATGAAGGATTTAGTGAAGATAAACCGTCGCCTATTGGCATCTTCAGAGCTGCCTCCTTGTGATGGGCCAAAGCTTCATGCGTTCC
This sequence comes from Xylaria sp. Z21, assembly GCA_037356095.1. Lineage (NCBI taxonomy): Eukaryota > Fungi > Ascomycota > Sordariomycetes > Xylariales > Xylariaceae > Xylaria > Xylaria sp. Z21. Next base: position 26,440 of record JBAWJX010000009.1, on the reverse strand, counting down.
AATATAGGAATGATTCAATTGAGTGGCTAGGTTTAATCGATGATCGCCCAAACCCCCCAGGTTCCAGTCGTCAGGGGTATGTCTTCAAGGTGAAGATAAGGTCTAAGGTATATGCTTTAAAAGTTGTGAGTCAAGTCGAATGCAAGGTGTCAAGAATTTGCGTCTGACAATTTGCTAGTTCAAATTCTTTAACCCCGCAACCTACAGGCCGTATGTTAGTCGCATTGATGGTGAGCCCGTATCGGACAATCAATTGGCTTTTCACACAGATCCATTCTATGCGGAATGCCGAGCATATGCGCACCTACAAGAAGCTCGTAAAAAACAGGGCTTAAGGCGCCGTGATTTTGCAGAATGTCATGGCTTCTTAGCATTGAAGAAGGAAGACGCAGCATATTTAGAAGAGGGCCTGGGGATCGACCTATGGGATACACACCCCAACGACGAGTATCGCAGGAGAGCAGAAGGCAGTCCCGTGCGGGCTATTCTAAAAGACTTCATCGCAAGCGATACAGTGTTCGATGAGAAAGTTATCAAGGAAATGCTGAAGGGTCTCAAATGGATAAATAAACGCGGCGTCCTCATTGGAGACATCAAGCCGGACAATTACAAGGGAGGACTTCTCATTGAATTCGGCCTGTCTTGGACTAAGCCACATTGTAGATGGGCTACCTTATCTAAGCATGAAAAGGATGACATACATCTGCGCGACTTGGTTCAGTTTCAGGAAATGGTTGATGACTTGGGCTTTGGAGACGACATACGCGCCAAGCCAAACTTTGAGTACGCGGAGAAGCTGAGGGAGAGAAAGAGGAAGCGTTATACTTGCTGAAGCATATTCTGTATTTCCCTGGAGACAGAGAAAGGGGCATTAGAACTATAGGTGAAGCTGCACGACAACCAAACCGCCCCTTCATGAGCTAGGAAGATTACTCACCGACCACCACTCCTTGTAATTTATACCACCTGTAACTTATTTCAAGTCAAATTTTAGTATACGGCTATTTGATTATGTAGAGAAATCGCGGCGTAGACCAAACGGTTGCGGAATGACTGGTTTGACTGTTCAGACAAGAAGTAGTAGTCTCGTGTATTTCTCGTGTACATATACGAGTATTTACTATAAGTACCAGCTGTGTTACAAATGCTTTTAAAGCCGACTCGTTTCGGCTGGGCGAGGCACTTGGCCACCATCTATCACATCAATTACTACCAAGGACAGTGAGAGAAAGTGTAACACAGTGAATTCCACGTCAATTCCCCCATCCCTCTTTTGATACCAGTAGCATTGCTAGCTTCTATCACTATCACCTCCACATCGCCGAACGAACGGGCTGACCATTAAATCTGCCTACACTGGCAGTGAGGGCACATATATAACGTCTGTGAGTAGGGTCCTAATACGCTTGTTCTAATGTTTCTTGGAAGAAACAAATGCCAACGCGAGCTTGATTACGGTCTCCGAGGTTTGTTCTTTCTTCAATCTCAGGTCTTCTGCTGGCCCCTCAAAACGATTCCAGACTTCGATGAATTTGTGGATCTCGCGATCTACTCCAATATTCTCGAAAACGGCCTTCATGTTACGGTAGTCCTTGAGGCTCCTCCGATTATCGGCTTCGAAAGGCGCCGCTGTTTGGCCGTCGTTCTCGTTGAGGATGGCGGCGAGTCTCACGCAGTGCAGTATGAGAGCCGCTAGGCCTGCGGCCAGGGCAGTCGCCACGGATGAGCCCGTGTTCTCCCGAAAATGACTGGGAACGGCGCTCTCAAGGCGGGCGTTGCGCGACACGACGGAACAGCCGGGGAAGATGAAGCTGAGGGCTTTCGTGTCGCCCGACCGCTCCCACGGCCGCCCGTCGTCGGTGGCGGCGCCGATCCGGATGATCCGGTTGCGGTCGAAGTCATAGGGGTACTCTTCGTCCGAGAAGTTCCCCGCGTCGCCGGCCGCGCAAAAGACGAGGATGCCGGCGTCTAGAGCCCGCTTGACGGCGTGCCCTAGGTCTTTCAAGTCGGCATCTTGCTCTGTGTCTTTGGGCTTCTTGACAGTCCAGGAAATGGATATGATGTCGACACCTCTTGCTACGGATGCTTCCACGGCCTACGGATGCATACAACGGTTAGCAGAATCTGAGCCGGACTGGTCTGTGGCTGCTATGAGGCGAACATACCAGAGCGGCGCTTTTTGTCACGATCTGATTATGAGCCTGGCCCTCGGTGATGGGGTCTTGAGTGGCATGGGTTTCCAGCTTGAAGACGTATAATTTTGCCGTCGGGCACACTCGGCAGATCATATCTGCCATGACTGTGCCGTGGCCACTGGCGGAGAGGAAATAAGGACTCGGCCCGTTCTCGCCTGGCCCACCACGGTCAAAGGTCGCTCCGCCAATGACTTTCCCTGCCACAGTCGGTACGCCGATGTTCACCCCGTCGTCAATCAGGGCGACGGTGATATCCCTTTTCAGCTTATCTTGTTGTGTCGGGGGAACCGTAACGTTCTGGATCTCGTCGGCAAACGTGTCTATGCAATTCAGCCACCTGTGGGCTGAGAGATTCCTCTGGTTCGTGGTACTGAGCGGTTTTGTACGGGAGCCGCCGGGTGCGGCACCGTTGTGATTCATCGGCGTGTTTTCCTCGATGGCCTCGACGATGATGGTTCTAAGGGGCGTTGCCTCCACGTTTCCGATCCCCTCAGCTCCCGTATTGGTTCGTCGGATCCCCTGGGTAAGTGGCCGGCTGGCCACCTTGGCGAGCTCAAAGTTTTTGACCGCCCTTGCTAGTCTGGCTTCAAAGTCTTTAATGTATAACTGAATTACGTCGACGGGTTCTAGCACCTATACTATTCGTGTCAGAGTACGTAAGAAATGTGTACGAGCGGCAAGAAAAAAAGGGGGTTGGAGGAGGGATTATTTCCAACCCACCTCAGCCGAATTCCACAATAAAGTGATTGTTTTCAAATTTTCTAGCTTCGCCAAACCCTCCGGTTCGCTCCATGCCCTTAGGATAGCCCTATTACCACTCCACCAGAGATGAAGATGGCTAACAACTCGACAGGCATTAAATAGAGTCTCCGGGCAAATGTCCAACTTCCGCCACTCGAGGCTTTCCACCTGGAAATGCTTGAGGCAGTTCTCGATGGCCTTGTCACTATGCGGTCTCTCGGGCGAGTCATCCACAATTACTTTGAGAATGTGGTCGACCTGCTTGTTGCGAAGCCAGTTGAAGAAGAAGGTGAGATCCGTCCTACCACGCCCAGGCTTCGGCTGCAGTGCCAGCTTTCTGACCTGCAGCTGAGTGTCCCTTGGAGGTGGGCTGTGTAGCTCGATCTTATTGAAGGCTACATAGCGCAGCACGTTATCGAAATGCATGTGGGCAAAACTCTGTTCAAAAGAGCTTCGGTAAACGGGTGTTGGTGCTTTTGAGTAGTCAAAGCACAGGTTCCAGTCTGTGTGAGTGGTTAGTAGTCAGTCATTGCTCCCGGCGGTCATGACGCTGGACTTGGCCTAGAGCAGAGCGACAGTGTCGCAATACATACCACGTATATTTTCGCCGTGGAGAAACCGTAGCGCTTGGCTCTGTTCTCGTGCGCGAGAACGGGTTGCGCTCGAGAAGGTTGAGCGAAGATAATACAACTTGATTTCCTGGCGGATCTTATCGGCCCATTCCCTCTTCCCATTATCACGCTTGGGGCGATCGTTTCTCACTCCTTTATGCCACTCTGGCTGATTTCCGGCCGGGAAAGGGTTAGACGACTCGTTTTGATCATCAACGTATCCGGCTTGTCGCTCAGGACCGTCGGGCTCTACTCCATTGCTCATTATCTCATTAGACACGCCTGTTTGAGGTAACCCTACGTCATGGGCATTGGTCTCATGGTTGTTAGGCGGCCTCCCCGTTACCCGGTCATCGTCGCGGCCTCTTAAGTGGTCTGGCTCCGGCATTTTACTGGAACGGTTAGTCGTTGCACTATTGCCTGCGGCCTTGCGCGCGGCAACTGCTTCAAGACCTGCTCTGCGATCTGCCTCGGCTTTGTCTCTCGTGTATTGATGATACCTGTAGACCGATAAATCTGCTGGGTTCGTGCTAAATTCGTCCAGCGCCCTGTCTCCGCGTGCGATGAGGGCCCGCACGATGCGTAGCTGAGACTCGGAACACCGGCTATACTGGACTGCTAGATGCAACGGGGTAAGCCCGTCTTGGTCTTGCATGCATAGTGTTTCTTCGGACGCTTTCTCAATGAGACGTAACGTATAGGCTTCGTCGAGGTTATGAAATATTGCTGCATGGATGCTATTTCTTCCATGGTCACATGCGACTGCGAGCAAGCTGTCTAGATCGTCGCTGTACTTATCCAGGATGGCGCCTAAAGCGTTGAAGTTCTTCCTAACAATGGTGATATAGAGTGGCGTCTTGCCGCTGTCATCACGAATCTGCAGCAATTGGGAATGATGCCTGACGAGGTAATAGGTAAGATGCGTGTGGCCGACTCTGTTTGCGACGACGTGGAAGAGTGTCTGGTTCTCAGGCTGGATGCGGGCGTTAAAATGCTTCCGGTATTTATTGGAAAAGTCCTCGCGATTGGCCTTAGTTTTAAGTATCAGCATATCATTCTCGGCATCCTTGATGATGCGGTCAAATGCCTCTTTGGCGGGATCCTCCTGCGGTAGAAGCGGAGCGATGAAAGCCTTCGTTGGCGAATCGTTGTAATCATCGTCGCTATCGCCTTCATCCGGTTGCAGGGGCACTGTCCTCATTGTCGCGAGCATCGTTGTCGCCGGTCAATGACCAGCGCAAGAAGGGGATAGCCAAATCCATCGGACGGCCAGCATCAGGCCAATACTTATTAAGTACTGATCAATGATTACAGACCCTAAACGGCCAGGATCCCGAACTAGGTATCATCCTACCCCTCTCAAGGCACTACGTCTATCTAGGTCAGATCTAGGTAGGTAGTCTGACGCCCTCCCGAGGTCACAGTGCTTCTATTGTTGTGGACACTGCTATCGCCCACCACACTCTTGGACCCTTGCTCTGTGGGCAGATTCTGAGGTCCGAGTAAGACCAAAAAGAAGGAAAAAAAAAAAAAAACGTAGAGAGGGAAGGAAGAATGAGAAAAATGATTGATAAGTGGGTGCTATTAGGTTTCTATTTAAGGCCGATTTATAAGAGGTAGATACTACGCTTCCATCTAGGTACACAGAGCCACTCTATATACACCAAACTCATTCCTAAGACCTCACGGATGAGTAGCCTATGTGCCGTCACCTAGCCTGGCAACACCCAACGTGGTCTCGACTGTGCCCGAAACAAAGCTGTTGAAAGTGATGCTTGATAGAGCCTCCAAATCCACACGGCCCAAGTTCAACAGGTCGTATGCCTCACTAGTGGGCCTCATAGCCGGGTCAAACAGCACCGGATCGTCGGGTGGAGTTGATCCAAACACTGACTCGAGGGACGATCGCCAGTCGGCGTGAGCTTTGATCATGGCGATGCACTGGAACTGCTCCTCGTCCTCCCTTTTCAGCAGAATAGCGACCCTCATAGCAACTGGCACACCCGTCTTCGCGGCCGGGTTCTCTAGCAATGTCCAGGATGCACTGTTGGGCGGGCCAAAGTTACGGCCCCGGAGCGCTGTTGCCCCTGTTACCTTGGTCGCATAGGTCATGTCGCGCGTGACATTCCGGTCATAGTTGATGCCGGCGTTCAGGGCCGCGACGGACAAGGTGCCTGGGCTGAGTCCAATATTAGCCGAGAGGGTGGACGACTCGGATTGCGTAGTCGGGGCGACGCTCAAGTTTCCACAGGGCGCGATGGCGTAGACCTCGGGGTGGTGGTCAGGGCTACCGAGACCGTCGAAGCGCAGCTCTATATCGACCGAGCGGATGCGCCGAGCCTGCTTGCGCGCGTCGAAGCGGAATTCCAGTACTAACAGAGTGCAGAATGCATCGTCATCGGCGTCGAGGAAGCCATGGACGACCTCGATACACGAACAGCGCACCTCTACGGCACCCTTCCGTTCTATGTAGTTTGTGCGCTGAAAGGGCTGCGCTGGGTCGTTCTGCGTGTGGAATCCGCTGCCACGATCGCCCGTCGGCGCCAGGGGGATGTTCCAAAACGGAAGCCCCTCAGGTGCCACAGCGTCCTTGGCCCCCTCGTCAGCGTCAGACTGCACACAACGCTCTTCTTCCTGCATACTACCTAACTACTCAGGGAAGCCGAATGATGCGGGAGTGCTCAAGTAGTCTTGCAAAGAGGAACAGCTTCTCTTTTTTCCCCTCATAATTCTCCCGAGCGAGAAAACGCATATCAGCCGCCTTATGGCCGCCTGACCCTTCTCGCACTTTGTTACATCCTATTTTCAGCTTTTCCATGTAGCGCTGCAGGCCAAGCCAATGAACGAGCAGCCGTCTTACAGAAGCCTCCTCTAACCTAACCCTTTCGAGACTGAAGAATCGTGGGATTGAAAAATGGGAAAACATCCCACACCTACCTAACGCCAGCAATATGGCAGCGCTGATCTAGTCTGGTTAGCGTACCATTATGGTAACTAACTGTAAGCAAGGTCTTCCGCTCCAATTAACTAACCAACGAGGCCGATCCATAGGCACTAACTAATATAGTGTGCTATTGCTCGCTCTGACTCCCTGTTCTATTGGGCTGCAACCACTAACCTACCCATCCTTATACCTAGAATACTATTGTACAGAACACCAAGATGCTGCTGAGGGATCGCGGCCATCCATGTTGCCGGGCGTAGGGTTTCCCCTCATATCATGAAAATAAGCATCTAAACGATGTTGTCTTGCGTTTTCCAGTCTACCACGGCTTCCACGAACCACCAGCCTAGGCCTGTGTAGCTGTTGAATCGTCGAGGTATAGCGGCATAACTCGGCCGCGCGACAGACCCTTGTCGGATCATGGAAGTCGAGGCAGCCTGCCCAGATCATGTAGGGGAGGGCCACTTCGAGTATGTCTCAATTGAATGACGCCTCTCTGCTTTCCCTACTTGCTTCTGACAAGCGCATAGCCTCGTTGCCGTTCACGGGCTCTACAGCTCTAGCAGTCGAACATGGAGCGGCAGTGGTTCGGTGTCTTGGTTGACGGAGAAGTTGAAGGGGAAAAGCTTGGGAGGGAGAGTTTTGCTGTATAGCTATCTCGGCGATAGCGCGCTGCCCGCGAGCCTATCTTCTCGACGGGCTGTAAGGCGGGAAGCCCTCGAGCTTCTTGGCCAAGTTGCGCAGCTTAGGAAAGATCAGGATCCTGTCAGTATATGCAATACCATTCGCATTCCTCGGGGATCTCCGCTGCTCAGAGTCTCGTCGGCTGATATCTTTGCAGCCTCTGCCCATTGTTTTCGTTGCATCGGATTTCGGCGGCATCATTGTTAAAGAGGTACGTGAAAAGCAAAATATCAGCTTTTCCGGTCAGCATTCTGACCGAAATACCGTGCTCAGGCATTGATCCAAGCAAGTATGCATGGGTCTGACTTTGCTAGTATCAAAGCCTGCACACGCCTTCTCGCTTTTATAGGTTGTCCCCATAGATCGATGGATTTTCAGGACTTAGAGAGCAAGATAACTAGATTCATTCTTGCGAACGGGCCCGGCATGTTCGAGCCACGACAGGCCAGGGCTCTTGCAAACACAACTAATCTAGTGAACAACTCATTCCTACAAACCCAGATGTTAATCCGGGCAACAGTTGTCAATGCATATTCAATAGATCTAACCGCGACTGGGGTGAGTCAGCCAAGCCTGTAGTTTGATGATCTATTCTACTGAACAAAGATTAGGTCTCTGATCAATTCACCGCAACCTTCGATATCCCAATGGAGCTGCGTTGTGGGCTCGACGGACCATCAGCCGATTTGAAGGAGGAAAGCTCACGCCAGGCTTTTTTCGACACGATAGAAAAGGGGCTTGATCGGGTCACAAAGTGTAGGTCGCCTATCTACCACCCTCTCTCGCCTTCTATTCGGGTGTATGCTAAACCAAGAGTAGTTCCGTGGATGGATGATGCCTTCTCCCCATTGATTGACATTATCGAATCTCATGCGGCGCCTGTCTATCCGCTGGCGACTCGTTTCAGCTCAACCCATCACTATAGTTGGTTAGATGATGATCCGACGTTCCAGGACTGGATCAGCTGCCGGGCATGCAGTATCCTACATGTTCATGGGAGTCCTGACATTTCCCAGGCCGCTGAATATGGCTTTCATAAAACTCTATCTCTTTCAGGCGTACGTCAGCCGAATGATCATATTACTCTCTATTTCAAGTTCAACCAACACGACGGGCGGCGGAACCGCGTTGCCGCACTTGCGATAACATTCTTGGCTCAAATCCTAGGAAGATACCGTGCCCCATCATCACCACATCCCAAGTTCGAGCCACCCCTCTTTAGTCATTGTTTGACAGAGCAGGATGCGTTCTTCCTCCTCAACAGCGTTAGAACCGATTTGGGCGTCGAGGCTAGGATGACCTGGATTGTAGATGGGTTGGATGAATGTGATCCGTCTTGCAGCCAGTGGTTCCTATCACAGCTATTGGAAATTGCCAACTGCTCTGATATGTACTTCAAGGTTCTCATCACGACTGTCAGTGATAAGCCTATCCGCGACACTCTTGCTAGCGCCAGGTGCCCAGAAATCAACATGAAGAGCCGTGATCAACCTGTCAGCCTTTTTAATAACGACACATCAGCCACCCGTCTGTGTATGGATATGCTGTTGGAACGCCCCGAATTCGAACCTTATTATTTAAAAATTGAGGGACTATTCCGGGCATGCGGGCCGGATGTTGACCTCTCTCGCTCGATACGGGACTGGCTGCTTGTCGCAGATTGGACAACGAAAGGCTCCTTGGAAAAAGAACTGGACATGTTGTCTTCGTTTTCACCAAGGGCGCTATTTAAAAGTATACTCCAAATGGTACCGCAATCCGCGCGCCCCTGGGGTAGGACGGTCATTCTGTGGATGCTTCACTCCATAAGGCCTCTGAGTCTAGCAGAATTGGACTGGGTTCTTTCGTCAAGTCTTGAAAATATCGAACCTCTCGACCTTCCGTCCGCAATCCGCATCGCTTTTGGCCCGCTCGTCGTTATAGAAAATAATGAAGTTCAGTTTAGCAGGCCGTGGGTGCGGGAATTCTTCTCGTCTACAGACGATACGGCGGAATGGTACACACAATCCACACAAGAGCAGGGTCACAGAGAAATCGCAGTGGCATGCATACGGCATCTTAGTCTCCCTGTAATTACAGAGCGTATCTCGGAGGCCTGCCGGTTATCCCAGAATTCTGCGGTCCTGCTCAACTCTAGGTCTGACATTACGTCCTATGCAATTCAATACTGGCCAAACCATTACCGACAAGGCTACAAAACAGGGGACGACGAATTATCCCCACCAGAAGAAATTACCAATTTTCTTCATGATCCGAAGGTGTTGCGGCTTTTGTTTTCGGCTTACTGGCACTTCTGCAAGCCACATCTCCGAGATAGTCGATCCTCGCTTCATCATGTGTCGATACTCTCATTCTTTGGGCTAGGAAAAGAGGTAAGTAATGCCATTGCCGACGTTGGCGCTTCGACAGAGCGGGAGAAGCTAGTAGGAGATGCCCTACGCGAAGCCGCAAGGAACGGCCATGAGGACATCGTAATCGGCCTTCTTCAATTGCGGCCCACCCTGACCACGACTGATATACTGAGCGTGATGGAAGCTGCTGCATGTGCGGGCGAATATAAAATATTGGGGACTCTTGTTTCGTATTTGACAAACCCCGAAAAGGAAGTATCATACCACTGGCCCCATATAGTCTTGTGTCGAGTGGCATGGGCTGGTGAGGATGGTCTCCTCAAGGACTTACTTCGTTACGAAGATACCTCGGGCGCGGAAATCCCTCCAGAGTTACCATCGATGCTCTACTGTGCAGCTGCCGGAGGCCACGCCAGCGCAATTGGCGCGATTCTCGAAGGCGAGGCAGACGTTAACTTCCGCGATGAAACCCGGCCTAGTTGTACGGCTTTGCATGCAGCAGTTAGATCTGGCCGCGTGGCAGCGGTTCAGGCTTTAGGTACGGATAGCATAACCATTAATTCCATGGATCTATACGGGAGAAGTGCGCTAGAGCATGCCGTCTTTCTCGGCCAACACCAAGCGGTGAGTGCGCTGTTGGACGCCGGGGCAGGCATGGAAGATGTCCAATGCCGTCTCCCTTCCCTTGGAGGCTGGACCTCATTCGCCTGGGCATCTTCCGCGTCCTATGAAACCTGTGTCCGCATCTTGTTAGAGCGCGGAGCAGACCCTAACGTTCAAAATGACTATCCGGGGTTCACTACACTCATTTCGGCTACGCTTGGCGAGAATATCGATACGTGTCGCTTGCTTCTCAGTCACGGTGCCCAAGTGGACGGCTACAACGAGTGCCGCCCTTTGGTTCGGGCGCTTCAATCATACCGTGGCAACTTGGAGCTAGTAATGCTACTTGTCGACCATGGCGCTGATGTCAATCTCGCGCAGGTGCGTGACACGCCCCTTGGGATCGCTGCCCAGAAAGGGCACAAAGACGTCGTAGAATTCCTTATCAAAAAGGACGCCGACGTGAACGCCACCAGCACGGGATGGACGCCACTTTATCATTCGGTCCGTGAGAAGCACGCAGACATCGCACGGCTTCTCATGGCAGCGGGTGCGAGTTGTCGTCACGAGGGATCAAGGAGGTGGACCCCGCTTCACCTGGCGTGGGGTCATCCAGAGTGTTTAAAGGTGCTTCTTGATGGGGGCGCCGATATTGATGCCCCTTCTGCCGACAGCACGGCTTTATACCTGGCCACATACCACGGCAAACTCGAGAGCATAGAGCTTCTGATCTCGCGCGGCGCCAATCTGGAAGTGACATGCGAATTCCCCGGTGGAACTGATTCTAACTACACCGCGCTCCTGGCAGCGGCCTTTCGGGGGCATCATGAAATATTACGAGCTCTCCTGGAAGCTGGAGCCAACCTAAAAGCCAGGACCCCAGACCATAGGACGGCTCTTCACCTGGCTGTCTCTAGATCTTCCGAGCCTGCTATCAAGGTTATCCTAGAATTCGATCCGGAATTAGATGACAAGGATGATGAAGATGACACAGCGCTGCATGGGGCCATATATTATGCGGCTCCCGTGTCTCTGGTCAAGCTTCTTGTGCATCGCGGGGCTAGCCTCGAAATCCTAGGGGACGACTACATGCCTCTCGACTTGGCCATCTATCGTGGACAGACCGAAATCGCAAAGTACCTTATCTCGGCCGGGGCTAAAATCAACAGGGTAAACAGCTTTTGGGGAGCCCCCCTTCACACTGCCTGCTGGGTCTTGAATCTCGATATGGTTAAATTGCTTGTTGCCAAGGGCGCCGATGCCAACCTGCTTGATCCGTCACGCGGGACACCACTCCAGGTAGCCTCACTCAAGGACGCAAAAGATGCTGCTGAAAGCGCAACTAAACAGGCCATTATTCGATTTCTGATCGACGAGGCAGGCGCAGACATAACCTTACGCGGCGGCACGCTATCATCGGCGCTCCATGCCGCATGTCTTCAGGGGACTCCAGAGCTAATCAATATGCTAGTCGAGGGAGGTGGGGATGTGAAAGCTGCCGATATCTTTGGCCGGCGGCCCATCCACCATGCGACATTCAAGACCGTCCAGCATATTGAACGGCTCCTCTCCTTGGGGGCCGATACGGACGTCAGGGATAAGCTGGGTCGCACACTGCTCCACACCGCCGTCACCAGCGGCCGCGTCGACGTCGTGGAAAAATGCTTGTCACTAACGAATGGGCTGATAAACGAGCCCGACGATGACGGCTGGACGCCACTCCTGTGGGCTGTCCGGACGTGTGATGAATGGGGCGTCGTTTCATCGAACCGGGCTGCCATCATTAAACTCCTGCTAGCTCACGGCGCCGATGTCCGGGCGACGGGCAGGTGCTGCCACCAGGTATGGTCGGCGCTGAAGCTGGCACGCTACCATGGCGCCGGCGAGGAAATCGTCTCGCTGCTCACGCCGAAGGAGGGTGCCGTTAGCGAACACGGGCAAGAGACGGCGTGGGATCGACTCTCGCACCAGTCCCGCAAGGCAAAATGCCACAACGGTTACTGTGACGCATGCCTATATGTGAGTTGGTTCCTGTTCCCATTGAATCAAAAGACCTAAGTACCACTTCTCCTACGTTGCATGCTGACGCCTTGAATGAAGACCGGATATGGTCTCGCGTACGTAAGTAAGAAGTATACCGTCGAAACTTGGCTCTGTTCCAAGTGCTATAGACAACACGCCGAATTCTTCCCCGACCATGACAAGTGGGAGTCGGCAGGCGACGAGTTCGATCCCGAAAGCAAAGAAGGGGGCGCCGAGGACGCGAGTCGCCCCACGCCCGAGGTTGAAACGCCTGCTCCTGTTAAGCAAGTTCAGGTCGCCGAGGGAGACTGGTCGGACTCGGACTGAAAATGAGAGGTTCTTTGCCCATACAACAAACATGCGGGCCTTTACGAGAAGTATAGAACTAGAATGGGAGTGGCGGGAATCTCTGCCACTCCTCGGCGGATATTATATAGGTCAGCTTCGCTTAGGTGACTACTAGATGTAACTAAACCTCTTGGGTAGTCCTCAGGCTGGCTAGGTGAAGAGGACTGAATAGCCGACCCTAAGTAGGTATGCTGTACATCACTGGCCTATCCCGGGAATTTCAACCTCTTTTACTTTTTCCTTATTCTGCCTTCGGCCTCTTAGAATATTCTTAGCCCGAACATCACGTGGTTTAGCATCATCTATTCCCGTGATGTGTGTGTTGTAGTCGACAGTGATATGGATGTTATAGAAGAGATGAAGTAGTTGGCAGTAGTCTTCCATCTGGATATCTAATCTCTATACACTAAGGACTATAAAAATGCTACGCCTACAGCACTCGGTTCCTTTTTGGGGAGCGCTGACTGAAATCCCAATTCCCTCTATTATAAATAAAGGTCAGTTGCTGCATCTGAGAGAATGATAGTGTACAGCTTTCGTCTTCACTCTATCTACTCTAAGCTCCTCACTAAACTACTAGCGATCACGTCAAATCTAGGTACTATGTTAGGTCCACCTATTCCACAGTCTTGGCGTCCGAGAGGTGTCCTTATTCGAATCATAATACCTATAGGTATCTTGTTAGTAAGTATAGCCAATGCTTTTGCGATGTCTCTGCGCTTAATGTATTCTAGAAGTCATCCTCCCCGATCAGCTCTACCCGTGCCACGCCCCACTTCAGTTGGTTTTGCTAGGGCTCACCAACCTAAGTTGGTACTAGCTATTTAAAACTTTAAACTATTTAAAAAACCACTTTTTTAACTTTTTTAAATAGAACTATTAATTTATTTATTTTATTTTTTAATTTAAAGCTTTAAAATAAAGTTTAAAATAATTAAAATATTAGTTTATTTAAAAAAAAAATTTATTATTAAATTATAAATTATAATAAAAAGCTATAATTTATTATGTTATATTTTTTATAATTAATTAAATAATATTAATAATAAAAAATAATAAAATATAATATAATAAAAATTAAATATTATTAAAAAATAAGCTATATATTATTATATTAATTGTTTTAATTAAATAAATTTATTAATTATTATTAATTTTATATAAAATATTATTAATTATATTTTATAAAAATAAAATTTTTTTTTAAATTTTTTTTTTAAAATTAATAAAAATTAAATTTAATATTTTATTAAAAAATATATTTATATTTATAAATTTTAAAAAAAGTTTAAAATTAATTATTAATAAATTAAAAATTTTAAAATTATATAAAAATATTTTTAATAGTTTAAATAAACTATTAAAAATTATAATAATATTTTTTTTAATATTTAAAATATAAATAAAATAAACTTTTATATAAAAATTATTAATAATATTTTAATAATTATTAAATATAAATAAGTTTTATATTTTAAATTATTAAAAAATAAAAAATTTATTATAAATATTAAATTTATTTTAATAAAAAAAAATTATATATTAATATTTTTAATTTTATTAAATTAAATTTATTAATTTAATTAATATAATATTTTTAAATTAAATAATAATATAATTATTTTTTTTTTTTTTTTTTTTTTTTTATATATTAATATATTTTATTTTATTTTTAGCAACTGTTTTTATAATATATAACATTTATAAAAAGCTTAAAACTTAATATAAGCTATTTTAATAAAAAAACTTTTTATAAAGTAAAAATTTGTTAGTTTTATAGCTAGCTGGCTAATATTTATAGTTACTGTGTTAAGCTGTAGTTTTATAGCTATAAAAAGTGCTATTAATGTTTATAGCTATATATTAAGTAGTATATATTATTAAGCTACTATGTTATATTAAAAACTTAGTTTAGCTATATATATTATTATATTTATAAGGTGCTATTTATTAGCAATTATAGCTATGTAGCTTGGGCAATATTATTTATAGCGGTCAGGTGACCGCTAGGGGTGTAGATTAGTTATATTACTTGGTAGCAGCTGTGCTATAGGGGCGCTATAAGTAGTGCTACTAAAAGTTAAAAAATAACTTTAAAGAAAATTAAACTTTTAAAACCTAGTTTTTTAAAGTAATACTTTATATATACTGCAACTTTAAAAAACCTAAGTAAATAGTTTAATTATTTAACTAAGTAGTATAATATAATTATTTAAATTTTTTTAATTAATTATTTAAATAATAAAATTAGTTTAAATTAATTAAAATATTTTAATTTTTATATAATTAAAAAAATTATAAATAAAAAATAGCTTTTTATATTAAATAATTATAAATTTTATTATATTAAATAATTTATTTAATATTATAATAAATATTTATTTTTTATTTTTTTGTTTTTTTTTTTTTTATTTAATAAGTTTAAAGCTTTATTAACTTTTTTTTTTATATAATTAAATATAAAATAAATATTTTAATTATTTTTAATATAATTTATTTTAAATAAAATTTTAAATAATTATAATAAATATAATATAATTTTATTTAGTTTATTATTTTATTTAATATATTTATTTAATAAAGTGCAATCAAAAGTAGTTAATAAAGTAGTAAAAAGTGGAATATAGATTTAATAGAGGAATGTGTAAGCAGTAGATCTGTAGGATCTGCTTTTATAGCTTTTATCTAATCTCCTTATTTAATCTACAGGCTTTATGGCTCTGCTATGGAGTAAAGCCCCACGGGCTTCCTGCTAGGGCACCCCTCCAGGGTCCTTATCATTATTTTAATTATTAAATATAATATTTTTTTAATTTTTAAAATATTATTATAAAAAAATAATTAAAATAATAATTTAAAATAAATTAATTAATATAAATAAATTAAAAATTTTAAACTATATTTAATATTATTTAATTAAATAATTAAATTAATTATTTAATTTTTTAAAGTTATAATATATATAAAATATTATTTTAAAAAGTTAAGTTTTAAAAGTTTAATTTTTTTTTAAATTGTTTTTTAATTTTTAATAATATTATTTATAATATTTTAATATAGTTTAATTATTATTAAATAATATATTATATTATATTTAATATATTTAAATAATAATATTAATATTTTATTAAAATATATTAAAATTATAAAATAAAAAAAAAAATAAATATATAAGCTATAAAACTATATAATAAGTTTTTTATATATATTTTTTTATTTAATTTATTTAGTTTAGTATAGTTTAGTTTTATATTATTTAGTTTTATAATATTTAAGCTATATAACTAATTTAACTTATATTTAAACTATATATATTAGCTATAACTAAAAGCATAACTATTAAAAACTAGGGTATAAAGTTTAAAAGCTATAATAACCTTTTTAAATTTTTTGTTTATATATAAAAATAAATAAAAATAAAAATTTTTATTAATAATATATATTATAGTTTACTTTTTTAAGCTTTTTAATATAAAATATATTTATTTATATAGTAATTTATATAATAAATAATATATTATTTAATTAAAAGTTTTATTAAATAAATTAAATAATTAAAATAATAAATAAAACTAATAAATAAAACTAATAATAATAATAGCTTATAAAATTAAACTAAGTTAAAATAAGCAGTAATACTTTTATATAAATATAAATAATATATAATTAAAAATATTATTATTTAATTAAACTTTTTTATAGCTATAGCTTTTAAATAATTAATTAAAAATTAAATTAAAAAATAAATAAATAAAAAAAATAGTTTAAAACGTAGTTTATTTATTATTATAAAACAAATTAAACTAAAGTATTTTTATATAATAAAAAATTATATAAAATAAAAAGTATTAATACTTTAAAAAAAATAAGTTTAAAAATAATACTACAAATAAATTTTTTAATAAACTGTTAAAAAAGTTAAAAAGTTAATAAATTATAAAATATTTTTTAAATAAATAAAATATTAAAAAATTTAAATATAAACTGTTTTATAAAATAAATTAAAACGTTTATTTAGTTTTAATTAAATTTATAAAATAGTTTAAATAATAAGTTTAAATAGTATAATTTATATAGTAAAATTAAATAGTTTAATTATATAATTTAATTAATTAAGCTATTTAAAACAGCAATAATACTTTAAATTAAATAGTATTAATATTATAAAATAAGTATTAAAATTAATAAGTTGTATTTAAAAAAAATTAATTTTTTAAAAAAGCTTTTAATAGTAATAAAAGCTATAATTTATTAAATTAGTTAGTTTAAAAGTTAAATTATTAATTTATAATAGTAATATATATTTAATAGTTAACTTATATTATAAATTATATAAAAAATGTTTAAATAGTATATTAAAACAATAGTTTAAAAAAAAACGCATAAAATAATAACTTTTGCTAATAATTAAAGCTTTAGTTTTTAATTAAAAAAACGGTAGCTTTAAACACTTATACTAAATAAAATAATTATAAAAAGTAAATAGTAATAATGTTTATTAATAAATTTGCTTTAAAAGTTTTAAAGCAATAGCTTAAAAATTAAAAACAGTAGTTTTAAAAAAGTTTAAAGCAGTAGTTTAAAAAATAAAATATAAAGTATTTCGAAATAAGTAGTAATAGTACTAAAAACTAAATAATTAAAGCTTTAAATTAAAAACAATAGTTTTAAAATTAAAGGTTTTTAATAACAAACAGTTTTAAATAGTTTTAAAAATGTTTAATATAAAAAATAAGTAGTAAAAGCACTAAAATATAGCTTTAAATATTATATATTACATATTATATAATTAAAAAAAAAATAAGTGCTTTTAAAGCAGTAGTTTAAATAAAACAAAGTAAACTAAAACATAAAAAATAACTTTTACTATTAAATTTAAGTAGTATAAAATATAGCGCAAGCTTTTGCAGTTTAATAAATGTTTATATAATAAATAAAAAAACTAACAACTATTTAAAAAACTTTATAATTGTTATATTTAGTATACTTAAGCAGTAATATTAATATTTTATTAAAACACATTAAAATTATAAAATAAAAGAAAAAGTAAATATATAAGCTATAAAACTATATAATAAACCTTTTATATATTTTTTTTATTTAATTTATTTAGCTTAGCGTAGCTTAGCTTTATATTATTTAGCTTTATAATATTTAAACTATATAACTAATTTAACTTATATTTAAACCACACGTATTAATTATAATTAAAAGCATAACTATTAAAAACTAAAGCTTAAAGCTTAAAAGTTATAACATATTAATTTATATTTATAATAATTATTTATTTTATATATAATTGCTATAAATAATATTATTTAAACTATATAGTTATAATTATTAATAAATAATATTTTATAAGCATAATAATATATAATTAAATTATTAAATATAATTTAATTTAATAAAATTTTTTAAAAGTGTTAATTTTTAAGATTTTAATGCAGTAGTTTAATAGTTTAAATATTATTTAATATATAATTATAAACGTTAATAACACTTTTTATAACTATATAAAGCTGCAGTTTAATATAATAGCTATAAATATTAACTAGCTAGTTATAAAGCTAACAAGTTTTTATTTTATAAAAAGTTTTTTGTTAAAATAGTTTATATTAAGTTTTAAGCCTTTTATAAATGCTATATATTATAAAAACAGCTGTTAAAAATAAAATAAAATATAATAATATATAAAAAAAAAAAAAAAAAAAAAGCTATATTTAATAAATTAAAAATTTTTTTTTTAAAATTTTATTTATTTAATTAATATTTAAAAAAACTAATATATATTTTTTTAATTTTTAAAAAGTTTTAAAAAATTTTAAAAAAAAATATTTTTAAACTTTTATATTTAAATTTAATTAATTTAATATTTTATTTTTTTTATTAATAAAACTTTTTATATTTATATAATATATTAATAGTTTTTCCAGCTTTAGTAAAAGTTTATTTTGTGTGTAAACTGCGCTATAACAAGTTTATAAAGCTTATTTTGCGGTCCTAATAGTTAGTGGCTATTTTAATGGGTGCAAGCGTTAAATTTTGTTTAGAATTTTGTTTAGTATTAATAAATAGTATTAAACTATAATTAAAGCACTTGTATATTGTTTAACTATATAAAAAAAAAAGTTAATAAAGCTTTAAGCTTATTAAATAAAGAAAAAAAAAAAAAAAAAAAAAAAAAAAAAAAAAAAAAAAAAAAAAATAAATATAATATATTAATAAAATAACTTATTATATTATTAATATTTTTAATTAAATTAAAACTATTAATTTTAAAATAATTATTTATATAAATAATTTAATTATTAATATAATTAATTTTATTAAAAAAATAATTATTAATATTATTAAATTTATATAAACTAAAAAAAATTTAAAAAAAACTTAATATATAAATAAAATTATTAAATAATATAAAATATTTAAAAATAAATTTTTAAAATTAAAAAGCGTTTTTATAATAGTTAAAAATTATTATATAAACTATTAAAACAATTTAATTAATATTTAAAAAATAAAAAAAATAATAAATATAATTAAATAATAATATTATAATTTTATTAAATATATTTATTTTAAAACAATAAAAAAAACATATAATTAAAAAACTATTAGCAAGCTACTGCTAGCTTATATAATAAACAAACTAAGTAATAGTTGTCAATTAAAAAAGTTTTAATAGGGCTAGGTCCTATAAGTGGTTTTCTAAGTGGTTTGGAGTTTTAAATGGTTAGCACCAACTTAGGTTGGTGAGCCCTAGCGAAACCAACTGAAGTGGGGCGTGGCACGGGTAGTGCGTGTCACAGCTGGCAGGTCGCTAGCAAACGCTAAAAAGTTCACTAGCAGTACAAGGATTTATTAACCAATTAAACATAAAAATATTTTTAGCTATAAAACTTAAGTTTTTAATTATATACTTTAAAGTATTAACTTTTAAAAAATAATATTATTTAATTTTATTAAATAATTATTTATTTTATTATTTTATTTGCTTTTTAACTTGTTTATAATCTGTTTTAAAAACGTTTTTAATTTATATTTAATATATTTATAATTTATGTTTAATATATTTATAGTTTTTATATAATTATAGCTTTATTTATATTTAATATATTATTAGTTTAAAGTTTAAATTAATAAAATATTATTATATAATTTATTTAATTAATTTATTATATTTTTTTTAAATAAAAATAAAATATTTATAATTTTATTATTTTTTAATTATTATTTTAAATTAATAATTATATAAATTTTTTATTAAACTTTAATAACGCTTTAAAAAAAATAAATTAAATTAAAAAATATATTTAAAAACATATTTTTAAATATATTTTTATTATTATTTTAATTAATTAAATATATAAATTAATTAAGCTTATAAATTTTAAATATTATATAATTTTATTTTTTATTTTTTATAAGCTATATATTTAAAAATTTATTTTATAATTTTATATTTATTAATTAAAAATTATAATTAAATTTAAATAAATATAATTTAAAATATTTATAATTAAACTTTTATATATATTTTATATTATTATATATTATTAAAAAATTTTTATAAGCTTTAATATATTTTTATTTTTTTTTTTTTTTTTTTTTTTTTTTATATAATTAATTAGCTTTATTTTTATTAATTATTTTATTTTATTATTTTTATATTATATTTTATTTTATTATTTTTAATTTTATATTAAATTTATTATATTATATTATTAATTTTAAACTATTTAAATTTTATATTTTATTTATTTTTTTTTTTTTATTTTTTTTATAGTTTTTTAATATATTAAATAAAATAAAATTATATTATTTTATTTTTAATTATTAATTTAATTTACGCTTTTTTTTTTTTAAATTAATTTTATTTTAATATAAAAATTAACTAATAAAATTATTTTATTAAATTTTTTATTTATTACTTTTAGTTTTAATAAACTTATTATTATATTAAATATTTATTTTTATAAAAATTTTTTTAAATATTTTAATATTTATTAATATAATATAGCTTATATTATTAATTATTATTAAAAATTTTTAGCTAATATTTAAATTAAATATATTATAATAAATTATATATTTTATATTATTTATTTTTAATTTATTATTAGTTTTTCATTTATTTATATATTTTATTATTTTTATAAGTTTAATTTTTTAAATATAAACTTTTATAATTTTTTTTTATTATTTAAATTTTTTTTTTAAATAATTTTTTTTATATTTTAATAACTTTTTATTATTTTAAAATTAAAGCTTATATATTTTTATAACTAAACTTTATTTATATTAAAATAATATTAATTTTATTTAATATTTTTAATAAAATTATTTTTATTAAATTTTAAAACTATTTTAATATTTTATTATATAAAGCTTTTATATATATTTTTTTTATATTTTAATTTATTTATTATTTTAATTTTTATAGTTTAATATAAACTTTTAAAAAATATTTTTAAAAAAATTAGTTTTATAATAATTAAATTAATAATTATAAATTTATAATTATTAAATAATTTATATTAATATATTTTTTTATTATTATTTTTTATTTTTTTATTAATTATTTAATAAATATATTTATTATATTTATTATATATTTTATATTATTATAATTAATATTTAAAAAAATATAATAACTACTTTTTTAAAACTATTAATACTTATTAGTTTTAAGTTTAAACTTAAATAAAAATATTTATTTATAAAAATAAAAATATTTTTTTTTTTAATTAATATTATTATATTTTTTAATAAAATATTTAATAAAAAATATATAATATAATATTATATTTTATATAATATATTTATAATATTTAGTTAATTTATTAATAATATTAATAAAATATAAGTTTTAATTATATTTAAAGTTTTAATAAATTTAATACTATTATTTATTAATATTTATTTTATTTTTTAATTTTTTTTTATAAATAATTTTTTATTTAAACTTTATATAATATTTATATTTATATTTTTTTTTTTTAAATATTGCTTTTATATATTATATTATTTAAATTAAACAAATATTAGTTTTAATTAATAATTTAATTATTAATTTTAATAAAATTTATTATATTTTCTTTTTATTTAAAACTAATATTTATAGCTTAATTTTTTATTAATTTTAATTTTTAAAACTTAATATAGCTTTATAAAAATTAAACTTTAAATAATTTTTATATAAGTTTTAATAATTTAAATTATATTTAAAATATAATTTATAAATATAAAATATTTTAATATTTAAAAAATATTAAAATTAAAGCATTTTTTTAATAATATATTATATTTAAAAAACTATTTATATAATAAATTTATTAATTTTTAATTTTATATTTATTTTATTTTAACTTTTTTTTAATTTATTTTTATAATATATTTAAAACTTTTTTTAAAATAATATTAATTTTATTATAATTTATTTTTATAAAAAATAAATTTAACTATTTTAATTTTATAAAACTTTTTAAATTAATATAAATTTTAAATATATTATAAATTTTAATATTAAAAAAATTATATTTAATACTTTTTATTTTTACGTTTAATATTATAAATATTTTATTTAAATTTATTAATATTACTTTTTTAATTTATTTATAATTTTTATTATTATTTATATATATATTAATTTTAAAATTAAAGCTATATATTTTTATATTTTTATTAAGTTTTTTTTATTATTTATTATATGTTTTAATATTTTTAATTATTAACGTTATATTTATAATATTAGCTAAATTATATATATATTTAATATAAATTAAAAATAATTAATAAATATATTATTATTTTTTTTTATAATTATTTTTTTTATAAAATAAATAAAGTTTAAGCTTTATTTAAAGTTTTTAAATTTTTTTAATTATTTTTAAAAAAAATATATATAATATATTATTATTAATTATTATATTTATTTTTAATATAGCATGAAATAAGTTATTTTATTAAAATATATTTTATATAACTAAATAATAACTTTTTTTTATATTAAAAATATAAATAAATATTAAATATAAATTAATTTAATTATAAATAAATTTTTTTTTTATTTTATTTTTTTAAAACTTTTATATAATATTATAATAATATTTTTTTTAAACTATTTTAATTATAATATTTTAATATAAAATTTTATTTTTTATAAAAAAAATTAAACTATTATTTTTTTTTTTAACTTTTATTTATTTTAAATATTTTAAATAATATAAAAATTAATTAAACTATATATTAATATTATTAAATTTTTATATAATATAAACAATTTATTTAAATAAAGTTATATTTTATTTAAAGTTTTTTTTATATAAAATAAACTTTATTTTTTTATAATATTAAATTAATTTTAATATTATAATAAAAAAATATTAAATTATTACTACTTTTAAATTAATATAAACTTTTAATTAAATATTTATAATTTTTAATATATATATTTTATAGTTTAATATTTTAAAAATTTTTTATAATAATAAAATTATTTTTATAAATATTTAAACTTTATATATAATTTAAATAATATTTAGTTAATTTTTATATAAGCTTTTTTTAATATTAATTTAATATATTTATATATAAAATTATTAAATAAAAAAAAAACAATATAACACTTTTAATTAATAATATTAAATTTAATTAAAATTAACTTTAATTTTAATTTAAAAAATTTTATATTTATAAAAATATAAAATATATTTATTTTATTAATTAAATAAAAGTTTTATATAAAATATATTTTTAAATTAACGCTAAATTAAACTATAATATAACTAAATAAAAATAATATTAGTTTTAATTTTAATTTATAATATATTTATATATTATAAATATAGTTTAAAAATCTTGCTATTAAAAATTAAAAGCTTTATTAATAATTAAACAATAGTTTTAAATAGCTATAATATATTGAATTTAACTTTTTTATTTTTTTATTATAATTTATTTTTAATACTTTTATAATATTATATTAATTATAATGTTTTATTATATTATTTTAATTAAAATTTTTAAACTTATTTAATTATATATAAAAAATTTTCTTTTTTTTTAAAAAAACATATTTTTTTATTATATTTAATATATAAAAAATATTTTTTATTTATATTTAAATTTATAAAACTTTTTATAAATAATTATAAAAACTAAAAATAAATTAATTAAAATATAAATATATATATATATAATAAATATATTATATTAAATAATATAAATAATAGTTTAAATATAAAAATAACTAATATATATAATAAAAATAAAAAAAAACAGCTATTAAAACTAAAAATAAATTATAAAAAATTAAATATTAAATAATTTAATATTATATTTAAAATATATAAGTTTAATATTAATATATTATAAAAACTATTTAAAAATAAAACAAATATTAATTTAAAAAAAATTAATAAAAAAAAATAGTAAAAAAAAAAAAAAAAAATAATAAATAATAATTAAAAAAAATAAAAAAAAATATTTAATAATTAAATTAATTAATTAATAATTAATTTATATATAAATAAAAAAAAGCAAAAATATAAAAAAAACTAAAAAAAAAATATATAATTATTAAAAAATGTAATAATTAGTACAGGGGTTAAAAACGCTTGGACCACTTAAAACCTACGAAATTCCTTTATTAATATACTATTACTCCGCCCCATATATTTATAATAGCAAATAATAGCAATTGCCCCGCTGCTTATATATATAATTTTTTTATATAATAACTAAAGTTTTTTACATATTTTAACTATTTTTTTTTTTTTTTTTAATTTAAAATTTTTGTTTATAATATTAATAAACTAATTTTTATATTATTATTTAAATTATAATATTATTTTAAGCTTTTTAATTATTTATTAATAAATATTTAATTAAATATATATTATTTATTTTATTTATTTAATTTATAATTATTAAATTAATTATTTTTAAAACTAATTAGTATTAAAAATGCTTTAATATTTAATAATTTTAATTAACTATATATTTTTATAAAAATTTAAACCTATAAATTTTATTATAATATTATAATATATTATTTAATTAGTTATAATTTAACTAACTTATTTTTTATATAATAACGTTTATTATATTATTAAAATAAATAATAAAATTAAAAAAAAAAAAAAAAAATAATAAAGCTAAATTTAATTTTAAAAAATAATTTTATAAAAAAACTAAAAATAATTTTATTTTATTAAACAAAAATAAAAAAGTTAAAATTTTTAAAATAAAAAATAATAAAAAAAAAAATTTAAACAGCTTTAAATATAAAAACTATTTTTATTTTAGCTTTTTTAAAAAAAAAAATAATAATAAAGTATTAATAAATATAATAGCTTAATTAATAATTATAAACTAATAAATTATATAATTTATTAAAAAAAATTTTTATTTAAAAAAAAATATTTTATAGTTTTATAAAAAATATAACACGTTTTTAAAAATTAATAGCTTATTTTAGTTTAAAAAAATTATTATATAAACTATTTTTATATTATTTATTATTAATAAAAAAAAAAAAATATTTATTTTATATAAAAAAAAAGCAAAAATTAAAACTAAATATTTAAGCAAATTTTTTAAAAATAAAAAACAGTTTAATATTTAAGTTTGCTAACTTATTAACAAATTTAAAAAAAATATACTTATTTTTTATATTAAAAAAAGCTATATATATTATTTAATGTTTTAATTAAAAAATAAAGCTTACTAATTAATAAAAACGTATTATTAATTTATTATTTATTTATTTAATAATATAATTAAAATAATATAAATATTAATATTTATTTATTATAATTTTAATTAAATATTTATTATTTAATATATATTAAAATAATATTAATATTGTTTAATTAATAATATTAATATTTATAAGTTTATTTTTTAATTTAATAGTTTAATTTAAAAAATTAAAATATTTAAATTAAAATAATTTTAATTATTATAAAAATATTTAAATATTAACTTAAATAATAAACTATTTAAAGCTAATATTAATATTTTATTAATTTATAAAAAATTTTATAATAAAATAATTAAAATAGCTTATAATTATTAATAAATTTTTTAATATATTTAAAAAATAAAAGTTAAACTTATTATATAAACTATTAATTTAATAATAATAACTAAAGCTTAGTTTAATTTATAAAACAAAAAAAAACTTATTTTATTAAAAAAATAAAAAAAAATATATTAAATTAATAATATTTATTTTAAATATAACTAAATTAAATATATAATTAAAAATTATTTTAATTAGTTTAAACTAATAGTTTTAATATTTATAATTAAATTAATAATTAAAAAAAATTTAAAATTGTTTAGTTTAAAAAATTTAAAAAATAAATAAAATTAGCAAAAAATTTTATGCTAATTTAAATATTTATAATAATTAATATAAATAGTTTAATATAATTAATTATATTTATATAACTTATATAAATATAAATAAATAATATTAAAATAATTATATTTATATTTTATAATATTAAAATATAAACAAATTTTTTAATTAATTAATAATTTGTTTATTAAATTAAAAAGCAGCTTAATATTATAGTTATTATATTAAAATATTTTATATTTTTTATAAACTTTTAAAAAAGTTTAACTAAAAATATATTAAAATATTTAATAGCAATATTAAAAATTAATAAATAATAGTTTAATAATTAAACTTTTAAAATAATAAATATTAATTATAATATTTTAATTAAATTTAACTAATTAATAATTTAAAACTTTTATATAAACTATAAAAATAAACAATTTATTTAGTTTAATAATTTATTATTATTAATATAATATTTATTAATAATTATAATACTTTTTAAAACTAAAAAAAAAAGCAGTATTAATTTAATAATATAAAAAAATGCTATATAAAAAAATATAAATTTTAATTAATTATATTAA